>VWZY01003707.1:149053-220945 GCA_013399075.1 Chloroceryle aenea | reverse complement strand
CCCTTCTTGTTATTTTTTGAGTCCCTGGCCTAGTTCAGTTCAAACTGTGCCTTGACCTTCCTGACCTCATGCCTACACAATTGAGCAGCATCTCTGTATTCTTCTCAGGATACCCATCCCCCTTTCCAATGTCTGTGCAGCTCGCTCTTCCATTTTAGCTTGACCAGCAGGTCGTGACTCAGCCATGCTGGTCTATTCCCTTTCCTGACTGATTTCTTACACTTAGGGATCGAGAGTTCTTGTGTTCTATAAAGTGTCTTTAAAGACCTGCCAGCTTTTTTCTGCTCCTTTTTCCTTTAGGATCATTTCCCGGGGTGACATGATTTATCTGATGTCATGGTCTTAGGTCATAGGCTGGACTCAATGATCTCAGAGGTCTTTTCCAGCCTAAATAATTCTGTGATTCTGTGACTACCCTGGCAGTTTCAGTTTACATGCTGCAGTCTTTACCAGTTCCTATAATGTAGCAGTGCCATAAAATGAAGCAAACTGACAAGTAGGCACAGCATTTTGCAGGTGTGAAAAATCCAGCAGACTTATTTAATATCTTTTTTTGTTTGTTTTTCTTGACTGGATTTCCATGTAGAAAAAAATGTAGTAATGGATTTAGTGAGGTGGCTTTTAGAATGTAACAGTCTTGATAGAACTGCATCTGCATACACTTAATAACGACCTAAACAAAGGTTGGAAGCTGGCGATAAATCCAATAAATGCAAGTTAAATGCTACTGTCTGACCCTTATTTGAACTGCAGGGTCAGATCTATCACAGCATAACTGGTTTATCCTCTTGTGTCTAAGATGGTCTGTAATAAACAGAGTAATTATATGTCCTACAGAGCTTAGATTAGAAGTGAAAACTTTTGGATCTGGTAGATTTTATTAATACAGGCTAAACAATGTGTGTGGCTGAAGACACTCTTAGCACTTTGGAAAGTCACAATAATTCCATATGTAAAACAAACCCTTGTTTGAACTACAGGGTCAAATAATATAATTTTTTTATCCTCTTATGTCTAAGGTGCTCTGTAGTAAACAGCATCTTTTTATGTCCTGGAGAGCTGAAGCCTGGCCAGTGTTATTTTTGTTGTTGTTCAGTAATTCCTGTGACATGAAACATAGTGAATATTCATTCCCTGTTAATGATGAATGAACTAGTGAACCTTTATGAAAATTTTCTCAGTCTGGAAAAGAGAGACCATATATATGTAATCATTCCTGATAGGCAAGTTTTTTTGTGTCACTGATCATCCAGGTAATCCTCCTCTGTACCTTTGTTAGCTCTACTATTCTGTTCTGGAAAGGAAGAATCAAAAGTTACGTTTTTCTGGTGTAATTACAAAATACAGTCACTCTAGTGTTTTCATAATGCAATAGCAAGTAAGATAACTAAGTTTAAACTATTAATTTTTCTTTTTAGGTTATGACTTTAGAAAAAAAACCGAAACATTTGAGTAGTCCAGACTACTGAACTTGTTTCACTGAGACCTGTTGCTTGACATTTTAACATGAAGCATGGATCTTGCATTTGAAAACTGTGAGGCAAGGTGCTGACAAGAGGGTAAACTCTAAAGTAACCTATGCCTCAGATCAATGCTTCTGTCCCTGCTTACCCAACTCCTAGAAATAGTTCAAGGACAACATGACAAGTTCTCTTAGGATTCCTGCACACCTTACGGTAGGCTTGAGAACCTGTCTATATAAATATTTATACAATAGGTTAATGAGATTGGATTCCTAGAATGTATTTAATACATACAAAGGACTCAGTAAACATTGTGGGGGGCAAAACCTTTATCTTCAATAAAGTCTTTCTCAGTGTGATTTTATTTATTTTATTAATAAAAAGATTTTATGAAATCTGGAAATAAACTTGAAATATATAATTAGGCCTTCTATTGGTTAATGCTTCTTAATTCAAAAGAAAGCAGAATTAATACATTTCATCAAGAGACTTTCCCACATTTAGGTAATAGAAACCAATTAGTAGGTAGGCATGTTGGATTGTATTCATAAAGAAATGGCACATGTACTGCAAGCTAAGTTGCTGTGATTTTTTTTACTTTTTTTTTTTTCATATATATATTTGCAGATATCCTGTTTTCCTCTTGGTTTACAAAGAAAACTCAGTGTTGAGGGAACAGAAGACTGGGATGTGCTGGGCTAATACAAATTTAGCTGAAGCCAAGAATGCCCCTGGTTTGGCTCTGAAAAGAGTGCTAAGCAGCCAAGGACTTTTGGAAGGCCAAATCCAAACCAGTACGGTGAGCTTCCTATATTGCACACATCAATATTTATATATGTGAATTTTGTTCTGTCTATCCTCTCTTATTTTAATGGAGGACAGTCTGCTTTCTAAGCACTATATCAGGGTGACGATAACTTCATGAATGACACAAGCTATATATTCTACTTTTTCTAGAACATCTTTAATTTCTTGTCACTATCTCCCTTCTTATCCAGAATTGACTGTATGGCTCTAGTTTGCCTTGCTCAGGATGTGGAAAAAGCTAAATCCAACATACATACATACTGCCCTAAAAAAAGTTAGAGTCAGTAAGTACTTTATTTTGCAACACAAGTAGAAACTAGGGTGGTAATTAGAAATATAGAAATTAATTAAAACAATTGTTTATATGCTTTTGTAATAACATAGCAGACCTGGATTTCTTCAGATGATTATTATTTAGTCCTGATACTGTTCTTCCATAATACCTCTCAACAGACTCTTCCTCTAAAACTGTTTTCACAGAAAATGTCTAGATAAATATTTATGTTAAACAGCCTCTGACTTCTTCAGGTTATATTCTGTAAGGCACTAGAGTACTGCTTCCTATAACTTTGAGAATTCTTTAAATATCTATAGTAGAATAAAATGCTTTAGTCTGAATTAAGTATAAGATCCTCCAAGTGGTATCTTCTTTACTTTAATGTTCCTTGTTTTCATGAATGTACAAACTTTCATGTGGAAATGACTATTCAGCTTATTCATAAGTCACAGAATGACAGGTATACATATCTTATATTTTCACCAAACTACTTATGTAATTTATTTTCTTTTTTTCTAGAAGATGCATGGGATCTTAATAATTTAAGTCTTTCTGTTGTTCTCTATTTTTATATTCTTGCTTGTTGTTATACATGAGTTTTTTACAGAAAAGTTTTGACCACGATTTTTTTTTATATATTTTTTTTTTAATTGAAGTTTTGACTTCCTTTAGAGTGTTATATTTTCATTATACCTCTGAAAGGAAAAGGAAACTAGATTTTGTGGAGTTTCAATGTTTTGAGACTGTAAAAAAAACAAACAAACCATATTTTTAATTATTACAGTTATAATTACCATACTGCTCTGCTTGCATGTGTTTTGCCAGCAAAACCTGAAGGGTCAAATGCACCCACCAAAAAAAAAAAAATAAAAATTATATGTGTAGATGCAGCACAAAACTATACAGGATTGCTGCATGTTGTTGTGCATTAGGAATAAAATTCCATGCTACCAAACCAAGGTACAACTGAAAGAAAAAAGAGTACTAGTACAGCAGTCTAGCCAAGGATCTCCCCCATTTGTTTTTTATTTCTTGCCAACTCTGCTGTGACCTGCCCAGAAACAAGGACAAAGACGGTGGTGTTTAAGGAAAGATTGGATGTGGCACTTAGTGACATGCTCTAGCTAGGTGGTATGGTGTCAGGTCTTAGGCTGGACTTGATGATCGCAAATGTCTATTCCAGACTCTATGATAATTCTGGGTAATTCTGTGTAACTAGAGAATTAGCTTGTTATCATAGGTCCAGTGTTGCCACTTGAAAATGGATTATGTAAATGAGTAAACTCTTGACACAGTTTGCAACAGTAAGGTTAGAAATTCAAGTTACTGCAAATGCTCTTCAAGCTGGAACAGTTGTTATTGCAAAAACAAAATAGGGAAAGCCAGGTAGGAATGGTAGACTTGGGGAGTTTGCACTTTTGTTTACTGAATATTATGTGCTCAAAGCAAAAGGAAATTGTTTTTCAGTGGTTGCTTGATTACTGATTCAGTCAGAGACACTGAAGAATAGTGCTCAGTGATTCTGAAAATCTGATTATCAACATAGGTTTTGTGTTTTTCACAAGTTTTCTCTATTTCTGCTTCTGGGCTGGAATGCAACGGCAGAACTGATTTTCTTGCACATTTTGAGACAGTTTAGCTGCAGCCTGAACTTCACAAATCAGATGTGGTGTGCAATTAGAGCATTTATTATAGAATGAAGGAAATCTGAGCTCTGACATTGATTCATTAATAAGTACAATCTGGAGGAATATCCATTCATATCATATCCATTTATGCGAGTTCATACTGAACTCCTGTAGAACTCCAGAACAAAAAATGTCTGTGGTTCTGACAAGGAGTGACTGCCTGAATTTCCACTGGAAATTCCAGTAAGCTTTAGCACTTAATTACTGTACCCTACCTTCAGGGCAGGAATTAAGTGATATGCAGCACAGCTATGGCCCTCTACTACTTTCTACATGTCTTAATGAGTCACATTAAGACTGAAATTGGGAGTAGAGCTTCTTTGCTGGTATTCTGTGCTTGGCAGGATCTGCAGGTACATAGTAAACTGACTCCCAGTTATACAGCTTAAATTGCCTCTGCTTTCTCAAGAAGATAATTGCATATTAATACATACTCATTAATAAATACTGTAGGTACTGAAAACCTAATTTCCCTTCCTTGTTTATAAAGCTAGTCTTACCTATTTTTGACTATATTCTACTTACACAGACATTTATTCTGCCATCAAATTTCATAAATGATATTTCAGTTGTCATAGACAAAAGACATAAAAATGTCTTGCTTGCTCAAGAATTCAACATAGTTCTTGAGTTCTGACCTCAAGGAACACAGAATCAACTCTCAGGATTTTGGTGCTCTGTATGGTGCTGGGTATTGAGCCTCTAGAGTCCTTAGTAAGATCATCTCTGCATTGCTCAGCGTAAAGACAGCTAGGCAAATAGTTTCTGCCATTTGACTTCTCACAGGCGGAGCTGTACTGCTTTCAATTAGCACTCTCCACTTCTTATCTGCCCACTCCAAACCTGGAGACCAGGAATGGTGTAACAGCCATTTTCAAATTGGCACCGTACCAAATTGATTCCAGGCTTTGCAGACATATTCCAAACTAACTTTTGCCATGAACTTTTATTTTAAAATACCTACATCTTTGATACTTCCACTTTTTAGAAGAAAAGCTTATTGGAAGTTTACAGGCTGTGTGGAAGGGTGAGGAAAGATTTTTAACACTGGAAAATTTCTTGTTTTCATAACATGAAACAGAAAGTAAGGTTAAAATGATAAATTTTGAGATGCTTGTTTCCAGAGCTCAAACTACATTGTTTGAAGGGGTGTCTGTATAGACAGCTCATATAATTAGTTTGGACAGGAACTGTATGGATTAACATCCTGTGACATGTAGTGATAAGAAATCCAAGTTACATATTTCACAGTGTGTGCTCATGTGTGTTGTATATTATATACATGTGATGTACGTGTTGAAGAACTGAAGTAACAGGTCCCCCCTGTGAGATTCTATGCAATGTACACTTAACACATGTAAATGCTTTGTTTGGCAATCATGCTAATCACCATGGAATAACATGCAATGAGTAGAAAACAGTTTTGTGGTAACCGCAGCCCACAATGGTTTGATGAAAGGTCCTAATAAGAAACTCCTTTCACATCAGAAAATTCTGTATCATCAGAAATTCCTGAAATGTCAGCAAGGGTGTAGCCCATATAAAAATCCTTGAATACCCCATGGTTATTCTTCCTTGTTTTCCTTTGCATTGTCTTTTATCTTCTTTCATCAGGTGTATGAGCACCAAGTATACTAATACTGTGCAGACTTGTGTACTCTTGGTGAATGAGTCTTACTCATTGTTGTATTTAAGTTTTTAATTTTCAGAGTAGTTAACTATTTTCAGAAGCTAAGTTTTCAGTGCAGAACTGGCACTGCAGGAATCCTGTCAAAGGGCTACCTTGCACAGAACTTTATCAGTCCTTCATACATAAGGTAAATATATAGTGTGCTGAGTTTTCTGTTTGGCATTTTCTGATCACATAGATGAGTCTAAGGGCACTACATGCTTAGCTTTGTTGGAAAAGAAAAAAAAATCCTCCCCCAACAAAACAAACAACAGAAACAAAACAAAACATGTGACTAGAAAAGGTAAAAAGTCCACCTTATAGTCTTCCCAGCTGTGTTGCAACTCAGTTGCCAAGCTGCCCTGGGAAAATATCTATTATTAATTTGAAGATATTTAGAGAGCTCTTTTGCCTTTTGGGGAATGCTGTGCACCACAGGGTAACAGCAGGCTTCAAAGCTGAGAGTCAGAGCTGGCCAAATCACTTTGCAGAGCAGAGAGCAGGCTGGGGGACACTGGGGTATGAAATGGCTGGGTTCTACTCTTTGCAGTGTGCCCTGCCCAGAAGGTCTTTCTATTCTGAGCTGGCTGGATGCTTGAGTGGTAGGACCTGAAGGGGAAAAGGAAGCAAAAAGAGCTTTCTCCTTGCTTTTATCTTTCCATGTACTCACATGAAGATGTCTTCCCCTGAATACCTGGATATTTCAGTGGTGTGTAGTCAAGCGCATACTATTTTAAACCTAAAGACAAAAAGTGTATAAACTGTCTTTTAAAATGGTATTTTATCTTTCCTGTGATGAAGTATAATTCAAGGTCGACCATCTTTTTCACTCTGGATTCGTCGAACTATTAGACTACATTTGTCACTATTTATTATAAGGGGTCTAATCAAACGTATGATTTTGAAGAGACGGGGAGGTGTTTTTTGGCCCCATTTGAACTGCATACTGCTGAACAGTAAAACCAGAACAACTAAGCTCTCTTTTGGTAGCATAACATCTGTTATCCTAGGAACGTATGTTTTTGTGATGGTTTTTTTTGTTTTGTTTTTAATTACAAAAGAAAAACTCTCTCATCCTTTCAGACATTAGATACGTGACACAAAATTTTGTTGTTTTTTCTTCTCTTCTTCGACTGCTATACTTTAAAGCGAATATACTTTGATTTTGTTTGTGCTAAGAGGACACACCTTTGTTCTAACTATGCTCTTACTGTCAACTGTAACCACTTAAAACAGTAGTCTAGTCAATAATGTTGCCTGCCAAGGAGTTGGCTTAGGCAGATATTTCTGAACCACTCCCCAGCACTCTGAAGAGCTCCTTAAACTTTTGGTATCTCTTGCTGACAGTTGAAAAAAGAATTTGCTGCTCTCACGTTCCCACTGTGTAGTTCTTGGAGATTGCAATACTATACCTTTTAAAGGTCTAATCTGTCAAACCTGAGCTTGAAGGCACCATTTTGGATACTGGTCATCTTAATGAGCTGTGGAGGAAATAAATTAATATTATGACCATATTCTAATATAAATGTGTGTATAAAAAAATATATTACATATATGTCTCTGTTATATAAACAGTCAGAGGTATTGTTTTGTCCAACCCAGATCTAATGTCTATATGAGTTTTGTTTCCATGTGTAGTAATGATGTCTTAAAAATGGTATTCCACATATAGAACTAAAATCAGTGTTTATTTTGAAGGAGGTTCTCTAAAAATTCCTGTACCATGTTGGATGTAGTTCTGGTGAAGAAAGATCAGAATGCAGTAAGACAATGAAATATGTTCTTGAATAATAAGATGGTCTCTGAAATACTCTTCAGATTGGAACCAATTGCTACAAGATTATAAAAGTCCTAGGGCAGAGACCAAGTTTTAAGTGAGCACTTTACTCCTGTTGTGTGAATCCAGTTTAATTCACTCAAACCATATATTTAACTGCTAACTGCCTCATCTGGTAAAGGTTTTGTACATCCTGTGATAGCTCATCCATCATCATCAGAAAGAGAGGATGGAGAAAAGACTTCATATTTGACTTGCATGTACATATGCAAGGAAGCAAGGAAAAGTTTTGACCAAGATTCTCTTTCCATTAGCCAAATAAATACACTGCTGCCTATAATAAAAATGATTATGTTGCTGGTGTTTCAAAAATTTCTGCATTGCCTATATTACATAGTAAGTGTTTAGTCTGTTCAGAACCTCAGTTCTTCTCTTTGGGGAGCACAGTTATATGAATTGCCCTGAAGATTGTAAGCAACTTTAAAGCTGCTAGTTTAGGGCATTTGTTCATGAAGACTGAACAGTGTTCTAATGATAGGCAATGGTGCAGTTAGCCAATGAAATATTCTTTGTTGTAATTTTTTGTTGATGCATTACTAATCCTAGATCATGAAGGAAGGAGACTGTAATAGCTGATATCTAGAAATCTAACTCTTGGTTAACTGCATTGCAGAGGAGGTGACTTGCTGTTTATGTGTCTGAAGAATGATACGCTGTTTGGGGTCTGAACCTTAAATAAAATGTATGGCAGTTTAGGGTGAGGGTAAGTAAGGCAGAAATATATCAACACAGAGACAAGGAAAAGCAGATGTGGAGAAGAGCAGGGCTTAAGGCTGAATTTACAGGCTGTTCATTACTGGTGTACAGACAACTGTCATTGCTGTGAAGGTATCCTACTGGGTTGAGCAGCTTGGGCAGAATGCTTTAAGTAAATCTGGGAGCATGTGGAATAAATCATGCTATTTCCATGGTTCATTGGCATCTGTGACTGTGGAACCTCTTGTGGTTGGAGGATCAGTCATGTTGTGGGTATTTTCATAAACAGAGCATGTTTGTGAATCACTGAGAAGCAGCACACACTGGTAAGGAATTACCTGCCTGCTATTTCTATGTAGTGCATTCTCAGAAGTGTTTCACATGAACACAGAAGGACACTTGCTCTGGCTATGTGCTCATATTATTTCGACTTTCTCTGGTGTCCTGTGCAGTCACTTAAAGTAACAAGATTTAATGTACAGAGAAGTTATAGAAAGACAAAGCTCAAAGTGTTGTTGACTCCAGATATTTACTCTTACAAACACAATTTGTACTATACAAAGTGCTCCACCTTGGAAAACCAGTATACTTCTCCACATGGTTTTGGGAAAAATGTCTGAAGAAAATACACATTCTTCTCATTAGAAACTGATTTCTAATTTCTAGTCTGTGCACATGTATAGCTAGTCTTTATCCATTTGTTCTTGTGCCATAGTTTTCTTTTACCTTGGAGAACTTTTTTTCCTTCCTGGATTCTCCTTTTCCCTTCAATTAATTTATAGGTAACAATCCTATCCCTTTCAGGCTTTTTGTATTAATTTCTGTATCTTTCTCGAAGATCATCAAATCTTTCTTTAAAGTACTCCCATTTTGAAACAATGTGTTGAATATGACTGGCCATTGCATGTATTTAGCTACTTACATGAGTCTCATGAGTATCTTGTAAACTGACAGTATTTTGTATCTCTCTTCTGAAACCTTAAGATCCTTCCATTTCCCAGGGCTGTGATGTTGATGCCCATAAATTATAAACACCTGTCATGAACAAATGCTAATCCTGTCAGAGCTAATGAGACAACATCAGATGTTTTTAGATCTGGTCATTTATCTGCAACACCTTGAATCTGAGCTGCTATGGTCAACCTACTTCTGTTCTGTGACAGCCAGCTATTTTTCTGTGTATCCTCCATGTCTTACATGGTATCAATGTCTTCTAATTTTGCATCATCAGCATATTTTTTTTCTTAACATTTCCCAGTCTTTGGGATGGGGACCTTAGAAAATGTGCAAGATGATGGAACTCCACCAGTGATACTGTTTTTTACTTTCCTTCTTGCATCCTTCTATTTTATTCTTATCTTACCCTTGTTCCAAAGCTGACCTATCAAGGTGTTTAGCAATTCAAATCACTTCTACTCTTCTCCAACTATGAGTATTACTTTTTTATTTATCTCACCCTAAAGATGGAGATTGTTATGAAAAAAAGCTTTTCTTTGCTATCCTTAAGTTTGAAACTTAAACAGGATAAAGAAAAGACACATCTGTTTGTGAGGGCTTTAGGTGCTGTTTCTGTGAACAGAGGAAAATGTGAAGCAAAGGACAACAGTAAATGGATATTCCCTCCTACCACCACATTTGAGCCTTTTTTGACCTGACCTGTTCCTGTTCTTTATGTGTAAACATGTAAATTACTAAACAAAAAGAAATTTTCCTTCTCTCATAACATAAGAAGTACATGTATGGATCTTAGAGTCTTAGAGGTTTTTTTTGGTCATATTGCCGAAATCAAATTAAGGTATATCTAAATCTCATCTCAAGTTCCTGATGTGTTATGTCAGTTGTATGTATGAACCTGTTGATAGATCCACAGTGTCTTGTGGATAGAGGGATGTTCTTGCATCATCAGTCATCTTCCATTACATCATCAATGTTTTTAATGTTGATGTTGAAGTCTTATTTTTTTGCATCATAAACTTTTTTTTTTGTCCTACTCTCCTCCTCTTCTACAAAGACTCACAGCTTTACTTTTTGGCAGTTCACTATATTAAAGATGGATAAGCTATTATACTGTTATAAGTGTTAGCTTAACCACAGTCTTCAACTTTTGGTTTTGTTTTCCTTTGGAGATGCAAACCCTTCCCTTAGCGAATGCAGATTTCCATTCTATCCTGTCTCTCTGCTTTTACAAGTGGTGCAGTGTGTTTTATTTTTACCTTATGGGGGAGGGGGGTGCCGGTTGAAAGATCAGAAAGCTGTGTTGTAGCGTACTGTTTCCAAAAATGATAAAATGTGAAAAATAACAGACTTGTTCCAGGGCCATGTTATCAAAATAGATTTTGCACTGGAGATATAAAAAGACACTATGTAAAACATTCCTGAAGTAATTTATGCTGAGTTCAAGTTTAAAGCCAGAGATGTAATAGTATATTATGTGTTCTTTTGGCATTCTATTTTTAAATCAACAAAATGATCTCAACTTTTGCACTCTGCTCAGTGCACTGAATCCCTTAATATTGTACAGTCATAGCTTTGGATGTACCAGTCTTTCAAACAGCTCATGTTCAAAACTGGAAGGTACTATCTTTTTTTTTAGTGTCATCTATCCAGTTGCTATGACAGTGATAAGCTGTGGCTTATTTGTATTCATAGGCTACACTATCAGCTTCTTTAGTTATGTATATTCCACTGTGTTCTGGGCTGTCTTGGTGTCACACTCACAAAGAGAAGCACTTATATATCTCTTTGCTTGCCAACTAATATTTTACTGGTTCTGCTTACTTATGGCAACCACCTGTGTAACGTATCTATTGGTCACCCAGCAGAGCTGGGCAGGGGCTGATAACCTGCTGTGGGCAAGGGAGTGTGCTTGTTGGTGAATCTTAGTTTAGAGCCTAGAAGCTTTTACAGTATGTGTGTTACCTGGCTGTGCCAGTCAGCCTTGTGTCCAGAAAATGAGCCCTGGCTCCCCTTAGCTTGCTAGTGCAGATATAGATGTAGCCAAAGGGTAAATGCCTAAAAGGACACTTCCAAAGACTGAATCTTTTCATGTTGTGAAGGTATTTATTTTCCTTCCTTCCTGTCTCTCTCTCCCCTGTATCATTGTTCCATTGTTCTCATTGCTTCCTGATATTTTACCATCTTATTTCAAGGACTGGAGTTTTCTTTTCGCTTGTTTTGTTGTGTTTTCTGTTGGTTTTGGATTTTTGTGTGTGTGTGTTTTGTTTGTTTGTTTGGGTTTTTTTGTACAGCTAATTGTTTATTTTAAACTCTGTTTGACTGGGAAAATACCTACGATAGAGCTGTGACTAGAAGGGCCTTAAACACGAGCTAAAACATCTGCCAAATTCTAAATTCCTAAAATAATAGCACTTATTAATCTGCAAAGTTGATGAAATCTCTGAATAGCATGCAAAGAATGATTTTGAAGGATATCCTTTCAGTTAGGAAAAAAATGTATCATCTGAATGTATAGTCTGGTGCAAAGTCTGCTGAAACAATTGGGAGTTTTGCTAGTGCTCTAAACTGGGGCTAGACTTGGCCTTCAAGTACAAACACTTTTGGGGGAAATCAATATAGTCAAGTGAAAGTTACAGTTTCCACTCAAAATAATATAATTTTTCAGGGAGGTCAGGCCCTAAAAGTGTCTCAGAAGTGGGACCACCAAAGAGTTAAAAAAGTTGCATGCAAAATAACATACACCTTGATAATAAGGTAAAAAGAAAAATGTGAGGGAAACATACAAAGCCAACAACAATCTTCATAAATTATATCATACACTCAGGGCTCAGTGTTGGGACCGTTTCTCTTTAAAATCTTTATTGATGATTTTGATGAGGGCATAGAGTCTATCACCAGTAAATTCATAGATAACACCAAGTTAGGTGGGTGTGTTGATCTGTGTTAGGATAGGGAGGCTCTCCAGAGAGACTTAGATAGACTGGATCGCTGGGCCAGTGTTAGTGGTATGAGTTTCAACAAGGTCAAGTGCCAGGTCTTGCATCTGGGCTGTGACAACCCCATGCAATGCTACAGGCTTGTGGAAGTGTGGTTGGAGAGCTGTCTTGTGGAGAGGGACCTGGGGGTTCTAATTGACAAGGGAATGAATATGAGCCAGCAGTGTGCCCAGGTGTCATAGAAGGCCAATGGCATCCTGGCTTGTATTAGAAATGGTGTGACCAGCAGAAGTAGGGAGGTGATTGGCCCCCTGTACTCAGAACTGGTGAGGCCTCACCTTGAGTACTGTGTCCAGTTCTGGGCATCTCAGTACAAGAAGGTGCTGGAGCTGAGGAGGGCTGGTCAAGGGTCTGGAGTATAAATCATATGAGGACCGTTTGAAGGAGCTAGGTCTGTTTAGTTTGAGGAAGAGGAAGCTGAGGGAAGACCTCATCACTCTCTACAACTACCTGAGAGGACATTGTAGAGAGGTTTGTGCTGGTCTCTTCTCTCAGGTAATTAGTGATAGAACCAGAGGGAATGGCTTCAAGCTGAAACAAGGTAGGTTTAGACTAGACACTAGAAAAAAATTCTTCATGGAAAGAGTGGTGGGATATTGGAATAGGCTGCTCAGGGAGATGGTTGAGTCGCCATCCCTGGATGTGTTTAAGAATCGCTTAGATGTAGTGTTGGAGGATATGGTCTAGAGGTGAACTTGTAGAGTAGGGTGAAAGGTTGGACACGATGATCCCCTGGGTCTTTCCCAACCTAGATGATTGATTCTGTGATAACTCTGCAGAGATCAAACTTGGAATAAGCCATCTCTAGTCATATTCCAGAAGTGCCTTCAATATATACATACGTACCTTCATGTTTATATTGTAAATTCTCTGTGTTGTGAAACAAATCAAATGTTATGGTGCTAAAGCAGATGTCCCCTGGAGCCTATGTCAAAGAGTGGAAAGCAACAGCCATTGCTCAGGCCATTCCTCCCCATTTGAGGGATTTGGTTTCTGCAGTTTCACTGCACTCCACCTGGATTCCCACCAAGGCTTGTACTGTCCAAAGATGCAATTTTAATTGTTTTAAATTTGAAGTGCCTGTATAAAGGAAAGAATATCTTGCATTTTGGAAAAAAAAAAAAAAAGGGAGTTTTATAGCATACGTAGGAAGATTTGTGTTGCGTGTCATGAGGTGTTTGATAGGATAAGAGTACATGGGAAGTTTTGACAGGCTGACCTAGGTATGGGGACAAAACATGGTGTAGTCTAGCTCCAAACCATTCTCCGAGTAGACTGAACCATTTTACCAGGTTCCAGATATCAGGAATAGGTTCCAGGTTTTCTTTCTGCTTGTTGTAGAAGAGAACTTAGACAACTGGTGTTACATCATTGTGAACAAACAGAGGCTCAAGAGCCAGTGAGGGAGTTAAATTATTTGACACTGTAGATATATAGCCTGCAAAGGTCAAAAGGAACTAGAATCAACCCTTGGATATTAGCCTAATATGACACTGCTGGGGACTTCTTTGTAATTCATATCTGATCTCCTTTAAAGAAGTCATAATGAAAAGTGTATGTATGCATTCCTGTTTATGTACAGGAAGAGGCTGAAATCTGATCTTTGAAAAATTTTTGTGCCACAGTCCTAAACACAGGCTTAGGCTGGTTGAACTCTAACCAGGGAGAACCAAGTAAGTGATTATTAGGGTGCTAATATTGAGTTAGTGCTGTCTGTGCTTATTTAATCTTGAGATGTGTTAGTGATATGAGAATGGGCAAATTAAATTTACTGGGTTGAGTTCCTTCTATATTTACTTTTATTGAGTTACATAGTTTAAATATGCTGTAATAGGGGATATTTTAACTTGTCTAAAAAAGAAAAAGGTAACTTACTGCCAAATTCACATATTTATAATGCTCTAGGTTAGACTGAACTTTTTGTACCTTGAAAAGGAAAAAGAAATTTGATATTTTGCACTAGAAGTGTATAATTTTTAGGACATAAGGTTAGGTAAAAGGGTAGCCAGGTAACCAGTTAGAATGAATGTCTTGATTTTGATTTTAATTATTTATAAGTTACTTATTGATATTTAGATACTATACTAAATTTTTGTGTATCAATCATTTGAAAGTATACCTTAAATATTACATAGATTACATTATTACTACTTTTATATGTCCTTTTAAAGGAAGACTGTCTGCTTCTACCCTTTGTTCTGATATCTTCCTTTTAAATTTATGGAGTCATGCTGTGTATAATAGCAGGAGGTTGCTTAATGCAAACAGTGGGGAACAAGATTTAATGAATTGGAGGAAAGTGTTTTCCTAGAAGAAAAACAAACCAAAAAAAACCCGAGCACATTCCTTTTATTTCCATGTAAAAACCTAATATTTGTTAAGAATGGTGAACAATTTTCTTCTTTTTTAAAGAACAGTTTTAATCAGAACTAAGGAAAGTATACATCCTGTTTGTATTATGTACTTCTCAGATGTTCCTCTCTAACAGATTCATCCTTTATATCCAAGCATTAATCCTTCATCCAGCATTAATTATCTGTTGTTTTACTACCCTAACCCATCACAATTTGCTGGTATCACAACTTTAAAATGTCAAGAAAACAATGCATAACCTACAGTTCATCCATAAGAAAACTAAAATATTTTTGAAATCATAATTTTGTAACTTTTGTGAGAAAAATTAGACTTTTTGTAGGGGGAAAACAGTATTTATCTCTGTTTCTCTCAAAAAACTTTCCCCATGAGTAGATATGAAGGCTTTCTGAATAGTAATCTTTTGCAGGGTGTTAGTTGTTTGCCAGAGTAGGCAGTTCTCTAAACAGAGATGACATGAGTTGTTCTATGAATAACTGTCACAAAATGAAGACCTCACATATCTTAAATACATACTGAAAAAATACAGAAATAAGAGAATGGTTTTGTGTTTACACCATGTTTTAAACTATATAACACACAATGAGAATGTTAAATTATTTTTGGTCCTAGCCTCTTAACTGCTATTTTCTGTATTATTTCCTCTCCATCAGTTTTCTCTAGTTATTCACTATCAATAACCAAAGCAGACTTACACAGTACATTAATTAAAACAACAGACTTGTACAGTAAATAAAAAGCAATCTATTTCATATTGAGTATAAGTTTAGCTGAAGTTGAGAGACTTAAAATCTGTGATAAGAGTTTGGGAGTGTATGTCAGTTGATCATTCTATTTAATAACAAGGTATGATAGATCTGATTCTCAATACGGATGAAAATCTGCTTATTTCCAGATCAGCTAGCATATCTTTAAAGTGTAACACTGTTGTTATCAGCTTACATTAACTCTTGTTATTTGACAGAAGTGTCAGTCCTTTTGTCTTTTATTAGTAAAGCACCTGGTAAGCTGAGATCTGAATCAATAACTGATACTCTTACGCTTTGCCACAGTACAGTTAGACAGCTAGTTACAGGAAAGGTGCTAATGTTGGTTCTCTGAGATAAACTCTCAATTTCTGAAGAATGACTGGTGAATCTCATACTTATTAAAAATGTGGATGCACATGTGTAATTTCAATCAACTATTTCTTTACAGCATTTATAATGAAAAAATATATACTTACTGCTTAAATTCAGCTAAACTGTTTTTTTTTGTCTTTGTCCTTAGAAAGAGGTAGTAATATCCATATTACAATATCCATATCTTTGCAGCCTGTTTGTTAACTTGTTGATTTTTCATAATTACATTTGTTAAAAGAGCTTCATATCACATTTGTTGGCCCATGAATTTGTTACCAATCTTAACTGAATAGTTTGCTTTGTCTTGAAAGCAGCGATAAAATGAAGTTTGTAATGGAAATTTTAGGCATAGTCTTGACTTGAGTGCTGTGAGCTGATACAGCTGTAACATGTCAGCTTTTCTTTAAAAGTGCCAATTTTTGCTTTCACAATGAAATATGATAATGCAGTTAATTCTGTCTTCACTGTGGAACCTTTCTCTGTGGTCTTTAATTGTGAGGACAGAGCTTATGTCCAAGGTATATATCACAACAATTTTCTATCATAAAATCTTGGTAATCGGTCTTGTGTGGTAACTCAGCTCAGTGGTGGTATGAAACCAGAAGAATCTGGCCCTGTTTCTTCTCTGTAGAAATACTGGCAGTGGAGTTTAGTGGTGTGTTGCAATCTGCTTTATGATATGTTGGGGTTAGGGAGCCCTACCTATCACGTCTACCTTGGGAATCTCCCCATGGTAAACAGGAGGAGAACGGCATGTATGAGGGAGGACAACCCCAGTCTTGATGAGTAACAAAACCAGCCAATAAATTCATATCAAGTATGCCATCCATGACATGAATAAGCACTTAAATCTGCTACCTCAATATACTGCAGTACATAAAAAAAAAAAAAAAAATAAAAAATTACCTTTGAATAGTTGAGAATATCTAATTGAAATGCCAAGCAAAGTGTCAAACAGTTATGGAGAAGAGAGAGAGAGGGAGGGAGGAAGTAAGTAATAATAAAAATGAAGCAATGGTGGAAAAAGATAAGAAAATGAAACCTCTTCATAAAAGATAGTCAGGAAACTTTGCTCATCATACATTATGAAACATCTCCTATAGAATAATTTGCTTCTTCCTTTATGTATCTTTCAGTAGCTATCTCTTGTTAATTATTAGGTAACTACTAGTTTAATTAAAACTCCTTGTGAATATTTGAACAGAATTCAATTGGCCTTGGTTTTAACAGGGAAGGAGTCTTGGATACTATATTTAGTAATGTAAATTTGGGCTGAAAAAGTGACTAACTTTCAGGAGGAGTAAGTCAATCTGTAATTTTTAGCTCATTTGCTATAAAAAGTCTCTCAGTTACAACAGCACTGTTGTTCTGAGTTAATATACTGGAGAATTTGCTTTTTCTGTCCCTCATCTCTACCCCTTTCCCCCAGAAAAGGAAAAGAAGCAGTTGTTAAGTCGAAGTAGAAATTACAGCATGTGATTTACCTTTTCATATGCACAATGAGAAAGAAAAAAAAATCTGAAACTAATAATTCCTAAAAATTTTACTGGTTGAAACTTCATTAATTTCTCAGTGATTGCTTAAAAAAAAAAAAAAGGAATCAGTCTCAGAAGATTCATTTTATTTTCTCCTATGTTCAATGTCTCCTATGTTTAACAGTCTGAAGCTTCTTTCTTGAGAAAATGCTATCTTTAAAAATGCTGGCAGTTTGAATTAATTGACAGCTGTATTGTTTCATCAGGAATATCACAGATACCCACAGAATCATCTGAGAAGTCTGAAATGTACTTGAAAACTTACAATGAATCAGAGGCTTCCTTTTTTTGTAGATATGTTATTTGGAGGTCGACCCACTTCAAACACATAGCTGATGAATATCCTTGTATGCCCTGTGTGAATCGGGATAAGCAATGTTATTTCAAATATGTAATACTGAACAGTGCAAACTGGTTTAGGTCCCTGCATTAGTAGATGACATGACATGATGCTCTATCCCACATTACAGGGACTGCTGGTAAAGTCATACAGTGGGGAAGAATGAGTGGAGAAATACTATTTTCTTTACACATATCAGGAGCATTAGAAGATGGATAATTAGGGCATAGATGGATAATCCATTAGATTACATTATTACATGATTAGGTGGATAATGTATCTCATAAAACAATGAGATTAAATAATCCTGTTACAGATTCAGCTCATAATAACATTACAGTCACATTTCCTAGTATACCACAGTTCCTGGTATAGAAAAAGTGTCTTAAAAGAGACCTCTAGAGGAATCGCATCTGGAGGGAAACACAGTATTAATTAATTTGATTGTCAAATATGGGTTAGGTATTATTAAACCAATCCGGTACAGTTGGTTATAGAATTCCACAGTAAAATGGAAGAAGGAAGTGATCGTGGTTAAAAAATAAACCTAAAAAATTGTAAACCCAGACATTTTGTGGAACTGCAGCCAAACCAGATACCTACTTTCAAAGACACTGAGGGCTTTTTCTATCTCTTTTTTTTTTTTTTTAATTTCCTTTTCTCTTAAATGGTTGCATGAGGAAAATATTTGCTGAAGAAAATTTAACTTAGATTTCAAAAGTGATTTATCTTGTAAATGTCTGGAGTTTGGAATTCCCAGTATTATAGAATCATAGAATCACAGAATGATAGGAGTTGGAAGGAACCTCTCGGGATCATTGAGTCCAACCAATGCAGGAACACCTAGTGCATGCCACACAGGAAAAGATACAGATTAGTCTTGAAAGTCTGTAGAGAAGGAGACTCCATAATTTCTCTGGGTGGTCTGTTCCAGTGCTCTGTCACTATCACAGTGAAGAAGTTTTTCTTCATGTTCAGGTGGAACTTCCTGTGTTTCACATTGCAACCATTACGTTTTGTCCTTACACCTTCATCATCTTCATAGCTCTAATTAGATGGGGTTTCAGTTTGTATTGTATAAATGCTCAGCACGTTGAAAAAATAGGTTGTTTTTCTTTCTGAGCTATCTCAAACAGCACATATAAAAGCTGATACAGTTGGAATTACCAATTGTCATCTGAAAACTTAAACCTAGAAATTTATAGAGATGGAATCTATTGGCCTGTGGTTGAGAATTGATGTGTCTGAACTGAAACTGGTGCCACAGGAAGGAATTTAGATTCATAGGTAAGACGTTGACTGAAGTTTCTGTACTTTAATGAGCTGAATAATTCAGATGTCAGAATAGTGATCTTTCTCTTATTCCTAGATGCTGATAATTTTGTCACTTATATTGCTCCTTCTCTCCCACCCATAAAAGCATAGTATCACAAAGGTTTATCTACCTTTAAAAATTATTTCAAAGGCACTGAAGTAGTTTAAGGACTGACTTTCATTAAATACATTTAGAAATACATATCATCATCATGTGATTAGATCAAATAGCTCTTTAAATTATGAAGAATGCTACTGAACTTTCAGGTCTATCCTGGGAAATACAGATATCTGAAACTTTTGGCTTTTTTGAAATTAAAGATAGTCCCATTGTTTGTGTTTAAGCATGGACCAAAAAGGTATTAAAAATCCTAAATCAGAAATGAAAATAATACTGCTTTTCATGAGTTATCTATATAACAACAAAACCAAAACAAATTGTTCTTCTGATCTTTGGTGTTTTCTCTTTATACTCTACTAAGTTAAACATGCTTTAAAGATGTATTAATCAAGAATACTTTAATTCTAAATTATTTTACTGTACTTTGTAGATGATGTAATTAAAGTAGTTTTTCAGACTTGTAGTTTAAGTGAGATCCTGTCTTCAGAAGATCATGCTAGAAGTGGATTACCAGCTGTCTTGGAAACATTTCAAATTGGTTTAATTCAGGAAAGAAAAAACTACATGCTATGACATGATTCCATTTCATTTATGTTCCTGTTTGTCTTCAGAACTGCCTGTAGCTAACTACAGTGTCCTAGCTGGGATCCAATCACAAGGTTTTATTTTGTAATTTCACAGTTATATGCTGTGTTTTGTTCTCTTATCAAACACATGCATAGTGACCAAACAAAAGAGAAAATAAACAAATCCACAACCAACATCTGACTTAAAAGTTAGGAGAGGTGATTAGCAAGATAGACTTATTCAGCAGTTAGAGTCGAAACAAAACGACGTTTAAAAAAAGGGAAGGTGATTCTTGGAAAAGTACATACCTAAAGCCTAAAGAACATTGGTATGTGCTGATTCTGGGAAACTCAGATTCAGAATTTGACATCTTAGCAAAGATCTGAACTGCAGCAAGATTTATAAATGCTAAATGTACCTTGCAATGTAGAATGAGCTGTTATTGGCCTACGCTGAACAAAACATTGTATGATAGTTTATCCTGTATGGAGCTTTAAGGGTTTTTGGTTTGCTGGTTGTGTTTTTGTTGCTGCATTTAGCCCTTCCTAAGATAAATGCAAAAAACCCACAGATTAATAACTTAATGCAGAAACAAACAAAACTTGGAGCACACAAAACAAAAAACAAGTGAAACATTTCAGAAGGCAGAGAATTCTTCCCTTTTAGATAAGAGACTACTGCAGATGTCAGGATTTGAAATATTTTCTCTGGGTTTTGTTTTTAATATGTATATATGTAATTTAATTTTTTAAATTTTTAAAACCAGAAAAAAAAACCTTTTTATTTTAAAACCAAAATGATTACTTAGTAGTTAAGTAAAACAATTTTTTTTCTTCTTTTGTGCTTCTTACATATGCTTTTTTTTTTAGAATAAATCCTAAACTTTACCATAATATAACTTTTAATTGTTTATCTCAGTGCTTTGGACAATAATAAAAAAGTTCTAGAACATGAACTAATAATATATATAGCTTATGTCTTTAGCTTGGAGCAGCTGCATGCTGTAAGTAGTGCACTGTTGCATTTTAGAAACTGGCAAAATAAGTCAAAATATATTGATTTAAATTCTGGCACTGTCCTTACTTAAGTATCTTGGAATTTCATAATATTTTTATAGTCAGTTAAATATGTTTAATTTTTGATTTGTCTTTTGAATTTTTACCTGTCTGAATTTTCAGATTACTTTTTTGGGGGAGTATGAGGCAGTTTAGGGAGGGTCCAGAAGCTGCCAGTTAAGTCTGAATTGTGGTATAAGTAATGATTTAGTTGACCAGTTCTGGAGTATAGAATGCAATGTATTTCAAACTAATATTTCCTGCTACAGTTGATGTTGTCTCTGAAATAGAAATGAAAGCTCAAGCTGGTGAGCTTTGAAAAGGTTGACCTGTCCTGGGATCCTCTTCTGCCAATCTCACCTGACTCTGAAGGACTGTATATTTCGGTGTTTCCATGACTGCACAACTCTTACTCAGCACACTGTACATTTATGTAGCAGTGGTATTATATTTTTTACTTCTGCCATGGTCACAGCTACACTGGATATTCTCTTGTTTTCATGCCTTTGGTTAAATATGGCCTTCCTTCATGGAAATAACATTATGAGCCCTGTTGTGCAACAATGCATGAAACTGCAAACACCTGGAAAGATTTTCCATGGTGCAAGCATTAGTGCATCTGTGGCCAAACATCTGGAACTCATTGGGAGATTCCCAATGCTCCCTTCAACTGCTGATTGAGATTTCTTTCTAAGATGCACATCTCTCTTGATGTTGATTCTGAAAACTGAGAGGAATCAGGGAGTGGGGAAGTCTCTGACTGGAAATCAAAATTATCTACCATAGGGAATATTATCTGTTAAAAATCTAAAATATCAACATGCATGCGCATAGTTTTTTGAAATTAAATATTCACTTAAAATAAAACTTCATTTGTTGTTGTTACCAAATAGCAGGAATTTACTTTTCAGGATGTCTGTAAATACATTGGTTTTGAAATATGCAGTTTGACCTAAAGAGAAATGATTTTCGAAGAAGTGGTAAAACTGACCCAGGTCTTCATGTATTAGAAAGTGAAATTCTCTGACTTAGGCTGGTTCTTATAATGTACATTCTTTCCTTACATTCTATGGCTTTTCTTCTTCTATATAATGATGCAGATAAAGTAGAGATGAAGCAGCTCCAGTTGTTTGTTATTTCCAATATGCCAGATTTCCTCCCTGCTGGTCTTTCACATGGCTCCTTTTTATGACCTGTTACTACCAGCTGCTGATATTGTTGCTTGGTGCTATACCCCTCTGGGGACATCTGGCATGGTGTGGATTTGCTGCAGATGGAAGATAGTACAAATTCAGTCTCTGCTTGAAGTAATTTTTGAATGCTCACCGTGGCTTTATTTTCAAGACTATATGATGAGATATGTGGAAACTGTCTGTACACTTTTTTTTTTTAAGCTATCTTCCTTTTTAATTGACTTTTCCTGTAACAAAACAGTGTTCCCGCCTGGGATGTTTTGCTGCTGCTCAACCTAGGACATGCATTGATTTCCTCCTTTTCAGGCTGGACTGCCAATTATAGGAGAGGGGAAAAAATGGACTTCCTTATCATACACTCTTTTTTTTTCCAGAAGCATGCTCTGTGTAGAGAAATTGAGAGGCGAATTGTAGAAGCAATATTTTGATGACTGCTGCTCAGAAATGCCTTTTAGAGGGAGATATCTCATAGGTCTAGCACAGGCCTCCATGTCCCACTGGAGTTTCAGAAGCAAGCTGGAGATAGTCACAGGATTTAGCCTTCACAGTAAACTTATGTTTAAAGGTTTCCCATCTGCATATTTTATTTGCTTCTCGTATTGATTTTTAAGTTTTGGAGAGACTGATTTTGGGTTTAGTTTTGTTTTAAAATAAGACAATTTTTTGAATTGATGAAGTTTAGAGTCTCGTTTTTAAACACGAGTTCTCATGCTTGCTTCAAAAAAATGAAAGCTGAATAGTCACTTTTATAACTCATATCTGTTACATGGCTTTCTAAAGCTGATCAACATTTTCAGGCATTACTGAGAACAAATAGGAAGTATAATTATGTAAATCTAAGCTCATATAAAAAAATAGATTTCCGCTTTTTCTATTTTTTTTTAATGTTATTGTCCTGGATGTATTGTGATTTGTAGTTCATTGGGAGCATGAAGGTGAAAAGTTTGAAGAAAGCTTTATAAATAAATAACAACAAGAAAAAAAAAGTTCAAGAGTTTTAAAGTTCAGTAAGTCTAAAGTCTAAGTCTCATTGCTAGTGTTTATTGAAAAATATTGAGGGCCAGTAGAAACTGAACTCTAGAACAAACTGGAGGATACAGTGTGTGCTTCTTGAGATGTTTTCTTTCAGACTAGCTCTCATGTGGTCTGTAGGCTGCATACACATGTGTCTGGAGTGCATCTTTGGTTTAACTTCAACTGAAACAGATCTGATTCACAAGCTCCAAATAAATAGTCAGTGTTCAGGGGTGATTGGGAGATATGCTTCAGAAGTGTCCTGATGATTTAAAATAAACAGTAATTAGACTGAGCCATTTCTGACTTCAGTGAGGACAAGCTTAGGTCAATGACAACTGGTTTTTAAGATTTTCTTACTAGCAAATGGGATCTAAAAAAGAGATTTTTAGAAAAGATTAAACTAGGTATACATATTAATTTTACTTTCCCTATTGAATTCGGGGTTGCATCTTCAAAAGCATGAACGATATCCTCATTTTCAGGTATCTTTTTTTTTTTAATGAAATAATGTGATAATCTTAATTTTAAACAAATTAGACTATGAGAAATATTTCCCAAAATCTTATGATTTACAATGTTACAAACTTCTGACCTCCTGAAGTGTGGCTGCTGTGTGAAAGATAAAGAAATTTGGCAGAAAATAAATCCCGTTGCATTCCAGCTTGTCCTCAATAATCAGAGGGGCTGGTGATTCTGATTGATGCCCAATTTGGAACTATAAAACTGGTCGACCTGCCACAATTATGGATGCAGAAAGAGTGTGATGCACCTTTGGTCTAGTTGCATTGAATGGACTAGCACAGCCATACATAGGAAGGTGGTCATGTCCAGTGAGAACCCTGACATCTGGTTTAGTGAATAGTGTGGTTTCTTGAAGCAACAAGAATGCAGATTCTTTTAGATTGCCAGTGATAAAAAACACTATCTGCAAATATACATTGTATATACAAGAACATAAATAGAATATGTTTCACAAAAAAAGATACATAAGGATGCAGCAGTGATTTTGGGGAATTTGGATCATAGAGCTGGTAAATTTTGTTGGGTTGGTACTGACAACAGAGAAAGTGTCCAATGTATTTCTGGGTGGAAAACAAAGCTTTAATCCTTAGTAAGGATACAATATATGCATATATATTAAAGAAAGAACATCTCTATTGTCTCTTCTGAGTAAAAGAAAGCTTCATACAAATGTCTAGAATAACAGGAAAACTTTCAGTAGATTTAAGATGTCACACGTGATTCAAGTCTTGCCAGACATTGAAGTCAGTGGGATGTGATGAGTATGTTACTGGCCCAGGTTCTAAGAGACTTTTGCAAACTCACATGAGAACTCTGTGGCAAATGTGGAAGCTCAGTTGTCAAATTGCAGAAACATTCTCCCGCCCTATGTTCTTCATCTTTCTGTACTGTTTTCTTGTGTGTTAAGCAAGAATTACAACAGGTTTGTAAGTCAAGGAGGTGAGTCAATGGTAAATTTAGTTGTGGCATACCATGCTCCATAAGATCTACTATAATCTATAATCAGTGGAAGTAGTTCGTAGAGAGAACTCTTATACATAAAACTGATAATACTGGGTTCTACCTCTTCAATATCCACTCTTCCTTGGTCACATCACAGTTCTGCTGATCCTGTCAATACATATGCTGCATTAGGCCTTATGGAGAAATGTAAACTTCAAGTGCACTGAGCTATTCCAACTGTAGCATAATTTAATTATAAAAGAGCCATTGAAATATTTTGCTGGAAAGCCAGATTACATTTTTCAAGCATGTGTTTATAAACTCTTGGTTCTAAGCACAATGGCTGCATTATAAGTGAGAGCTCAGAAGCAGGCAGTGCTCCAAGTGGAGTCAGCAGTGGAAAAGGAGTAACAGCTGACTCTGTTTGCTGGAGCAGCTTGAGCAAGATGTGTTTTCACATATCTAAATATTTATGTAAACAGATGCACATTAAACCACTTATAAATAAAACTTTCTGAAAATAGAACTCCACAATGACATAAGGAGCTATTTATCTTCAAAAACTGTGGGAATGGGCTTGAATATGCAAATATTTCATTAAAAAAGGCAATAAAACTAGCTTCAGATGTAACTTCTTAAGTTTATATGACATAGACCACCTGACTCTGCTGAGTGTGCAGATTTACTAGTAGAATTTTTCTAAAAAAAAAAAGCCAAGTTTTACTTCTTTCCCAGCCTCACACATTGGTGGTCATCTATACTTGTTGCTAGTATAGCCTTTAGATGAGAGCACTCCTGTCTGCCCCTCTGCCTAATATGGCAAGCGAGGTCTTGTTGGAGTGTGATGCTCAGCTAGACAAAGGGCAGACACCCAGTATTCGCTCTCACCCACACTGTACAAACACACTAGGTCTCCCCAGCTTTTCTGTCATTATATTGCATGTCTCTATGCACTACAGAGAGGTATGCAAATATGTCTTGGCAGACAAGGATTGGTTTTAGTTTGATTGTATATGAATGATGAATTTAAAGATGCAATTTCTCCTACTTGACATTAGTTAAGATTTTTTGGTAGGTTTCTATTCTATAACCTTGATTGCACTGTTAGACCTCTACAGCTTCTTGACCAGTTTTATCTCAAAACACTTCACACAACAGAGGCTAGTAAAAGGAACATTCAGTTTGTTGTAAATTTGGGACATATTAACCTTAGGGGATATAGTAACCATTGAGAAGTAGAAACAGATTTTAATGATCATTTTACATCAATAAGTGCCAACCCTTGTTCCATGTGCTGTTACTGTGAGAACAATGTAGCTGGTCAAATGGTTAGAGAGTTTGTAGTTGGAAAGGGAAATTAGTTTTTCTCAGTCTTGGAGCTGATGTAGACAAAGCAATTTTTTTAGTTTTTCTCTTTGGTTTGTTTCTTTTTTCATGAAGAACCATGTTTCTGAAACTTAGTGGTTCAGTACCTTCAGCTTGTCCTTCCTTTCAATAAGTGTGGAGGTGCTGGTGCTTCAGCCAAGTCAAGCATTTGTGTTCTGTGATGGTGAAATCCGCAGAACTTCACACTGTGACTCTCACAGACCCTTTTGGCTGCAAAACTCATGGCCATAAAGATTGACTAAAACAAACAATAAATCCCCCAATTTATACCCATTGACCTTTTCCACAGTTAACAAACATATATGTTTTGGCACTCCAGGCAGTATGAATAAAATGAAGTCATTGATTTTGACCAGTTACACTTCACAGATCCAAAAAGTCAAAACCTGCTATTCTTTCTGATACCAACCTAAGGTGTTGTCCTCCTTCTAGATTTTATCCTGAAACAGTACCCTTGAGTGGGGGCAGAACTTGTTTCCTAGATTTTTCCCATGTATTTGAAAATTTTTTCTACTACATTATCTGTGTTGAAGAATATGAAAAATAGAACAAAAAAAAATACAGATAAGAAAATTCAGATATTTATTCTGTAAACCTGGGGTTTACCAACCTTCATCAATTTCTTCATCTGAACAGAATAATTAATTGCACAACAAAGCAGTGTTTGAGCAGTATCAGAATGCTGCTCCCTGGGCTGTGTTGGATTTGTCTTAGAACTTACTTAAAATTGGCATAAATAAATTGTGTTCAACATCGTTTCAAATGTGTGACAACCTGTTGATTAAAGTGGTGATGTACTGCTATACTGGACTTCTAATATTCTGAAGAATGAAGAATCAGTAAATAGTAATGTAATTCTAGGTAAATTCTGAAGTTGCATCTTCCAGTAAAGTCAGGAAGTTTTAGTTTAAAAATCGAACATCTTGAATTATAGACAAGTTAAAATAAAGAAAAAAATAAAAATGCTTCTCATATGAGGAAAAGCCTAATAGTCAAATCTTTTTTTTCGCAATATCCTTCTTGCTGCTTAAATTTATAGATAGTGATTGACATAGAATTTATACTCCCATGTAAAAATGGAACTTTTTCAACATGAAATTTTTCAACCTTTTCCACCTGCTGTATCCTGAATAGCAAACTATAAACTTCCTTACTTTGGTTTTCTTTGTTGCACCTACATGAGGTCTTGAATTTTCGAGGAATTAATTTCTACTGTTCTGGTGAAATCTGACAAGGAGGAAAAGTGAAAACTTAAAATCCTGATTTCAATTTTTATGTAGTCAGCCAAACTAATACAAAATTAATGATATGGATGAATCTGAAGATATTGCATTTGTCATCCTTAGAGGAAACTTCAAAACATTGTGGAAGAGATACTCTATAAGTATTTTCCAGTGTAATTTTCTCTGCTCCTGTTGACAAGTCAGGGTATAATGTGATTGGGATAGATATATTTTGCCTGTGCTAGCAGCTATATATTTCTAAGGGAGTTAACATCCCTTAGAGAATAGAGATGTACTCGTGGCATTGAATCAGTTTTCTCTGCTCCTTAATCATTGTCATCAGTTGAATGAGTTTTCTGTGAGCACTCTTTTCACACACAAATAAAAAAACCACCCGAAAAATTCTCTCATGAATTCTTATGTGAGAAGATGTTGAAGAATGGTATATGAAAGAAGAGTGAAGTGAACCTTCAAGAGATGTGCCAAAAATTGACTTGGGAAGTGTCAGTTCTGTCCCTCACTGTTTTGAAGGTGTCTTATATCCACAGGAGTGCACATTAATAACCAGCAGATTTAATTAACTTAATGAATTTTAGATAGGTTTTTCTGCACATTTTATACGATCACTGGCTTTATATGAGTGACATGTTTCTCAAAAATCCAGAAAATTGAGCTCGTGTGCATACTCAATTTCCCATTAGCTTTTAGTCTCTACTTAAAATAGTCTACAGTGCACATGCATGAGTGTGCAGCTACTTCATGCTTCATGGGAGTTTGCTGGGTTTGGTTTGGGGTTTTTTTGTTGGATTTTTTTTTTTTTTCTAATTTAGAGGTTCATTATGTATAGTGTGTGAACAGATGATGTGGTTTGGTTTTGACTTTGTGTTCATTATGATCATCTTGGATGTAATAGAGATATACACATTTTAGTACTGTTTTTCTCACAGATAAAAATTTCAGATCATACCCTTTTTTTTTTTTAATTGATTTGCTGCTATAGAGTTATATTTCAGTTTTTCCAAGATGCCCAATATTCAGTAGTAGTGTGCTTGGCTTTGTTGTTGTTGTTCTTTGCAAGATGATGACTATCCTGCATGCTGTATGTTCTCTGAAATGTTCAGAAAGGAATAAATTATCATGGTAATGGTTATCTGGGACCTATCAAGGTCATCCAATTCAACTTTCTTCTCAAAGCATGAACATCAGATCTGTCATGGCTTTGTTTAGCTTTAGTCTAGAAGGCCACATGCTGTAGGTCTCTGACCATGTTAGAAGCCTATTATTGGATCCTCTCCAAAATCCGCATATTCTTTGAGCAGGGGTCTAAAGCTGAATGAAGTTCTCCAGCTGCAGGTTCAATAGTGTTGCTCAGAAAAATAAAGTATCTCCCCCTGCTCTGCCACATTCCTCCTGATGTAGTCCAGTGATTTGATTTTCCTTAGCTGTGGTGGAAATACACTGTTGCATCATATGTAGTTGGCATCTCATGTAACTGCCAAGCTGTTTTTGGCAGGTGCCAATATGGCCAGGAGTAGAAATTTTCACCTCTTATTGAACTTCATAATTTTTTTTTCTAGGTCAGTCTTTTAGAATCTCCAGCCTCTTATTTCTGTTAAGGTATTTGAATCCCTGACAGAAATTCCGAGTTTGCCATATGCTGAATATTTGTGGCTTCAGAGAGTAGACTACTTACTGCCTCATGTCGTGTTTCTGCTCTAGACAAAAAGTAACAAATGGCAGAAATGGTCTTTTATGTTACTTTCTAAATTACTTTTTTTTTTCATTCCTTAATTTCTCTTTAAAGGCAATTCTCTTTAACAAAGGCAACTGGAAAGCAGATTTCCACATGGGCACAGTAATTTCCCAGGAGATAGTGATTAAATGACATACAAAACAGTGGGAGCATTGAGAAAGAAGTGTGCCTTCTTTCTCAAGTTTGTTTCTGTTGCAAGCAGCTTATGTGTATTTTGTAAGCATGCTCCTAGCTTGTCTTTGTTAACAGTCATGAACGGTCATGTTGTACTACTTTACAATGAAATTAAAATCCTTAACTTATTACCTTTTTGTCTGGAAAGCTTCCTATCAGGATGGCCAAATGTTTCTGACAACTTTCATGGCAGTTTCATAAGGACCTTGTGTGGAAGGAGTCTGAACTACTAATCCTTCAAAAACTTTGCATGCATTGTGAATGGCATATATTAACACCACTCAAAATTTCTTCATGTTCACTTTTAAATTCTTAAGTGTGCCAGTGCAACAATATGCACAACAAATAACATACTGGGTATTGGGCTTTTATGTTGTTGAAAAAGTCAGCAGATGTCAATTACTATGCCATAGTAGTTCAGGAAAACAAAACCTAAAATGTGTTCTGTAGTTGCATCACCTTCCTGAAATCCTCCTCTCCCGCTGTGTCAACATCTTTGTTTATCTTCTGCTTAGTGTCTTTCAGAACTGTTTGTGTCTGCCAATGAATCTGGCAGATACATGGCTTTATCATGTGGGGTTCTCACCTGCCAAAAGACATACAAATTTGGGGGGAATCTGTGACTTTTTTTTTTTTCCTGTATGCCTTAGATTATGGCTAAAGAAATGTCTGAGGAAGAATTGCCCACATTTTCTGAAGTGATATTGCTTTTTCTGATTATTTGTGCTATTTTAACAGTGACCATTTTGATGGGCCTGTCAGTGATTTATTCCCAAGATGTCCATAACAACAAGACTGTTGATCTGTTGTTCTAATTCCTTCACAGGAATTTCACCGCAGATCTGATTTGCAACCTGTGCTACAGGAAAAGATCTAAAGGCCTTTAGTACCTTCTGCATAATGACAATATTGCTGTCCTTTTGTGCTCCCTTCCTTTAGGGAAAGTTATAGAGTGATATGTTTCCATAAAATCTATTCCTTCTGTGCTATACTTGACGAAGTTAATTTTGGTACTAGAGAGACAGGAGACATGGTTGCTTTGTGCTGCTCCCTTTCTTCATGTAAGCATCTGTACTATCTAAGAAACGCAGAACAAGATTTTGGACAATATATACAGGAGATGGTACTATTTTGTGGCAAGTGAAAGCAATCTTCATGTAGATTACTAGAGTATGTTATATCTGATATATCTGCCTATTTTTGGCTCTCAAAATGTTTTTGAAAGGAGGAAAAGCAGCAGTAAATATTGTGTTGGATGGTGGTACTTACAGTAGACAGTGATTTTGGAACATTATGCACCCTGTCAGCAAGATATTTAAGTAGTGTGTCTTTGTAGTCTTGGAATGCTTAAGACAGGAGATGATAATACCAAAGTGAATTTATACATACTGGAGATTTTTTTTCTTTAAGTAGATTTAGAAAGTACTATACTAACTTCTGTTAAGTGTCTAACCTGGTGTACCTTAAGTGAACTTCTGAACATGCAACTGCTGGCTTCAGTGATGACTGTCTTTGTACGGAAACCTTTGCATTTGAAATTAATTCTTTAAAAAAAAAATTTGAAAGATATATCAAAATTCTGAAATGGTTTCTAAGAAACAATTGGGCAGAAAATAATTTCTTAATGGTTTTTTTCACTGTTTTCATTCATACTGCCAGGTGTTACTCTTATGCTTTGGTTAAGTTCTGTCGGCTTGTGAATTTTTTTTTCATTCCATTTCTAGGGTTGTATAACACTTGGCTGGAGAACTTGAACCTGTTAATGTAAACCTGAAGGTGTCAGTATCATTTCTGGATACTAGAGTGTTTCATCACAAGAGAAATTCCTGGTAATTTTTTTTTTTTAAATGGGTGGAGATTTATTGCTCTGTTCATTTTTATAGTTTGTTAATCTGGCTTGAGTTACTGGGAAGGAAGCCACAGATTCTTTGGTATAGAGCCTCTGAGCAGCCTGTGTGTTATTGTGCTGAATCACAGCACCTGAACCAGCATAAACCGTTTTTCTTGAGCCCCTGGAGATTCTAGACTTGTGAATAACAATTTTCTAGTCCAGACAATTCAATTATAATGAAAGAATAAAATATTTTGAAATGGATAAATATTCATCTTATGATTGGTCTGATCATGATTTAATTACACCTGAGTTTTATGATTCCTTCTATGAAGATTTATAAATTGTTTTTGTAGTATGAGAAATATTTTGAATGTTGAATTGTTTTGTGTGATACACTTTTATTATTATTTCCATATGCACAAACCGTGGGAGTTTTATTACCCATTTAACTTCCATAAATCATTATGAATTACTGAAAAATTGTTGCTTAAGTAAGATTACATTTTCCATACTTTCATTAAGATATATTTTGTGGAGAAATGTTTATCTTTTTCTTTTTTTTTCCATCCTTTCTGACCCATGCATGTTTTGTATGTATGGTTTCATCACTATTACCTGACAATTAATACAAGTAAACAGAGCAAGGGAAGAGAGAAGAAGGTGGCACAAGTTCTTTCTCTCAAACTGACTCACATTTCCTTTGTGAGATTGGACAAATCACTTCACTTCTCCATGTCTGTTTCCACATCTGTACAGCAGGAATAAATTTCCCATGAGCTTTATATAAATTATTTAATCTTGAGAAAGTACCTAGAAATTCTAAAATTGAATGGCCTGTAGATTCCAACATCTTATAAATTACAACATGATGACTTTGATTAATTTAGGACTCGGTCAAAAGAATGTGCAGATTAATTGTACATTTGTGTCTATAACTATAAATGGAGTTAATCTATGTTTCATAGGACTATATGATTATCAACAGCCCTCTGCATTGTTATCTATGGTTATATACTCTCAGCAGTAGACCTGATAAATGTCAGCCCAAGTTGACTTACACTACTACTTGAAAGTTCAGCTACCAATAAAAAAAATGAGAAAAAAACCCTGGACCTAAAATGAGAACTGTTTAAAAAAAAAGGAAAAAAAAAAAAAAAGAAAAAAGGAAGATTGTAAATACTTCTAAAACTCTTCACTTTCATTGTTGTCACTGTAGCTCTATATTTTTGTTCATAACTTTGCTCATCTGTTGTTGCACAGTTTTTAACCTTTCCCTTTTAGACCAGAAGAATAAAAAGGATTGACTATTTACAAAGCAATGCTACAGATGTCTGGAGAGCTTTGGCTTTCATCTATTTCTGTATATTGTCATGTTAATTGTACTGTTTTTTCTGGTCGACCACAGAAAAATAGCTAGTAACTGATAACTGGTAACTGATAGAAGTCCAGGCATATCAGTGCTGGTTATTATTTTAGATCTTATTAGAAATAGCAATTAGATCTTGTTAGAAAAAGCAATTAGAGCAACAAAATGCAGTTCAAATTTCTTCTGGATGAACCTGGGGAGGGCTAACTAACTCCACAATAAGCAGGAAGCCTCAGAAAAGATTAAACAGGTTTTCATGATCTGGGGTGTGACAAGGCAGTTGTCTGATGGTGTCTTTGGTGTCCTTCTACATCCAGTCAACTGAAGTTATCAGTCTGACCAGCCTCTGCCAAATAAGCAAGATTTTCAGGTTAAGGAGCCTTCTCTGAGCTGTAATGTAGAGCTGCAGCATTATAATTCTGAGCATTGTTGTCTTAGAATTACTCAATAACAAGAACTGTCACCTGAGACCCTGTGAACACAAGGCAAAATACAGTTCTTGATGGACAGCAGTAGTAATAAAGGGAAAGCCCACTATTAATTAGCTGCTTAATTACTTTAGAGTAGACCTCTGGAAAAGCCATTTTCCCCACACCCTTTTCTTCTTCATTCCCTTTGCAAATCAGTTCTTGCCAAATCCTAACTTAAAGCATTTGGCAGGCATAGCTAGTCAACTCTTACTCTGTATAACATACCCTCCATGTGAGGCACACATATAGAGAAAGTTTGGGTAATGGTTGGCTTGGCAGAGAGATTTTTTTTGGATGGATAAAAATTCCCAAGGACTCTGTTTATTTATATAGTTCTTGGAATAACCCTGTTTTCAAAAGGCTGCTGGCCAGCTGCTGAGACAGCGTTCCAGCTAATATATTCCCAATGCAATCACCACACTTTGCTTTTCCCATCATGATATCCCCAAGGCTGGTTTTGGTTAAATCTCATGACTGGAATATATGAAAGTTCACATTAAGTCAAAGCTCACAATGCCACAACCTTTCTTCTTTTTTTTTTTTTTCTCATTTTTTTAACCACGTCTCTTTAAATGAAAAGGTGCCTATTTCAGCTGCTTTAGCCCAGAGTTATTTCTTTATCTGTGGGAAGAATAATCTGTAATGCAAGTGTATGTCTGCTTCTGTAATGCCAAGAGTAAGTAGACTGATATGATTGATCTCAAAAATGTATGTGAGGAGGTTCCTTTTAGGAAGGAGATTAAATGTTCTATTTTGTTGACTAGCATAAGAAGACCCCGTGATAAGGATCTCCATGGTATAAATGCTCTTCTAACATTGTGTTAGAATTTCTCATGAACCATGAGAAAAACCTACATTTTTTTTTTCTGTTTGTTTCCATTTGACACTTTTAAATCAAAAACTTAAAGATCAAGACATATGTCTCAAGGTCCTAGTGCACAGAGAGCCCAAGAGACTTAGAAATGTATAGAAGATTTTTATTTTTTTATTTTTATCTGAACTACTATCATTGAGGAAAATTCTTGCCCATTTCTATCCTTCCTACCCATGGCAATTCTTGTATTTCTTCCACATGTATGGAAATAGAAGTGAATAATAACACCAAAACAGAAGAATGAAACAGATGCTGAATTTGCATCCATGGTGCCTGTGTGATAAAGGCAGGACTAAAAGTTGCCCAGGCAAAAGCAGTTCACATGTGCTTTCACACACTGCTGTATGCTGATCTGTGGGATGTACAGTCTTGGACTAAGCTTTATGCAAGAAAACACGTTTTTAGCAGAGGTTGAATATAGGCAGAGAGTTGGGCATACAAAGCTACCTTGTAATAGCACTTTGCTCAAGATATTTGAAGTGTCTGCTGTTTGGCTGCCACTGCTTGACTACACTAAGGAGCTAGTAAGACTATTCTAGTATTTTGTTTTCTTTTCTATATAGCTACACGTATTGATTCTTGTATCCAGGAAAAAAAAATGACTTTTCACCACTGATACAGCTGGTTTCTCTAAATTCTTTAGAGTGAGTACCATCAATTACTTTCTTACAGAGATCCTATAAAATTGAACATTTAACCCTTCCTCCACCCCAAATCCATATGGTTAGGCAGAATGGAATTTAAAGTTTTTCTCAAATTCCATGTTTCATTTTCCTCCTTCCTATGGTCTGTTGCGCTTATTGTTAACCACAGCCCATCCTCACTATGATAAGCAGTGCCACAAATGTCTCCTGCTTCCAGTGATAGCAGGACTGACCTTGTGCTATGGGGAATTCTGTTACAGTTATTTGCTAAGTCAGTAATTCTAAGGAGGAAAAGCTTAACTACCTTGAGAAGGGCACTGTAAGAATGAAGTTCAGATAGCAGGATATATAACTTAGGAATAGTCAGCATTATAGAAGTGTTTGATGTAATCTTTGGTTTTGTTGATTTTATTACTCACTTTAGATGGCAGGTAATACGCACTATGCTGGTACACACCTGAATCAGCTACAGAGCTGCATTCATTTCAGTAAGACTCTAAAAACATATACACATGAGTTTAAAAGGTGATGAAACTATCCTGGAGAGCACACAGGGATGGAGCCTTGGAGGACAAATATGTACTTTCACTTTCTCTTGGGAAATTAGGGTGAACCGAATGAAATGAATTAGAGGTCAGTCCTGCATGAGAGTGGTTGATATTTCATGTTGAAAATCCACACACCCACAGTGCTGTACCTTATTTGGGAGAAAAAGATAGAAAACACAGCTGTGCCCAGTTTGCCTGGTCAGTTTTACTGGCTTGTTCTACTGCCAAATCTTGAAGCTTTTGAATGAAGAAATGCTGGAATATGAAAGAGGAAGACATACGTAGAAAAAGTAACAAGAACTGTTTGTCACTCTGTTTATATAGCAAAACTAAAATTACTGTAGAACAAGCAGTGCAAAAAGTGGCTAGCAGATAATAAAGCAACCTGAGTTGAGGTCCACAGTTCAATACTCTAAAGGGTTTCCAAACCCTGTTATTGAGAACTAACGGCAGAAATCCAGGGCGCTCTGTCACTCTACAAAGACAATTACTTGAAATATTATTCTTCTACTTTGAGGAAAGAGGGGTTGCTTGCCTCTTGAAGGTCATTATAAACATTGTTCTTTCTTATCCCTGTTTATTGAAATTGTGTTGGTTTAGAGCTGTTTAACTCATCCCTTCTGGGGGGAGTTAAGTTGACAGAGCATCCAGAGGGGTGGATTTTATTTTTCCCCAAAGGCTGGATATGAACTTAGGGATACTGCAGATTGCCTGTCACAAGGCAGAAGGTTGCAAGATCACTGTATATTGACGGTCTTGGCAACAGAACTCCAGGGAAACAATGTTTTTCTTGAGAGTCCCACTGTGTTTTATAGAAGGAATATTAAAAAACTTGAATGTTTTTCCTGATGTTCCATTAAGTACACATGGGAAAGCAATTTTTTATATGAAAAGGAGGCCAGCTCACATGAAGAGTCTAGTTTGTGTTATCATCACTTACATCTTCTGTGCTAAGAGTTTTTTATATTTCCAAAACCTCTTACTTTCATAATCATATTGCATCTAGTATCTATACCACTTGGATTGGAGGACAACAAAAACATACTATCTTAATTTGTTAAGGTGCTCTTTGGGAAATGTAAACCACAGCTTACATAGGTTGTTTTAGTGTTTTTAAAAAATCAGAGATGGTTGCTTTGAGTAACTTCTGAACAGGAATGTATGTATCTGAGATTATATAAATGTGTATATATTTATATATATGTATACTTATGTATCTATATTAATATATATGTATACTTAACGAAGCCAATAGGAACACTAGCTGATTATGTCTATACTCTTATGGATGAAAGAGTCTTTTTTTTAATCTTTGCACAGGTTATATTTTCAAAAATTCATGGAAAAATTATAAACTCTCATAGTATAAGATATATGTAAAAACTTCACTAGCTTCAGTTTCTTTCCTCTGCATATTTAGAATAGGTACATATATGTATATAAATGTTTCAGTATGAATAGCTGGTGGGGGAAGGAAGAGTCAGCCAGGCATTGTATAGAGAGATGTGATTATTCATGTAAAAGCTACTGGCTGGGCTGCTTAAATAGCTAGGTTTGGTCAGTTGTATCTGTTTTCCACATGTGTTTCCTGTTTTTCTTCTAAATTCTATACTGCTCAGGGACCTGGGGAGTGCAAGGATTTTCCTGAAAGGAAGGACTGCTTTGTTCATTACTGCCATGGGAATGTGTTAAATTTAAGCATGTGTTGTACAGGTCTCAACTGTGTTTCTCCAATAGCAGATACAAGCTTAACTCATTAGAAATGTAAGAATAGGAGAAAGCAATGGCAGACTACTGCTTGGATGGTTGGTTTGGTTTGTTGTTTGTTGGGGTTTTTTTGAGTGGATAGCCAAATGGGAGGGATGTGGGGTGTATGTGTAGTTTACTCCTCTTTTGTTGTCTGCCAGTCAGGACAAGTAAATTAAAAGAGTGACTTTGAAGAATGCAAACCAAAGTAGCTCTGTTTTTTAGCCTAGCATAAACAATATAAAATACATCATTAATCTTGAACACTCAGTAAGAGAAAAAACATCTCAAGAGGAGAAAACTCAGGAACGTATCAAAAATGTATGTATATTTGAAATCTGTGACAAGGCACAATAGTACTTTTCTCTCCTTAAACAATACTGTTTTCATTGTGAGTGCCTCAAGCCCCTAGAAATTGCTTATTAAGAATTAAGTTTCTAACTGTGCAGCTAAGAGGAATACAATACTCTATCTGCTGCAGACAGGTCATTATCAAGATATTTTTCTAAATGTTGTGTGCACATTTTTGGTAGAATTACCATAGTAAAAAGTATGATTTTCTTGACTCGTTTGTCATGAGGGAGGGGTCTTAAATACCATAATACACCCAAAAGAAGACATTTATGTGGTTCACACCAGGCCTCTGATTTTAGGTGAATAAATTAGAGAATGATTTCTCTAAATTCCTTTTCCTATAGAAAATGTGCTCTTCAACAAAAAATTGTCATATGCAGTTGCTGGAAGAAACATCATATCCATCAAATCCTCAAATATTTTCATGTTCAAAAATTAGCCATCCTTAGTTTTGTAGCCTCCAGCTCTCTACAGCCAAACTCTCCTGCCTTTAGACCATCCCACAGTTGCTGTTAGGCACCAAGGCCTAAGCACAGCCCTAAAATTCTTTTTTGGTTATTAGTCCCCAAAGAGTTAGCTAGGCTTGGGATAGTTAATTTCACTGGCTTCTTCCTGTCTACCTAAGACAGCAGAAGAGGAACTAATAGCCTCTTAGCAAATCCATTGTCCACGCCAACTGTGAATTAATTTATGTGGTCATGTGGAAGCCTATAGGTGATGTGATTTCATGACTCCCTGTCCAGTTTGTGACCAACTTGTACAGTTAACTGAGCTCCTTCCATCTGGGCTAAGCCAAAATTGTCCTGATACTGAGGTTTAGCAATTTACCTGATATACAGGCAGGTGGGGAGACTCACTCAAATGGAAGAAATAAGTCCTAACAGAGCCTGAGGTTTTTTGGTGTGGGTTTTGTTTTTTTTTTCCCCCAAAGTTCAATCTTCCACACCCGAACCCTCATAGTGAGTGTATGTGTATGAGTAAATGAGTGGCATCATTTTGCTCTCAGACTAGAAAAAGAGAGATGTAATGTTGAGCTGATGAAGGAGTCCCTTTGTATTATCAAGGTGGTATAAAGAGAAGACAACATTATGAAGTCACGTGTATGTTAGTGTCCTGGTTTGAGTGAGAGCTAATTACATTCAGTGATTTTACTTCTCAGGTCAGTTCTTCTAACGAACTGCACTGTCTGAAGTTACCAACCTGTTTTCATAGACGGTGTCTGCTTCTAGCAATAATAACACCCCATGTTTAGAGTTACTACCAAGGATTGATGTGAAGACAAAGGCCATTGATGGATCTTGTGGACCACACTGGGGGGTGCAGAAAGTGAAAGGCTGCACCTGCAGGGAGGAGTGGACAGGAGACATGACCCTAAACTGACCAGTGAGGTATTCCATCACATATACATCATATTTGGTATAAAGCTGAGTGAACACAAAGGTCTCATCCCTTTTCTCCTCTTTGCCCTCTTTGACCACTTTGCCAGCTTTCCTCAGTTTGGCTTGGGTCCTCTTTCAGTTTCTTCTGATGAGTATCCAATGAGTACTCTGTCTGTTCTGCCTTTGATCCCAATCTGTGTGTTCCTGAATCTGGTACCAGAATCCAGCTTCTGTCTGCCACTGGGCCCAGTATGGGACTTTCATGATGCCTGCTCCACAGCATCAGTAATGACAGTGATGTAATTACCAACAGGGGAGTTGTGATACTGGTTTTGTATAAATTTGTATATATTCAATTTTTATTGTTATTATTTTCTTTTGCATGAAAGCTGTTCTAGTTTCCTTTTCTAATCGCTAAGTCTCTCTCCCTTATTCCCTTTCTCTTCCTCTTTGGGGAGGGAGGGGGGTTAACAGAGAGCATCTGTTATAGGTCTAAGGGGCTGACCTGACCCTAAACGGTGAGTTAGCTAATTATTGTCTTTAGGGAGGGGAGATGGAAGCATTCTTAATCACATATTAAACAGACTGCATTTTTGATCAGCTGATTGAGGAAAATGTTGCCCAATATGCTGTTATATCAGGTCTTAAGGAATCAAATTAAGAATATGGGCAAGATGAAAACTAAAACCATATTTCAAAATGTCAAGAACTGGTTAGGGATTTCCAGTGTGCCTTTTAAAAAAAGTATTTCAGAGAAATAGTTTTGGGAATAAAACCCAAACAAACAAAAGGTTATCTGTATGAGAGCATAGTTAATCATCCCTTCCACTCAGAAGATTCTGCAGAGAGCATAAACTTGCTTGGAAATCCTTGTTTATGTTTCACCAAATGTCCTGGAAACATTTTAAATAAAAAATATGGTCAGGATACGTGAGTTGGAGAGTGAGAAGTAAAACTAATTATCTTGATAAATGAGAAAAAAGGTAGAGAATAGTACTGGAGAATAAGATAATCTGTGAAAATGGAGTTTGGTCCTGACTTTTTGAAGAAGCAATGGAATGCAGAGATAGCTTAGAAAAACATGTTTTTAAAACAGTTAAAGAGGAGTATTTAATATTTTTAGATAAACATAGAACTGAACAATGAGATTAGGTGCTGTTGAGGCAGGAAAAGTTTTAGAACAAAGTAATAAAAAACCCTAAGTTTGCGAAGAAAATTAGCATTGTTTTCTAATGATGTGCCAGATTCAAAGCACCAGGGAAAGGAAAACTCTGCCATTGCTCTGTCTGGAGCCAGGAACTCTCCGAAGTTGCTATCATAATTATAAAGCTGTTATTCTGCTACCCACTGCAGTGGAAATATTAGAAGTACTTATATGACTCGATTACCCTTGCCAAATTTTAGTATAAACTAACATGAACAAAACACTGTGACAGATTAGGTATTTTGGCAGCTGTATGTTACAATCTTAGTCAGAACTTTTAACTTTTCCACAGTGGTCTTGACCTTACTTCAGGTAGCAGTAGAGTTTTTTTGTTCAGTTCTAGTGGACATGATTTTTTTTATTTCTAATAACTTTTATTCCAAAGAGAGTTAAATTATTTCTGAAGCAGTGCCAAGTCAGCTTTATCTCTGCAGCATTAGGCAGAACTCTGTCCATAAATACATTTGGGGGGAACAGTTTTGTTGTTGGTATGCTATTGTCCTCTCATTAATACCTTATCTATGTCTAGCTCTGCTAAAACTTAATTTCTTCTTTTAAATTTCAGAAAATGTATTGTAGTACCTTATTTAGGAATATCTATTAGAGTTCCTCTGATCTGTGAAAAAAATCATGACTTGGTATAGTCCCCAGATAAGAAGTTCAAATTCTCTTTTAAGGTCTGGAGTTGCCCAGTATTGTTCCTATTTGTGTTGATTGAGAAGATGTTTGGGTTTGTCATGGTTTGTTGTCTTGTTGGTTTTTTTTGGTTTGGTGGGGGGTGTTGTATTTTTTTTTTTAGGGTGTTGCTTTTTGTTTGGTTGGTTTGTTTTTTTGTCTCAAACTGACATATAGTAGATACAGTTTAATGGGAAAAACTTTCTTTGATCTGGAAAGGAGTAAAGATTACTCATAAATTTATGTAAGAGCTCATGATATATCACTGTTCTTGCCCACAAGAGTTGTCTGTATTTTAACCTGTTGTTGGTCAAAATTGCATTTGTTATACCAATTTATAAGAATAAATATATGTGTAAACTACCGTAATATACTGTAATAAAGATATGTGAAATTTATTCAGATACATTATTTATAAGCACTGAATTATTGACTCATAGTGACTTAACACGAGGTACAAAGATTGTCATAATATCTGCTGGTACCATAGAGATAGTTTCCATAAAATCTGAAAATATATGATAAAATCTAAGCAAAAGCTACAAAAAAATTTTTTCTTGTGTCATTGTGACACCACATATACTGTGAGTTGTTAGACATTACATCTGATTGCCAGTGTTATTCCTGGTTTGGTGAACACAGCCATAAAAATTGTGAGGTTTTTTTTAATGTGTTTGTTGGATCTTTTGTTTTTTTTTCGTTCCTGTGAAATCAGTTTGACAAATAGTTTTTCCTCAGATTGAGTCTTGAGGTTGATGCTCAAAAGTTCTGGTAGCGTATGATTTCACAGGTTTTGTGAAATAGAATGCCTTAAGTAAAAATGCCAAGTAAATACAAATGCATTGTTCCATATTCTAGTTCTTCTGAAAATACCTTGATCTTCTCTGATCTTCTTCTATATAGTGTGAAACTGTTTGCTATTAAAAGGTTTTTTCATAATCTAGGTTAGAAATTCTGAAGTTTCTTAAAATAGCAACATACTTTGGTGTTGATAATTTAGGATTACTTCACCCATTTACTGAAGCTGTTTCAAAACTTCTTCAAGATCAGACTGTCATAATTCAATGAATATTGATACCTGTTCTTTACACTTATAGCAATACATGCTGAAATATGCTCACATACCAATTTTTATTTTTTTTAAAATGAAAACAGGGCACATATCTGAAAGTGTAAAGCCATTTTGTCCACTTAGAGGGTCAAGGTGGTAATGAAGCATTTATATTCTTGGTTTAATGACATGTTATTGACTTATTCTCCTACTTAATCCAAGGAGTTGAATGCCGAGTCCAAGGAGCTTTCAGTGAGGTCACAATTTTGTCTATGTTAAGAAGCATGTGTATTACAAGAAAAAGAAATATAAAATGACAGTTCTTCTTTTGACCTGATGCTGAAGTACCATGAAACAAGCTGACTTGGAGACAAGTCCCTTAAAGTGTTTTGCCTTTAAGTGTTTTTCAAAATTGCACAGTGTAATTTCATTTTGTTCCTATTGCCATATATTTCCCTTGAATGGGAAAAACATATTTTCTTACAATATACTTTATGAATAGATATAAAAAGATAGTTAGAATATCTCCTCTTGTGAGAGTCTCTTAAATCTCCACTGAAAATATTAGTCGTCTTTCCGTTCTAGCAGTAGCAAAATTGCAATTAGTGTTTAACATTGTTAAATCAGCAGAAAGATGGTAAATACTTGTCCATATCCCAGTTTTCCAGCAACTATTTCAAGATACAGTTAAGATAAACTGCTTAAAAATTGTAAAATGTGCTGCAACTAGTTTCTCACAAGTTTCCACTCTTTGAACAATCAGCTAAATGAGTTCAGAAAATTGTCTTGCCAAAGTAAAGTAAATACCTAAATCTAACTGATAATGTGATGAATGACAATTGTCAAACTCTTTTTGAGGAAAGTCTAGTCTTCAGTCATAGCTGACTGAGTTTAAACTGACCCCAAGGGGAAGAGTCTCTTGAATTCTCTCTGCACTCATGGGAGGTTTCTGAAAACAACCTGGAAAAAGTTTGTCGACTAAATGAAATAACTCTGGATAAAACTCAAAATCAACAACAAATTGCAAAGTACAAGGTGTTGAAGAACAATGCCACCAGAGATAGATGTTTCACACAAAAATGCTGAAAATCAAACCAGTGATTGGTATTGGAGTTCGACTTCTCTAAATTCTTCTCATTTTTTTTAATTCAGTCACTGCATCTATAAACTGGATCCCATTAACAACTAGTTTCTTATTTTTCTACTCTGATTTTATTCAGGCATTTAGTCCTTCGCAAATTCTCCTAATGGAGAACGACAATAAGAATAAGAAAATAACGTACCTTTAGGAGATAACTCTGCCTCAAGGGATTTTTTTAGGTTAACCTAAAAGTGTTTCTATAATAAATATGTTAAACCCTGTCACTGTACTGTGCAGTGTTTTTCTGATTAAGCAATGTTGACTGTTTCTTCTCTGTTTGCCATTAGCTCTATTATAAAATATACTTTGAGTAATTTTTTTCTTTTGATTATTGTAATGGCAGTGCTCCAGATACTTTTTGGAGCTCTTTATACATTGTATCTCTCTGTAGGGCCAGTATTTTTCATCTGAGACTTTGGCAATTCATACGATCAATGTGTAGAGAATTTTGTTTGGTGTTTTGTTTTGTGTTTGGTTTTTCTGTTTGTTTGGTTGTTTTTTTTGGTAATTAAAACAAGACTTCTCTTCTTTTTAAAATTATCTTTCCTATTTTAGTCCTGATGTCCAATTACAAAGAGTACAACGATGATTTTACAATGCAACAGATTGTTTGCTTCTAAATTTCACCTTGAATGGAGAAAAAAAATGGAAATGGAAAAAATGGAAAAAAAAAATGTTAAAAGATAGGTTGCAGAGCTGATTTGGTTATTGTTAGAATGCAACTTTTTTTCCTGCTTTCTACGTTGCCCTGGGACAGAAAGGGAAAAGACGTATATCTAGTGACCTCAGGTGCCCAGATAATGCATTATAGATTTAGTAGCCTATTAGGACAGTGGTGTGCTATGAAGGGCTTGAATTGAGAAGAAATTCCAGTTCCTGAATTGGAAGCAAAGTTCAAAGCTATACAGAAAACCCCAGTGAAAAATGTGTGTAATTAGAAAACTTGTGAAGAATTTGAAGCATTCAGGTCCAATCTGATTGTGGAAGTGTAAAGGATATGCACATGCAAATATATCTGTAGCAAAAAGAAAATCATAAGACTGAGGAGAAAAAAAAAAAAGAGATACTTGGCCATGCTTGCAATACAGTGGAAGCCAGATCATAATATCCTTATGTTCTCTTTGTGTCTATGTATACATTCTGCTCAACTGATGTTCACACTTACCTGTATCAGGATGCATTAAAAAATGATAGTGTGTGTATTTATACGTTTGCATTTATAAATACTCTTAAGATGTGTGTGTGTGTAATTACAAAATAATTAAGCTTTTGTTAACTAAATATCAATTAAGGTTTACGAATACAGAAAAAATATCTTAAATGATCATGTTAGTTTTCTGGAATTTTCACGTTTCTGTGTATGCAACTGAAGTGCAATAATTTTTTTTCTGGAGCAATTTCTCTTCTCAAAATTCTTTTTTTTCTATTGGAATTACGTCTAAGAAATACTGTGGGTATAATCCAACAAAATGGGTCAAATAGATACTCTGTGTAAAGCATCATGCCTCTGTAATTCATAACATTGGTTTAGACCTTTGAGGTCTTAACTTCATTTAAGACCTGGAATTCAAATGAAAATTAAAACTAAAATACATTCAAAAGTAAAACAAAAACCCCAGTAACTTCAAAATGCTTTTCTGTAACAATGGCTGGAATTCTGGACATTTGACAAAGATGTATGACTGTACAGTTGAGTTTTATCTAGTTTTCTTTATGTTGTCTTGTAAATTCTGTTTGGTTTAAGACACTTTATCTTTAAATCAGCAAATACTATGTCCTGCTTGTCCTTTCTTTGTAATAGTTCTGTAGCATATATTTAGATTGATACCAATTAGGTTCTATAAATTTGTAAAAAGAATAAATGAAGATAAAAAATTTGTGGAAAATAATTTTCAGTGCAGTCCTCAGAGGTCAGTATTTTGTCCTAGAAGCTGATTAAAACCTTTTAGCTCCCACAGATTTAAGAATAGTGATTGAAAGAACGTCTGTGCTTATTTTTGTATTCTTCAGAAAGTCTACATACTCTACAGCTGAAGACTTGAAGTCCTTGTGAAGTGTAATCTGTTTGTATGTCCTTATAAAGGAATGTTATTAAGAAGAACCTGATAATAGAGTTAAGAAAGCAAAGTTACTTTAGACGGATAAGATACTAATAGTAACTTCTAACCAGTTGCTGGTGTAATTAATTCCAACATAACAGTAATCACTTTGTATTCAGTGTTTAAGACATTTTCCTGCCAATTAAAAGCAGTCATTTCCAGTCATGATCAGATAGCTGTACTGGGCCAATGGTTGTATTTCTGTTGCTATGCACGTCTGCTGGAGAGCCATCGTAGGAGATTCTTTGGAATAAACAGAAGAGATAAATCTGGGTTCTATATACTTATGTCAACTTTAACATTGCTTTCACCAGTCATAACGTTGGCTTCCCTTTAGCAAGTACTAATAAGAACTTCTCTGAATTTCTTTACATTTTAGAAAGATCTCTTTTATTTTCACATTCTTATCATCTTGACTAGCAGCTTAGAAAACTGGAGGTGTGGTAGATAAATTGGCCAGAAAATGTTTGAAAACAAAGTTTTGTGTAAGTTTCTGTATTCTGTTAGCCTGCCACAATTAAAGTATATAATTTTCTATAGATAATACCATGCAAGAATGTGATGTGTGTATTTTGATTCTCACAAGCTCTTGCCTCTCTACTTGGAACATCAGTAGGAAGGCTTAGGCAAAAGTCTGGATCAAGTATTAAACTAATATCTATGGATCTATAGCAATACTTAAATCTTTCTAAATCTGGGATTAGTAAAAGGCAATACCCTACTAGAATCTTCTAGCTTAATTTTTGCTGGAATCCTCATTCTCCTCAGGTCATGGATGCATGAAGTTTCCCCTACCATACTAGAGTTCTTGCTACATTTCTGTTCATTGTGTAGCCATTTTGCAAGTGCCCTGGTGGGCAGAGTACTTTCTTCACCTTTCAGACATTCCTGCCCCAGGCTGAGTCCAAACTGAAGGCTACACATGGTAGCCTTGCATGCAAGAACTGATCTAGCAGAAACAAAACATGGTCCTTAATGTAACATCAGGCTCAGATTAGGCTTCTTTGTAACTCACCTAAGGAGCACCTTTTAGAACAGCTAATGGAAGAAAAGTATGGGAGAACTAGAGCAAGAGTTGTCATTACAGTGGTCAAACTATTTTACTCTTTATTCACAGTTAAACAGCTTTTAAGAATTTGACCAGAGTGTCAAGATGATTCTTCACATTTTTTTTTTTGTGTTGTAGAAAACAGCTTTGGAAAGGAAGACAGAGGGAAAAGTTAGAGATATTAGTGCCAGTTAGGTAGTCTTTTGAACAGTACTTGCAATGAGGCTAACTCTTGGAGAGCTAAAGTGTACACATTAGTTCCAGACTCCTGTAGGGTAGAAGCACCCTGTGGACTGAGCTGATGGTATCCCGTGTCCCTGGGTATCCTGGTGCCTGACAAAATGTGCATCCTGACCTGCTTGCAATGATAGAGCAAAGTGGCCCTTGAACCTGCTTGTAGAATCATAGAAATGTCTGGGTTGGAAGGGAGCTCTAGAGGTCATATAGTCCAACCCTTCTGCTGAGAGCAGGGCCATCCTCAAATAAAGCAGCGTGCTCAGAACCTTGTCAAGTCTCAACTTGAATGTCTCCACGGATGGGGCCTCAGCCACCTCCCTGGGCCACTAGACTATGACATAACTATGGTTTTATGAAGGAAATCTCAAACTGATGACAATATTATAAATGCAATTTACTATTGTAGATTTTATTTGGTTATATACAGACCAAAACAACACTAAAAGATTGTTGTTCATTATATATTCTAAAACATCAAAAAGAAATAATTGTTTGACATTTAAAACCATCAACTTTGACTTCAAGACTGGTTTTTATATAGTCTATGATCCTTTAACTTAATGATAGAATTCTGGATTTAAGGTTTTTATTTCTTTTTTTTTTTTTTTCCCAACACCTAAACCTGAATGTTATGTTATTTTTCTGTGCCACATATTAGATGAAACTTATATAAATGCTTTGGAAAGTGTAGAATTTTAGTATGACCAGGAAAAAAAAAAATCTGTTTTAGTTTTCCCTCTTCTAGCTAGACAAAAAGGTCTCATATACGTTATCTTTGACAGCAATACAAATATTTGAAATAATCAGTAGTTTCATAAAGTTGTGTAAGCTTCTAAACTTTAATTACTTTGTACAATTTTTGATTGTTTGGGCAAGTTTAAAAGCTGTTATTAATGTTTAGTTTAACCTCCCATCATGTGCTTCAACTAGCAATATCTTCATGATGCACTAATCATGGCAACCATATAACCATAGTAAGATTCAGAAGAAATTCTTTGTTTTTTGATACTTCCATGAATCATCCAACTAATTTTATAATAACCATGTAAACTAAGGGTTCTGGTAATCATTCCAAGTCTCAGGAGGTATGAGATATTTTAATCCTGTTCAGTGATAGCTCTGTCAATTACTATGGGCTTGCCCAGGAGAGTTACTCTATATGTAAGAAAATGGAGGCCCTAGCTTTCAAATATTTCCTTTACAGTCCTATTAATAGTTCATGCTTAAGATGTTTTTTACATCAATTTCTTATTGCTATTCTAATGATAGGTTAACATTTTCACTGTTGTCCTAGTCAAACAATCATCAAAGATAAAACTAATTTGACTCTTTTTTTTTTTTTCTTTCTTTCTTTCTTTCTTTTTTCTTTTTTTATTTTCCTTATGAAGTGGGATAGACTCTATAACATGGGATTGTCAGGAAAGGTGAACATACTTTCTGTGAAATCTTGCAGATACCTTAATTATTTCTGACAGCTCACCTGTCAATTTAATAGGCTTCTGTTAAGTAAGGAAAAACAAACTTTTACCCTTTGGCTGCCATAAGAGAGGTCAGGAACAGCATAATTGATGCTTTATGATGCAGCATTTTTAAAGGGTTTGTTGTAACAAAAACAAAAAAAAAAAAAAAATCTGTATCTGCAGAACAAAGTATTAGAAGTCAGTAGGTCTTGTATAAACTCTGATGACCCACCCATAGTTGGTCTATTGCAGGGACTAGAAAGCTGAAAATAGTACCAACAACAAAAATCCCTACTCAACAAAAAAAATTCTTGGCAGCAAGTTTTCCTAGGCAGCTTGCCAGTATCCTGATTCAGTGTTTATGGGAACATCTTGAAATGACTCCCAAATTAATGACTATATCTTCCCTCACTCCAGTCTGATGTCTGAACATGAGGAGAAATAAACAATAGTTAATGATCTGGAAGCTTCTGGCAGTTACTGTATTAGTTCTGGTTCTTATTTTCACTTACTAACAGCAAACTGTTCTGATCAGATGTTTATCTTTGAAAAACATATGCAATGGAAAATTGCACCTCAGATTGCTATCCATTTCACAGTCTCTCTCACTGAGACAGTTTCACACAGAATGAAATAATTTAATTTTTGTTTTAGAGTTAGCTGCTTTTAAGGCTAAAAGTTCTGTAAAATGTTTTTCTTTCAGTGTCTTTTGGGGGGGGGGGGGGGGGCGGGGTGTAGTANGGAGAGGAACCATAGGCACCTGAACATACTGCTCTGTGGGGTTCCCTTGCAAACTCAGCAGGGATATATGCACAACTGTGTCAAAAAAGATTACTCCTGCCCAGTGCCATTGGCGAGGCCAAGCTGCTGGAGAGAAGCAATTAGTTTTTTGCAAAAAGCAGTTAGATAATAAATTGTTGCAAGATTCATGATCTCTCATTTTATATTAAGTGTGCATATATGATGTAATGGGTTTGTGACATTAGCTGTAAATAAAAATCTGACTTTTTATTTCTGTCCCTTCTGTTTATTTGGGAATTAACTTATTGTTTTGTAGGATAGTGCAATATTTTTTTTTCTTTTCTTTTTACAAGCTTTTGCGGTCTGGTACAGTATGTAATTGTATGCAGATTCATGTGATAGATTTCATAATCATGTGATAAATGTTTTCAAAGTAATTTCTGAACTGCCTAATTCTAACATCAGAACAAAGCATCTGCAGGTCCCTTAGCAGCTTCATAGGCTCACGTGTTTCTGCAAATTGCTTTTTATTTTTGCAAAGAAATATTCTGTAGCAGCTGGGGACATAAACTGGAAAGGTGTCTTCATTTGTCAAGCCCAAGTCCCTGGTGTTACAAGCACCATGTTAAATAACTCATTTTCTTGTATTTACAGTACTATATTATGAGAGGTCTTCCTCCTTTCCTGCCTCCCTAAATATGGAATTCTTCTCATTCCTCAGAGATCAAAGAAAATTGTTCATTCCCCTATAGGTAATGACTGTGGGTTTTTTGAATATCCTTATGTCTAAGAGAGAGAGAGTGCTGTACATTATCCTCTCTCTTCAAAATAAGTGTTTGTAGTCCTTGAAGAAAGACCTAGGATGATGCTAATCAGCATTATAGTATTCTACATAATTTGATTAAAATTTTGTGTTATCTGAAGGTATCACATATGAAATTTAATATTTCTCTTCTACCGAGTAGCCTTCATTTTGACTTATGTTACTAAAAGACTAGAGTCTATGGTCATGTTGTACTGTAAAATACAGTAATACTGTTTTTCATGTTGCTGTGGTACTTCTATCAATATAGTATCTTAGAGGAATTCTAGAAATCCTCATTTGGGATGATTTGCAAAATGCTTCATTGTTACATGTAATTTAGACTTCTCCAGCTAAGAATGATGAAGATTTTTGTTCCATTAGGATATATTAGCTACTTATATACTTTTGAGTCCTAAATCTATTTGAATTCTTACTCTCCAATTGCTCTCACTTCAGCTCATCTTAACTTTCCTTACTTCTTCTCCAAGAGCTGTTTTTCTAGCTGTTTTTCTAGCTACATTATGAGTAGCTATATCTCTAAAGATATTCTTCTAATGCTGCTGAAGTGGTTGAAGAAATTACTGCGTGTTTTAGAAAAATATGAATTTTTGTTGTCTTAATTATTCGTTTCAGACTTTCAGAACTGTGGCATGCAGTATAACTAGTCCCACAAGAAAATAGTCTATTTACAGAAAGTTTTTTATAATGGTGGCTTCTGAATTTCAGGTGAACATGTGTTATTTAACTTTAGTCAAAATGTAGTTTAAGAATAAGAACAGAGTTCCACTGGGACCAAAAACTGACCATTGTGTGTTGAGTCTGGATTAAAATTTACTCTGTATGAATTAATTGAAATAATGCTATTTTCTCAGCTAAATTAATCTAAATCTCGGCATGAAATAAATTAGCCTGGACCTACGCATGGATGAAAAATGTTGTTCTAAGAAATATGTCTTACAACTAATTTAGAAAAATAATTTAAATTTTGTTAAAATAGACAGTTACAGTTTCAGGTATAGAAAAATGCTCATGAAATTAGGGCAGTTTTCCAGACCACAAAGACTTCCTATTCTACGGTTCTCTTCTGTATTACACATAGGAAAAATGGCAAGATGTAGCCAGCCCAGCAGCTGAATTTAAAAGAGATCCTGAATTTAAAAGAGGTCCTTTTGAGGTTTGGCAGATTTAAGTTAGCTGCAATCACATTAGTCGCATTCAGCACCTCTGTGCTTTCTTGTATCTTGTGGTTTAATCCAGTAGAGTTGATACTTTGTAGATGGTCTCCATAGGAGAAATACTATATTTTATAGCCACAAATACATCCTAGTCTGCAATTCAGTTCTTTTATCTGAACTGCTTTTATAAACTTTATCCATTTATGCTTAGGACTTTATTTGGCAATAATCTCAAAGGCAAGTGGGAAACTGCAGTTTGCTGCTTGACTCCTGTAAGCCTGATACAGAAATTAAATAAATATTTCATATTAAATGACTTTCCAGGCAAGGACACATTCCTTTACACTGTGTAGGAAAAGTTTATCGTAAAGAGTATTCAAGGCATCAGAGTTGTTTTGTTTTGTTTTTTTTTTTCCTCTGGAGCTACTGGTATGCATTCTCTTTCACCTGGTTTTACACCAGTGGCTATTTTCAGTTGGTCCAGCTGCAAATAAGTGTAAGTAGGTACTTAATGATAGACAGGGGAGGGAAAAGGAGGCAAGGGTGCCTGGAAGTGATGTTACTTTTTTTTTTATTAAGAGCTCCAGAAACAGATCTTCCTTAATTGATCTAGTCGTAGTTTCTTGTCATTGAGATCTTTCACTTTTTTTTTTTTTAATGGATGACTGGGTGCAGTGCTCAGTTAGACATCCACATTAGAAAACATGAGCTGGTGTCCCATATGAAGAGATGGTTTCATAATATAGATGCAGTATAATTGCCCTGATTATGGCCAGAGATGGTTTATGCTTTATAATTCAAATTAGTGCAATTTTTTCTTTAAATATAATGGAAGTGGATAACAGATTTATTTATTTATTTATTTATTAGATCCAGAGACTTTTGTTTGTTTGTTTACTCAAGAGAAGAAATCACTCTGGGAATACCTCACAGGAAAGTATCTGTAGGAAAAAAAAAAAAAAAAAAAAGTGCATTCGGTTTTAAATTTTAACAAAAATTACAAATCAGAAAGGGTAATCATGACCTATTGAGAGAGAAATTTAGGTTAATTTCCTGCTAAGTAGAAACCATACTTGGATGCAGGAACAGTGGATAAATGTAAACTAATCCCACTCCACCCATATCACAGTATGGCTCTAGAGAGGGCATCTAAATTAATTAAATACAGATAGATTTTGGAACAGAAAAGATCAGTATGTATCATCTACTTGGATATTCTGCCTAACACAAACGAAACAAGGTCGTTTAGTATCTGACACAAGGAGACCAAACTTTCTGTTTAAACTGTAACACCTCTATAAAATCTGTTTATAAAATGCTAAACCCTAATTTAAAATGATGCTTGGTGAACTTTCTGCTCTACTGTCTTAGACTTAGTTAGTTTTTTCCCCAAATAGGCACCTTTCTGAAATCTATACCTGATTGGCGGTTTTAGCTTGACCTTTGGTTCTATCAGCCCTTTTCCTGGTGGCTGGAGAGCTGTTGACTATTAGAAATGTCCTCTTTGTAGGTGTTAGTCTCCTTACTGCTTTTTGGTTTTGGCTTTGTGTATGCTTTGCTATTTTGACAGTGCCAGAGTGCCCCCCACTTACTGGGATTCTTCGTTGCTCTAAACACTCAGGAGGTGTTCACCTGTCACCTCTGCACTCTGATGATGAGCAGCTTTAAGGAAAACCTTGAATACTGCTAATAAATACCTTGAACTACTACAAGACCTGCTTAAATGTGGTGATAAATATTCCATTCAATATTAGAACAACACAAGAAACTGTGCAAGCATTAGAGAGTATGTTTTTGCATCAAACAATTTTCCAAGTGTATAATTATGCAATTATTTAAGTAATAAAATTTTAAGCTGGTACTTGCCTGTAACTTCCTTATACTTTTTCTATTAAACTAAAATGCCCTTAAGCATTTCACTTTAGTTTTATATTCACTGCATTTCCCAGAATAATTAAAGCTTAGTCATTCTTTATAATGTCATACAGGTAGTAACAAAGGCCTGATTTACAATTTTAAAGGTAGAGCCAGATAGTACTCTAGGTCTACTTTTGTAAAAAATTTTCAACAAAGTTCTCAACTCTCTGCATTACATAATAGAAGAAATTAAAACTTCAGTACTAGAATATCTGAGGTCACATTTATATTTGTATAAAGACATGTACTCCCCTGATTTCAGGACCAAAATGAGGTTATACTGTCTAAGCATTTGGGTCTATACATTTGAGATGACTTTCTACTGTGTAAGCAGCACTGTACCATCTAACAGTAAGAAAAGCTGAGACAGATTAACAGGGTCACTGTTCTTCATTTATCTGTTTTATGAGACCAGAATTTTACAACCTTAGTGTTTCCAGGCAATTCATGAGTGCCATGGGTTTGCACCAATGTTTACAATCCTAATTGCATGGATCTCACTGCAGGGCTTTGGTTCACTTAAGTCCCAGAGGCAAGTTTTCAGTTTTGATTTTCTTTTATTTTTTTTTTTTTTCTAGACTGTGATAACATTCTTTCAGGGTTTGCTTTTACATTTTACAGCTATCCTGAACCTTATCTAGTACTGATCTCTGTCATTTAGTAAATGTTGCTTTCATCTGGTAACTCATAACATTCAGTCAGTGTGTGCCATTCATAACTAAATAGCCTCTGCTCTTCATTGTTTTTTTAATTAATGATTGTTGATTGGTTTGACTTACTGCACATTGTTGCCAGGCATGATCAAAGAAAATCCAAGATTAATCTGCTAAACTAGATGTCAGATTAGTAAATTCCTCTGTGCTATTACAAAGATTTTTCTCCCTCAGTAAAGGCCTGTCAGAAGATGATGGCTTGGCTATACCTCTGACAGGTCAGTCCAAAGGTCAGTCCCTGAAAACATGCACACATTAATGCAATAAAGCGTGATGGCTCATTTATATCCAGTTTATAACTTCAAGTTCTCTCTTCATGAATGTTAGTCAGGTACTGTTGAGAAAAAAGATAATTTACTTTGATTGCTTTTGAATACAGCTGAAGAAAGAATTTGTACCCTATCACGTTGTGAATACATATGGGTTTTTCTCAGGTCAGTAGTGGAATCAATCAGTGTAAGCCAGAGAATAGAGTGTTGTGAGTATGTTTTCATCAGCTAGCATATCTCCATTATTTCTGTGTAACCCCTTTAGCCAGAATTTGATTCATGATAAGGAGGATCAGCCTTCAATTTAAAAGATGTAATAAATAGTGGGCTGAAGGCTCAATTGTAAACCTTCCCAAATGTCACTAAACTTCCTGGCATTCAGTAATTTAATTTTCTCCATTTATTAACTCTCTTTTTTGAAAGAGTTTCTCCACACACACACACCCAAATAAACAAACAAAACAAAACAAAAAAAAAAAACCAAACCAAACAAACCCAAGTATTTTATAACCTCATCCTTTGCTGCAGCTTTACTGGAGAACCTTATCTGCTCCCTGTCTTTTAAAAGAACAATTTGCAGTCTGCGTTCGTCAGACCCTAGATAGCAAAGCTGGATTTTAGCTCTTGATGCTCCTGCAGCACAAACTGCTTTCATCAGTCACAGCATGTTACAGATCATTCTTTTCTCTGTTGGCCACTGAAGTTTTGGTGTTCAGCTCTTAGCTAGAAGGCAGAGAGTTGGAGCTTTAACACAGTCCTTCTGCTTAATAGGTAAAAGATGTTTATATTCATCTCCTGTTTTCATCCTTTCTTTCGCTGATAAAATCTGTATCACAGTGCTGGAAACTATTGGTTGACATAAAGGATTGAAGTCATTCCTCATAGTGACATAGATGTAGTGTGTTGACTGGTCTTTCTTCCACTTTATGAAATGCTTCCTTATCTCCAGAAATACCTTTAGTAAATAAATAGGCATGTTTTAGGCCTGCTCACATGAGCCTTTCAGTTGTCTCATTTTTACCATGTATCAACAAAATGATTCTCCATTTTGGCCCTAGTGCAGAATGGCTTTCATGATACTGGCAGCATTGAAGCATATGGCTAGACCTCTGCCATAAAGCTTATACTTTACCTCATTTTGCTTAACTTTAGGGTTGCTTTCCTTTTCTTTCCTTTTGCTTTGGTTTTGTATTTTCTTTGGTTTTTAGTTGTTTTTGGGTTTTAGTTTGTTTGTGGGTTTTGTTTTGTTTATTTGTTTGTCTTTTTTCTTTTTTAAACCCAAGTGATTTTGTTTGTTTTGTTTTTGTTTACTTAGGGAAAATTATTATTAATTTTACATATAAATAAACTTTGAAATGCCATAGTGTTCTTCCCTAATTACTTTTTCTGTTAGTTCATCACATATGGTCAACAGAATAAATGGCATTATTTGTATTTAAAAAAATCATAAAATGTTTATTTTTCAGTTTAAAGATCAAGGAAGAAAAACTGTTACCTTAGGATCTGTCAAATTGCACACCTCAGTTGTTTTTTAAGCTTCTAAACTTCTATTGTTTTGGGGTTTTTTTCCCCCCTCCTACTCATTGAAGAATTTCTGGATATGTTAATTTTTGTAGACTAATTACATTTCTACCATGAATAAAAGGTGTTTTTCAAATCAGAGTAAGCATTGGATTTATAAAGTGGTAAAAAATGCATAAAACATACATCTCTTTTGTAAGGCAATCAATGGCTCAGGCTGATATTGAACAAACATCATATTTTGAGAAGTGGGAAATTACTGCTTCTTTCATAGTTTTAATATATATAAAAGTTATTTAATTAGAAATGTTGTTTCTGCAGACAATTGTTGATTCTCTTCCAGTAGAGCACCTTTGTTTGGTTTTGTTTGGTTTATGTCAGTCCGTAATCCACAACAGTAGTAGAAGATTTAGCTTGTTTTAAAATTGAGAAAAGAGCAGTGTCATCTCCTGACCTCTGTTTTTGGTTTTTTTTTGGGGGGGAGGGTTGTTTTGGGTTTTTTTTAACAGGCCACAGCATTTCCACAGGCCATAGTACTTAAGTGCTCCAAGGATGGTATATGGTTTCCTGTAAATCTGCAAACTGAACTGAGGTCATTTAGCACCTGAACTTTTCCAGACATGTCAGCAGATTGCTGTAGTTTCCTTAAGACAAAAGGAAAAGCAGAGCAGCTGAAAATAATTAATATTGAACTTGACACATCAAAAATGTAATTTGTCACTTGTGATTAAAGCCTTTTTCTTTAGTTCTATTTTTATATTCATCATGGGTCTCCCTTAGCTATCATTAGGCTCCACATGGTTGGAGTTAGTCTGACCTTTGATCCATCACCATAGACAAAGAGATCTGTTGCTGCTAAATTGGAGCCCAAGCTAGTCAGCAAGAGTATACATCAACAAATGTAAGCTTGGTTAATAATAATAATAATGATCAGCTTAGCTACTCTGATTAATTTTTAAGTCTATGTGGCTAATGTAGGTGATGATCTGCAAAAGAAAGATTAGATTCATAACAAAATTTGACATTAGGAATTCACATTGTGGTAATTTGATCTGATGTGAAAAGTAAAAATCGTGAAAGTGATAGATATTTTCCATACACTCATATGCTATTCAGTTGAGAAAATAGTGATAATTTTAAAAACCTATTAATTTTCCCTTTTTCTGAAGCCTTCCAGAAGTTTGCTGTCTACCACAGGTATTGTGCTTGCTTATGTTCTAAGTACAAGGAACTGAAATGTTTGACACATCAGTGTCCTACCACATCATTGTTCTACAACCACATTACCCTCTTGCTTATCATTGTAAACCCATTCTGTCATAGTGTATACAAACTGAAGCAATGTATAAAATATGATATTTTCATTATCGGCGATGTCTTTTTTCAGTACAGTCATGTGTATCTGAAAGCTGGAAGCATTTTTATCGGTGACCATAAGTGGAGTCTTTTAAGAAGCAAACCATTATTTAATCACATGGATTTAGTCACACAGAAAGGCTCAGACTGCAGTAGCAAGTCACACTGCCCTTTGTTTAATTTCAGTATCTCACTTAAACCCAGACTTTTTGTTCTGTGGTGTAGTTTATTGTGGATGTGATATAAAACTCTATTTGAAACCTCTGTGCCTACTGAATATGTCCCATCACTTTCCACAATGATAAAATCCTAAGCCAAGCCCTAATTTTGTCTCTTAAGCAAAGCTCCCTTCTGAATAAAGTCTATTACATTTGTACTCCTATTTTTAAATATGTTTGTGGCAACAACTTCATTATTCTAAGGTCTTTAACACACTTCCTCTTTCAGTGTGATTGTGGGTTACAGTAATTATTTTAGGAATCTACACTTTGTTTATCAACATCTAATCATAAATAGCTTGCAGTTTCTGGAAGTCGAAACAATAGCTAGCAGAGAATTATTATCCCGAAGACTAGTTTCCTTTAATGAACACCTCCATGCATGAAGCACTGTTTAGGGTGGAAGTGCTGATGACTAAACCTTTGAATGTGAGCATTTGAAGACTGAAAGAGCTGAACCACCATTGTGTTTCCTTGATGAGCATAAACACAGGTGCTATTTTTTCAGCAGTTACCCCTGCACTGAGTCATATAGCTTACCCTTTGTTACAAGGTGCATCTCCTATTGAAGCATGAGCAAAGATCTAAGGATATCAGGCTATGTCAACCTGTCTTTGTCTCCAGCAGTTAAGAAATAATTTAGTCTTGTTTTAAGTTTATTTTAGTAGTTTGTAAATAGAATTCAGTGTTAAACATACCTCATTGATAGAAATTTCCAACTCTTCTTGTTTAAAAGGGAGACATACAGCACTGATACATGAAAAAGTGAAAAATATTTCTTCTCTGTGACCTTTAGATTTTTTGGTTTATGAGTTCCTCGTAAAACAAAAAGTTTGTGTGATAGCACCTTTTCCCTGTACTTCTGTATTAGTTTCTTTGGGAACATTGCTCTGAGCAAATTGGTGCATAAATCAGTACTTACACCACCATTTCTTTTATCAAGACAGAAAAATTGGAATGATGTCATAAGGCCTAGTATAATCTTCAAACTTCCCAGGGAGAATTTAGAGTGAGGGCAAGAAATAGAGGTTTCTGACACATCATAATATTGTGATAGCATTTTACACTAATAGTAGTAATTTTGATCAAAATCCTGTAGGATTTTTGTCATCCACTTCAATAGGCTAGACTCTTTCTGACTATTTTTTTTAACCTCTTTATTTATGTATTTATTTATTTCTTTTTAATTTATTTTAGGTATGGTACAGCTCTCTTTTCATAGCTGGGTCCTTCACAAAATCATATTGTTTCTTCGGTAATGATCCTGCACTTAATTGCTTGCAGAAGTACTGCTGGAGTGTTTTAGCCATTTCTGGGTAATAGCATGACATATAAGAGTAATGGAAAAAAATTACAGTATGAGAATATTTCTCCTTCTGTGATGAAAATGATGTCCATCTGGAAGGAGAATGAATTTAAGACTTCAATATCAGACCCTAATCCCATCCTACTTCTTTCCCATGCTGCTTCTGCCCTGGTTTTTCAGTTTGTAGTTCTTTTTTTTTTCATGAAAAACTGGTAGTTTTAATAGCTATTTGAGAAAACACTACTACTCACCACTGAACTTTTTTTATTAATGAGATTTGTAAAATTAGGTGATTTTCTTAATCACCTTTCTTCTGTACACTCCCACCTTTGCCCACAGGAAAAAAAAACAGAATAGGGTTTCTACCCTCTAATGTGTAGTAGTGCCACAGAACCCAGATAACTCTCCATTTCACCATCTGTTTCACATATATTTCTATTAAAGTTAAGGAGACTTCCAGTTAATTTTTTGTTACTCTAAGTTTTAAGTTCATTGTATGTTATCAATAAATCTAATTTATAAATCATAGAATCATAGAATGTTAAGGGTTGGATGGGACCTCGAACGATCATCTAGTCCAAACCCCCTGCCAGAGCAGGATCACCTATACTAGGTCACACAGGAACACATCCAGGTGGGTCTTGAACATCTCCAGAGAGGGAGACTTCAGAACCCCCCTGGGCAGCCTGTTCCAGTGTTCCATCACCCTCCCTGTTAAAAAGTTATACATTAATTTTATTAATTATTAATTATAAATATTTTGGCATATGTTTTATTAATTATTAATATAATTTTGGTTTTTTAGGTCTTCTGTTTAGCCTGATCCCAGCTTCTGTGAGGTCAGTGTGACACTGGTGAGAGAACTGAAGAATCAGGTACTATTTGATATTTTATTACTCTCCAAAAGATGATGTACTTTTCATTATTTCCCATTTCTTAACAAATAAAGGTTAAGTAAGTTATTAATAAGAAAAAAAAAAACAAGTGAAAAGGGAATGGTCAGAGGATAAAAAACTTATCCATTCTGGTTTTATCAATGCTTGGCCTTATAAGAGATTATATTTGCCATGTTTTCAGCTGTTAAGCTATGGTTGCAAAAAATGTTATGCAGCAAAGCCAGCTAAGCAATTTGATTTACAATTTTCTTCATACTGTTATTATTGTTCTACAGTAAGAAATCATAATTAACCTAAAACTTTCCACTTAAAAAATACCTCTTGACCCTTCTTTCCCCTCCCCACCCCCAGTGGGAAAAAAAATTTAAGTAATATTTTCTAAACAATTAGTATGAAGTTTTCTCTCAGNGCACCTTTTCCCTGTACTTCTGTATTAGTTTCTTTGGGAACATTGCTCTGAGCAAATTGGTGCATAAATCAGTACTTACACCACCATTTCTTTTATCAAGACAGAAAAATTGGAATGATGTCATAAGGCCTAGTATAATCTTCAAACTTCCCAGGGAGAATTTAGAGTGAGGGCAAGAAATAGAGGTTTCTGACACATCATAATATTGTGATAGCATTTTACACTAATAGTAGTAATTTTGATCAAAATCCTGTAGGATTTTTGTCATCCACTTCAATAGGCTAGACTCTTTCTGACTATTTTTTTTAACCTCTTTATTTATGTATTTATTTATTTCTTTTTAATTTATTTTAGGTATGGTACAGCTCTCTTTTCATAGCTGGGTCCTTCACAAAATCATATTGTTTCTTCGGTAATGATCCTGCACTTAATTGCTTGCAGAAGTACTGCTGGAGTGTTTTAGCCATTTCTGGGTAATAGCATGACATATAAGAGTAATGGAAAAAAATTACAGTATGAGAATATTTCTCCTTCTGTGATGAAAATGATGTCCATCTGGAAGGAGAATGAATTTAAGACTTCAATATCAGACCCTAATCCCATCCTACTTCTTTCCCATGCTGCTTCTGCCCTGGTTTTTCAGTTTGTAGTTCTTTTTTTTTTCATGAAAAACTGGTAGTTTTAATAGCTATTTGAGAAAACACTACTACTCACCACTGAACTTTTTTTATTAATGAGATTTGTAAAATTAGGTGATTTTCTTAATCACCTTTCTTCTGTACACTCCCACCTTTGCCCACAGGAAAAAAAAACAGAATAGGGTTTCTACCCTCTAATGTGTAGTAGTGCCACAGAACCCAGATAACTCTCCATTTCACCATCTGTTTCACATATATTTCTATTAAAGTTAAGGAGACTTCCAGTTAATTTTTTGTTACTCTAAGTTTTAAGTTCATTGTATGTTATCAATAAATCTAATTTATAAATCATAGAATCATAGAATGTTAAGGGTTGGATGGGACCTCGAACGATCATCTAGTCCAAACCCCCTGCCAGAGCAGGATCACCTATACTAGGTCACACAGGAACACATCCAGGTGGGTCTTGAACATCTCCAGAGAGGGAGACTTCAGAACCCCCCTGGGCAGCCTGTTCCAGTGTTCCATCACCCTCCCTGTTAAAAAGTTATACATTAATTTTATTAATTATTAATTATAAATATTTTGGCATATGTTTTATTAATTATTAATATAATTTTGGTTTTTTAGGTCTTCTGTTTAGCCTGATCCCAGCTTCTGTGAGGTCAGTGTGACACTGGTGAGAGAACTGAAGAATCAGGTACTATTTGATATTTTATTACTCTCCAAAAGATGATGTACTTTTCATTATTTCCCATTTCTTAACAAATAAAGGTTAAGTAAGTTATTAATAAGAAAAAAAAAAACAAGTGAAAAGGGAATGGTCAGAGGATAAAAAACTTATCCATTCTGGTTTTATCAATGCTTGGCCTTATAAGAGATTATATTTGCCATGTTTTCAGCTGTTAAGCTATGGTTGCAAAAAATGTTATGCAGCAAAGCCAGCTAAGCAATTTGATTTACAATTTTCTTCATACTGTTATTATTGTTCTACAGTAAGAAATCATAATTAACCTAAAACTTTCCACTTAAAAAATACCTCTTGACCCTTCTTTCCCCTCCCCACCCCCAGTGGGAAAAAAAATTTAAGTAATATTTTCTAAACAATTAGTATGAAGTTTTCTCTCAGCACAGTTTGTTTGAAGTCACATATGGCTGCACTTCACTTTTGTAAATGTGCTTAGCACTTACTCAGCCTTGCAAGTGCGGTTCCAGTTTCATACCAATAAAACTGATTATTGCCCACTGGTGATTTTTTAAAATGGACAGATTTCAATTCAATTAACTTTCTTCTCTCCTTACTCCAATGTGAATTTCTCCGTATTGCTCTCTTTACTCCTGAAAAGGGAATTAACGTGTTGCTTTGGCAACTGGTCTTACTACCTAAATGCAATCTCAGTTTTTGCAATGAAATTCCCAAAGTCATAAAAAAATTGAACAGACATGTCAGTCTGGAAACAGTTAAATAGGCCATATACTGCAATACTTCGGGGGGGCAGGGGGGGTGAATAAAGTGGTTTTTCAAAGCAGTCAGTGGTAGTTTTACTGCTGCCTTCATTGCAGCGGGGCTGAATACCTTGTTTTGGAAATGATGGTGAGCTGGAGTTGGCAACCAGAGGCTGCTGGCTGCAGTACAGCTGTGCTGTGGTGCAGGCCTTGGGAGATCATCTCTTTCCGTGACTAGGCCTTTTAGGCACCCATTTTAAATTTGTTGAACGCTGTGATGTTACTCCTTACAACTCCCTGCTAGCAAGGGTGCTCCCCAGTACCCTCCCATCTGGGGTAGCTCCATTAATGACCTTAATCAGCTTTTTTACTTCAAAAGGGTGGCCCTGGTTTTCAGATCCTGAAGCCAGTTTTGAGTGCTCTTACTGACTATAGTGAAGAGAGAAAGAGAACTTGAAAGGTATTTGGAGGTTTCATGGCCTTAGACATTTGCGCTGTGTCTTAGTAAAAGTACTGCTTGTGACTGCTGGTTATCATGTTCTTTCCAGAACAGGCTGAACATAGCTTATGGCTTCATATCACCATGAATGAAAAAATATATAGAAACACTGCCATTTCCCCTCCCCCCCATTTCCTTCATTCCTCCTTTGATTTTATTCTTTTGGGTTTTTTTTTAATTGCAAATAGTTTTATTTGTTTTCATTACCAAGTTACAGAACAAAACTTTAATTATACAGTTTGTACAGAAAGCAATTAAAAGACTAAATGTTTTTCTCTTGCTAGCTGGATAGTTATGTCTTGTCTGGTGAAACAGCCAGTTGCAATGTTTATTTGTGTGGGAGGTTAACTCTAGTGTCAGTGGTTTACAACTGACTACTACAAAATGTTCCTATGGCAGTTATAGTGCCATTAAGAAAAATAAAGATTTTGCTGTAAATCTCTCACTAGGTAGGGAGGTTCATTTTAAACCTCCTCATATGCAAAATACCAGGTACTAACATTTTGTGTTAAAGCGGACAAGGACCCCTCAGGAAAGCTGTAACCATTAGTTTCAAAGGCTGTTTATTATAAAGGGATTATAAATGTTTAACTTGCTGCCATATAAACTAGCTCCAGACAGGAAAACTCCAAGTTGAATTGTATTGACTCAGGAAGCTAAATACTCTAACGGTGTAAGTCACAGTAAGAACAGGGGTTTGCTCAGACCCCTGCAATCTTGCTATGAGGCCTTCACAGTTTCACAGAAGCTTTTTGGTTAAGATTGACCTTGACTTATATGAAAATAAATTGTATTGCTTCTAGTAAGTGTCTTTATTACAGCAAGTTCCTACCTGAAGGAACAATGCTGGTATTAAAATACAAGAGGATTCAATTCTCTTCCAAACTGGAAATGGTAATTCTGTCCTTTTTTATAGGCCATCTATATATTTTTATATCTGCTTGGTATGAACAGTTGCTGAAATTGACCCTTCTTCCAGAGTTGCCAGGTGATAGTGAAGAAGATGATGTGGGTCTGGGTTCACAACAGTGAGTATGCTGTGCATACTCAATTTTGTCTGGGCTTCAAGTAGGGCAAATGAATCCCTAAACTTCCTGGAGAAAGCATGGGGAAAGTGAAGAAGCCAAACAAAAATCTTAGGGACTAAATGAACAGCTGTCTAAACTGAAATTAGGAAAGTTTAGCAAGGTGTCTGTCTTCTACGTTTTTATTTTTAAAGCTTTAGTACTGCAGACACCTGTGTCAGATGAGGTCCATCACATGAAATTGATATATATATTTCTTCTTTTTTTTTTTTTCCTCCTCTTTGAGGTCCATTTAGTTCTGTTATAGTTAAAGAACTTGCTCATAACCTTGAGAGAAGGTGGTCTAGATTAAATTTCTAATAATCAAGTTGCCATGAGTCAAATTGTCCAGTGTTTACGAATAGGAAAAAATTGTAATTGCTACTGCTGCTTAGGACTGGGAGAGAAAGCTGGAGGTAGAGAAGGAGGAACATATATGGGACATAAAGAGTGAGTTCTTTTATAGTGAATTGAAATTTCTAGCCTGGAACCTCATATAAAGCTGTCCTTCATGGTAAATTAATCTGCTTTATACAAAACTTGATCAAGACTTTCAGCTTCTTACTATGTCTAGGCTGAACTCCCCAAGACTGGTCATTTAAAGTGAGAACATGAACAGCTTTTCAAGGAGCTAGACAATAAATCAAGTCATAACATTGTTCATACCATCTCCAGATGAGAAAAGGAATCAAGTAAAAGTAATACTTTTAACAGGAAAATCTTTGTATTTGTCAGTCTGTTTTTTTGGGGGGGATGCAAATTGCAGAGGGTTCATATATAGAAGAAGTGTATTTTTTAAGATGGTGTAAATCATTGTGTTTTGAATAAAGCTCCCCCCAACTTTTGACAGTGAATTAGGAACAATAGGGATGTTTGCCTTCATCCCACTCTGTAAAGCAGCATTCTTCTCAACAAGTTTTTCAGACAATCTCTGTTGATTCATAATTTCAGACAAGTAATGGAAGCAGCACGGTAAGAAAATATACATATATACTAGGTGCATGGTAATTTTCCTAAGAAATGCAAAATAGGAAAGGTAAAATATAAATCAAAATAGGAAATAAAATGTCAAATCTGAAGTGAGGAATTCAGAAAAGAGCAGGCATGTGCTGTTCACATGATAACATAATGTATCCAGCCATGTGAGTGAGTAACATCTACAATCATATGAAGAATAGATGTTGATGCAGAGCTTTTATTTGTGATTCTGATTTTTATTCTCTTGTGCCTTTATGGTGTTTGCTAGTGAAAAGAGATGAAAGGAAAATAAAGATAAGCTTTCCTCAGGAAGTGGCTTTTTCTTTCTCTCTTATGGAGGTTCCCCCCACACCCTCCTTCATATTCTACACAATGAAGCTTTTCTGTTTGTCATTGAGGGACAAAAAGATTAGTGCGTCAGAAACAGTAGAAACTAAGGGGCATTCTGGTATTGTCCTTTTGAAAGGTATGTGATAAAAGGAATCGTAACCTCATTGAAGTCAATGATTAAATTATCGCTGATTTCATTAGCATAAGGATAGCACCTTGTAGTTGGGAGCAGAGTTAGTTGGGAAGGAAAGACTCTATGTGTCTAGAGGGAATGAATAAGAGATAGAAATGACCTTCACAGGGCCAATGCTGGTTTCTAATGACTAAGTAAGAAGCATTTGAGTCACCACATGTTTTCTATGCTTTTCAGACTGAAAATGTATAGTCAGAATGTATTACTATTATCCTTAAGTGAATAATGCTTAAAAAAAATTCAGGGTAACCAGTCAACTCAAAATAAGAAAGACTGTGCAATTTTTGGTTTTGTAACCCTCATCCAGAAGACAGGCAATGGTAAAGGTAGACATGGCAAGTATAACTTTTAAGACTTATTTCCTTCAACATTTAGCTTGAATTGGTCTTCTTTGAAGAAGGTTAATTTACCAAGACTTGATAAAGGTGTGGAGCAACTGATGTTAAATATATTCATTCTTTGTCTTGTTACCAGTACCTTCAGGAATCACATCTTTCTTCGTTACAGGCCATCTAGTTTAGAATAACCTGGTCATAAGGCAGAATTTTTGTTTTTACAAAAAGTCTGGAGATTCCCTATTGGAAATATTCCCAATATCTAAAAGTAGACAAAAACGATCCAGAGAGTTCCTCACCTTACATTCTCAGGATTATCAGGTATAGATTATAAAAGTATACTGATTTAGGGATGATTTCTCTTGGTGCTGCATCACTTGTTACTATTAATCTTATAAATTCATAATCTTACAAAAGAAACTCCTTTCTAGAAGCATATTCAGAATAGTTACAGAAATCCAGTTATATTCATTTTGCCATTTACCAAACTAAGAGTTTCTTATGGTTAGTCAAAATGCGTAATTTGTTTTCTTTATCGGTATATTTATTTTATGCTATCATGTCATATTGAATATTTCCTCTTGGGCTTTTTCTTAAGTACATTTTAATATTTTCTCTAATTCCAATTTGTTCTTAATTCTGTGTGAACCTATGCAAAATTGAGGGTTTAACAAGGAACAGTTCATTGCAATTAAGTTCTTGTGGATTTATTTATTTTTGTCCACAGTTTAACACACTACCTTTTCCAGTCAAAAGGAGTGTACTTATGGTTTCTGCACTGCATGATATGCAACCAAACTGAAGATGATATACCATTCTTATTTACTGCAATAAAAGCAAATATACACTGACATAGTTACTTAGTTTAAAATCTACATTTTATGTCTTCTTAAGAAGAAAATGCAGATATGTTCAGAAATCATGGCATACAGTAGAACTGATTGTTTTTCTTGGATAGTAAAGCTATAAATAAATAGCTTGTGAATCAATAGCAAGAAGTTCTACATCCTGGTGTTTATTAGTTCCTATGGTATTTGCTCCTGATGTATGGCCCAGGAAAAACAGTGCACCAACCAGCTGAGCTACTGAACCATTTTACTTTTTCTTCCCTAAATGGAAAAATAAAGCACAAAAAAAAGGTCGTTTAAGGAATTTCTGCATTAAAATGTCATTTTGAACTCTAATAACCACTGAAAACTGTGCTGTCTTAAACAAACAAAAAATTAAGTTATCTTTTCTTTTTCTGTTAGTATTTTTCATTGTGAAAGGACAGAAACAAAAAGGTATAAACTTTGACATGACAGTGTCTCCTTTAAGAATAATCATTGTGAAGTCTTAAGAAGTTTCTTCAAATTGGCATAAGGCTTTCTTCTAAGGACGAAAGTGAGATTATAGAAAATCAAAGCTCTCAACGTTTTAGAATAACATGCTGATCTGTGAACCTATCAAGAAAGGATTTACCTAAATGCTGTTCTCAAGATGATAGTAATAAATGACTCCTTTGCCGGATGGCAATTTAAAAAAAAAAAAAGTTTTGAGGCTCTATATATAATGATAAATGAGCTGTTAGAAAACCTTATACTCACTATGAAGTTTGGATAAACATTTAGACCTTAAGTTAGATGTTCATGTTATGTTACCTGTTTTAGACAGGAATATACAGGAAAAGTTTATGTTTGGTTTATAATTGTTTCTGTAAAATCTATGCTGTATTATAACTTCAGAACCATTTTCCTCCTCTTTCTGAGCTATTTGAGAATGCACTTGAAGTGGAAGAGTTGCTGTGAGCTACTGTACATATGCCCCAAATGCTCTGGATCCAAGTTCTGACCCTACCACTTTAGCTGGGCCATTGTATAACCACTGCCATTGTTTTTTAGAAGATTGTAGGAAAAATTTAGCTATGTATAGAGTATGCACATCTAAACCTGAACTTGTGTAATTTGTGAACATATCTTTGCAGAATAGTAATTTTTATATTTATGTATAATGGAATGGTTAAATTCTTCTTAAGATTCTGGGTGGCAGGGTAGTTGGTATCTATAATAAACCTGGGATACAACTGTCTCAGAATGTGCACTATGTACCAATGATGCTGTTAGATAAACTGTTTTTAGAAAATCAACAAATAACCTGAAAAAACTATAAAGAGGAGATATTAGGAGAGAATTTCTCTGTTGTTGCTTTGGAATGGAGGGCAGGGTTTTTCCTAGAAATTCCTCTTTCTCCAATTATTTTAACATTACTTGGAAGTTTTTCATTACTTTAACACTTCCAGTGTCTCTTGACAGTGAGACAGTAAAACAGGTTGCCCAGAGAGGTGGTAGGTGCCCCATGTATTCTGTGAATTCTAATTGTTCTTGTCATATTAATTTATAAAATAGAGAAAAAATAAAAAAAAATTAAAAAAAATGTGTACACCCACAACAATGTGGTATCTTAGTCTGTCAGTTTCTTACATGTCAAGCTCCTCATGGGTGAATCTCCCTTAACTACTGCTTTGGATATTTTTCTATAAGTAATTGGATTCTGAATAGCTTGTGGACTTGCCTACTACCACAGAGTAAAATTTAAACTCACTGGCTACAAACAGATTAAGAAATTCATGTTAGCATATTTTCCTGACAGAAATTTACATTATTGCTATACTACTGTGTTGCTTTTTTTTTTTCTTTTTCTCTTAAGGAAAAATTAATTATCTTTGTGGATTGTCTGATAAAGCATGAGTTTGTGGTGCAGCCTTTTCTAGTTAGTATAAAGGTAATAGTATGGGCTTTAAATGTCTCTATAGTATCTTGTTTTCATGGAATCTGTAGGTACTTGTGCTGCTGGCGAAGTTCATTAAACTAGCTAATAGGTTTAGAAGTGGTTGACAGGTAAACACTGTATTACTAATTATGTCGTGCTTCCACCACAAAGGGTCTGAAAATTAAATTCCTGAGTACAGACTTAAGAGAAGCTACAGGAAATAAGAGAATATTGGGAATATATCAATTCATCACAATGCAGTTATCTTCTTACTTAAAAATTTTCATAATAATAACTTTATTATACTATATGATATGAGGTTGAAATCCTACAAATGTCAGCACAAAAGAAATTTCACTGACATACATATTCACAGTCAGTTTAATAGAACAATGTAGGTGCAGGCATGTTTGAATCTTATGAAGCTTACTTTTCATAAATACATTCATGGGCTGCAGGTAATTTAAAACAACACAAATCCAATAAAACTACTGTATGTTACAATAGTTAGGAATATATTGAATTAATGTGAAAATTAACTTTTCTACTTGAGCATTTCATTAATTGGTACTTCTGGTTGATATCTGTCAGGTAAATTTCATCTGGAGAATAGCTTTTACATAGCTTTAAGAAATATTTTGCAAGCCTTTAAGTATTCTATTTTGTTTAATATTTTAAATTTCTGTCAAATACATTAAAACCCAAATAATTTTAAAAAGAGGTTTAGTTTTGTAAATTTTAACTTCTTCTTTTCTGTTCCTCCTTCACTGGAAGAGAAATAATGATAATAACATCTAAACAAACACTCCAATATAAACAAGTACATAAGACATATAGAAAGAAAGATTCACCACAACTTAATTTGAAATGTTTGAAGTAAAAATATTAGATTGATTGAAGAACACTTCTAATGTGAGAAAGAAGCTCTGTATCCTGAATTAGGAAGATCCTACTTTCTACAATCCAATTCAAATGCAAAACATACTCTGTTAGAAAAAGCTCTGATAGATGCTAATAAACTGGAATGTGTCTGAGAGAAAAATCTGCTGAATTCATGTCTTCCAATAGGCTCTTCAGTTTCCATTAACACCAAAATGAACTCTGGTCTCCTATCTTCCTGGTCTAATGGAAGTTCAGTACAGCACATTGACTGTGGGTTTGTGGTCTTTGTCTGTCTTTGGTTTTGTTTGTTTGGTTGGTTTTTTTTCCCTAGAGCATCACATTTATTTCATAACCCCTCTTCTGGACTCAGTTTTTGCTTACGTCTATTATTCCACTTCCATACTCTGTTCTAGGGGGAAGCATGACTTCTGTTTTAGGACTGCAAAGACTAGATTAAAGATTAACAATGGTGTTTAACTTCCCTTCACAATTCAGGAAACAGTTTTAAAGGGAGAAAATACTCAGAGGCAGAGAAGAAATGCAGTTTTCTTCCAGTGGGGAGGGATTTGCATATTTAGCCTCCAGACCCAGCGAGTGGGTCTGTGAGTGAGTGCAAATCTTTACTTCATGAACATATTGAGACCAGGTGTGAGTCTGATCCTTCCTCTCTTGTGGGTCATACAAGTATCTATTCACTGAACTTGCACAATGGTTGTCATTAAACTCTTATTCCTGATTATTTCAGAGACCAGTCATTGTCTGGACTGAAAAACTTCAGATTTGTAGCTTGCACAGCAATACAGTTAAGCGATAACATTGCTGTCATATAACACTACTAAAATTTATGTGGCTGTTTTCAGCGATAACAATAAAAAGAAATCTCTTTGTAGTGGCAAATGCTCTACTTGATGTGGAGTTTCCAATTTCCTCTTTGAAAACAGCAACACAGCCTTCACTTCTGAAAGAGTTTAGTTAGGCATGGGGTGGGTTTTAGAGGCATCAGTATAATAGAAAACAAAGTCATTGCATACCATATGTTTTTACTTCTTTTTTAAAAGCAGATGAAATAGTGAGACTTTCTTACCACGTGCTTTTTCCCAGAACATCACAGAAGTAATATGGGGGAAATTTTTGATACCTTTTTGTGTTGTGCTAGAGGAAAGCCCCAAGACTTTCCTTTTCCATCTCATTTCAGGACCTTGGTCAGGATTTAACATTTGTGGGTTTGCTAGAACTTCCTTTATTAGACCTTCTGTATAGTAATCTAACAGTATTAGATTCACACACATAGGAGGAAACTGTAACGTAATATAGGTATACTATGGTGTGTAATATAGGTACCTATGACTAGGTAAAGAAATTTAACTCATTGCTTAGCTCCTAGATAGTCACAGATCATGATGAATTTCAATATGTATAATTTCACTGAAATGTGGGTTTAGATTAAAACACCACTGTAATTTAAATATAAGGCAGAAATCATCATAGTGCATGATGCAGTGTGTAAATAAACCCTCTTGGTATTTTCAGAATNATATATATATATATATAAAGTACTTCACATTGAAAGAAAGAGCTTTTATAACATAAGAACACATAGAACATCTATTACAAACTTTTGATAATTTTCCATAATGTTTTAAACCTCTGACTTTCAAAACATTTTTCTTACTAAAATTCATTAACCAGATGGCATTAAACTCTTGCTTTTGGACAATATGTTCCTGATATTCTACTGAAGGAAAAATTTACAATAAAGTTTTCCTGCTGATCTTGGAAGATTGTTCCTTGTTAACCTTCATGAAGAAATTTTATGAATGTTATGAAATAACCTCATGTTGGGGAAGAGGAGTTCACTATTGCTGTACAATCTTCCTCCCTCTATGTTGTTCTGTTTAAAACAATAGTAGATGTTTGGGTTTTTTTTCTATTGAAGGTACATATCAATCCCTTGTTATTCATAACAAGTAATTCCATGGACTTAGACTTAATAATAACCACCACAATGTCTCACAACTTCTGAGAGTGAAAGCATTTGTTCCTTCTCAAACTGTTTACATCTTCATCTTAAGTTGTCTATAAAAAAAAATCACAAGAGTTTTATTGAATAGAAATATTTTGTCAGTTTAGAGAGTCTAACAGCTAAAGAGACTTAATGAACAATTTCTTGGCCCAAAGTTTTTCTCTAGATTCTTAAACATCACCAAGTACTTGCCAAGGACACCTATTGCTTTCTCCCATCAGTCACTCAGGAGCAGTCAGTACATTGAATGGAACAGGCTGTAACAAGCCAGTGTGTAGATACCTGCTGCAGAATTGTTTTCTTGTCAGATTCAGTAACAGCCAACACTGTGAGATTCAGCAGGATATCTTTTGTTTCTGAAGATGGTTGTGTTGTGTTTTTCTTGTCATCATTTCGGGGGTTTGTGACTGCAAAGTGCCCTTTGAGATTTTTGCTATAGAGAATGGCAAAACTTTTGCCACTTCGATATTAATTTCATATGCATAGGCTGTTGTAAAATTTAATCTATTTGAACAGTGAGGAAAAAATAAAACCTCTGTTTTTGAGTTTTTATGCTTTTAGAATAAAAACTTACAGGGACTGAACCTGGTATCTGTGAATGTCATGCATTTAATTTTGCTGCTTTTCTGGAGGATGCGGAATCCTAATGTAGGAAAGCAGAGGTCGTATGTTGTGTCAGCCACTAAATAACTGATTTATTTGGAATAGCAGATAGCACCAGACATGGCAGATAGACATGCCCTTACCCATCCCAGTAAAGCCTGTTTCAAATTTCCTATTCCTTTTGAAAGGGAATTAGTTTTTTGGTTACCTTCTATGATAATTATCTTCTTTTTCAAGTATACTGAGACAGAAAACTTCAAAGTGAGACTAGAACAATGAGAAGTAGGTAAATTCCAGATACCATCTGGAAGTAAATTATTTTTGAGAGATAGATTGAAAAAAATAACCTGCCAAATAGCCAGAGATTGAAATGTTTGAAAGGAATAAAGTGCCATATTTTGAGCTAGCTAACTTCATCCCTCTCCAATGGCACTTTACTCTGATACTTCATTCAGATTTTGTGGAGCAAACATGTTCCTCTGCAAGTGTTATGTGCTCAAGAGATTGAGCAGTGTTGTTTCAGTGTCTATGGAAATAATTATGGGGTTTGGCCTTAGTCATGTCAGGCACAGCATGTTCTGCACTCCCAGTAGACACAGCACCTTGCAGTATCAGGCTCTTTAATGATATGTCTTTGTATCTTGGCATAACTTCTTACTAAATGTGACCATCCTGTCGTACATTAGACGTCACAGTTGTCAGCCAGTTAGTACTCTCTGACCACAGGGACTAAATACTGGCTTGTTGAAAATTTCTGTTTTAAAACCGTGTGGTTCCTAATGCTTCAGCCAAAGGAAAATTTCAGTAACATTCAGGGTGAGAGTTCCCTGCTATTCCATAGTTAGAGTGCATCTTATTTTGCCTGTGAGCTGATCTAGAATATTCTATATAGACACACACCAAAAAATCACATTCATAGACCAGCTTTTGTCCTTTCAAAAGCCTATATTTTACCTTTTCAGTATGTCATATCCACTAATGTCATTTACTGCTTATAATCAAAGCAATTTGATTATACTTCAGCAAATAAAGTGCATGTCATTTAGTGAATCTTCTAGTGTAAGTTATGTGGATCAAATAACTTTCTGGACTTTATTTGCCTTAACAGCTTATGCTAAATGTCACTGAAGGAATTAAAAAAAAAATCATGATGATCATGTTACTGACCTGTTAATAACACTGAAGTCTTTAAAATATTCCTGTATATTTGGAATTCACACTCAGAGCTCCACTGAGCATTTGCTTAGAGCCATTCATTCTCCTTCTCTGCTGAGTGTGCACACTAACTGCTTGAGACAAACTTGTGCTTGTTTTGAAGCTGCCTCTGTTCCCAAATAAATATTTATACTGGCAGTTACCCCGTTTGTTTACCAGTCATTCACAGATTGGACTGCATTTGGAGAATTAATTGCCTCACAGAAAGATGCTATTTATTCTTTGACAACATGTTTCTACAGTGCCCTTCTAGATGGCATTTCTAAAAACAATTCCAGATGGAAAAGTGCAAGATATTTCTCTATTCCCCAATAGTTTTAAAAATAGATACTTCTGCACAACTTACAGGGATCTCTATGTGCACTTCTGATTTATTATAAAGTATGCTAAAGCAGTAGATACAATTTTTGTTCCCCCCAGTTGTTTGCATTTTTTTCTTTTTTTTTTTTTTTTGTT
>VWZY01003707.1:126734-148185 GCA_013399075.1 Chloroceryle aenea | reverse complement strand
AGTGCATGATGCAGTGTGTAAATAAACCCTCTTGGTATTTTCAGAATGACTTTTTTTTTTTTCCCCCGGGTCTCCCCAATGGATGTCTAAAGTTGACAAGTGTAAGGAACACATGAACAATATTCTCTGCATTCCTATCTGGCATAGACTGTTCCATAACTGACAGTGTTTTCCCACTTTCCAGGAATACTTTTTAAAAAACAGGAAGGGGTTGTCTTTCTGAACAGCAGACAGATTACCANTAGAATAAAAACTTACAGGGACTGAACCTGGTATCTGTGAATGTCATGCATTTAATTTTGCTGCTTTTCTGGAGGATGCGGAATCCTAATGTAGGAAAGCAGAGGTCGTATGTTGTGTCAGCCACTAAATAACTGATTTATTTGGAATAGCAGATAGCACCAGACATGGCAGATAGACATGCCCTTACCCATCCCAGTAAAGCCTGTTTCAAATTTCCTATTCCTTTTGAAAGGGAATTAGTTTTTTGGTTACCTTCTATGATAATTATCTTCTTTTTCAAGTATACTGAGACAGAAAACTTCAAAGTGAGACTAGAACAATGAGAAGTAGGTAAATTCCAGATACCATCTGGAAGTAAATTATTTTTGAGAGATAGATTGAAAAAAATAACCTGCCAAATAGCCAGAGATTGAAATGTTTGAAAGGAATAAAGTGCCATATTTTGAGCTAGCTAACTTCATCCCTCTCCAATGGCACTTTACTCTGATACTTCATTCAGATTTTGTGGAGCAAACATGTTCCTCTGCAAGTGTTATGTGCTCAAGAGATTGAGCAGTGTTGTTTCAGTGTCTATGGAAATAATTATGGGGTTTGGCCTTAGTCATGTCAGGCACAGCATGTTCTGCACTCCCAGTAGACACAGCACCTTGCAGTATCAGGCTCTTTAATGATATGTCTTTGTATCTTGGCATAACTTCTTACTAAATGTGACCATCCTGTCGTACATTAGACGTCACAGTTGTCAGCCAGTTAGTACTCTCTGACCACAGGGACTAAATACTGGCTTGTTGAAAATTTCTGTTTTAAAACCGTGTGGTTCCTAATGCTTCAGCCAAAGGAAAATTTCAGTAACATTCAGGGTGAGAGTTCCCTGCTATTCCATAGTTAGAGTGCATCTTATTTTGCCTGTGAGCTGATCTAGAATATTCTATATAGACACACACCAAAAAATCACATTCATAGACCAGCTTTTGTCCTTTCAAAAGCCTATATTTTACCTTTTCAGTATGTCATATCCACTAATGTCATTTACTGCTTATAATCAAAGCAATTTGATTATACTTCAGCAAATAAAGTGCATGTCATTTAGTGAATCTTCTAGTGTAAGTTATGTGGATCAAATAACTTTCTGGACTTTATTTGCCTTAACAGCTTATGCTAAATGTCACTGAAGGAATTAAAAAAAAAATCATGATGATCATGTTACTGACCTGTTAATAACACTGAAGTCTTTAAAATATTCCTGTATATTTGGAATTCACACTCAGAGCTCCACTGAGCATTTGCTTAGAGCCATTCATTCTCCTTCTCTGCTGAGTGTGCACACTAACTGCTTGAGACAAACTTGTGCTTGTTTTGAAGCTGCCTCTGTTCCCAAATAAATATTTATACTGGCAGTTACCCCGTTTGTTTACCAGTCATTCACAGATTGGACTGCATTTGGAGAATTAATTGCCTCACAGAAAGATGCTATTTATTCTTTGACAACATGTTTCTACAGTGCCCTTCTAGATGGCATTTCTAAAAACAATTCCAGATGGAAAAGTGCAAGATATTTCTCTATTCCCCAATAGTTTTAAAAATAGATACTTCTGCACAACTTACAGGGATCTCTATGTGCACTTCTGATTTATTATAAAGTATGCTAAAGCAGTAGATACAATTTTTGTTCCCCCCAGTTGTTTGCATTTTTTTCTTTTTTTTTTNTTTTTTTTTTGTTTTTGTTCTGAGACACAATATAAGATGATAATATTTACGTAGAATTAGATGGCTTCTAGATAAGGATATCTTATGAGGCTTCCTAGTGTGGTTTCGTATTTTTTTCTTCATGTTTACGAGAAAGTTGTAATCAGAAGACATTAATGAATCAATCTTCAGTTGACAAACTGCAAACCTCAGTGTAATGTACCTGAAGATTTACCTCTGTGATTCAAGGTAGAACATCCTCTTAGATACAGAAGCATGACTTCTTCAAACCTGTAGGAGATGGAGTATGGAAATTAAAGCTTTCCCATGATGCCAAACAAAAGAGAAGTGCTCCAGCCGTTACTGTAGCCCACAGGCTACGTATGAAGAACCCTACTCCTATCCATGCACTCTGTACTACCAGACACAAAATACAAGAAGTCAGCCTTCTATGGCTTATCTTGTGGTTGATTGAGTAAAATAATTTTGATATGTTTTCCACCTAGATTTTTAAGTTTGCTATAAAATTTCTATATTTCTCAAGCAAAGTGATCATCTGTTATAATAACATCACTCGTTAATGATTTTCTCAAATTTCCTGTTAAAAATGAGGAAATTAGAAAGTCAGCTTTGGAATCTATACTCATAGCTTGTGCCCATAGGAAATTCTGTTAGATGGATATTCTATTCTTACCAAGGTAATGCCATCAACCCTGGGATTTTTTGTTCTTGAAATGCTGGGTAGCCTTTGATGTTTTTCTTAAATAGTTACCTAACATATGTGACTGTTACTTATCAAAATGTTTCATGCCTCTTAAGCACTATAGTACTGTTCTAGAGAGCTTTTAATGGACAGTGTCATAAAATGTGGAGTCTTTTCTCAGTAGAAGATAATAATCCATATTGCAGTATTGCTTAATAAGGTTGTAAGCTGCTGGCAGTGTTCAACTTCTCTGTTGGAATAAAGGAAATCTGAAAGGGCACCTGTTATAACATGAACCAAACTCCTCCTTTCTTTAGCAACTATGTACTTAACAGAGTTACAGATGCATGAATGCTTCTCAACTGACCCAAGCCGGGAAACACAGCTTTAGAACTCAGTCAGTCTTGGGCTTCAGTCAACTTTGAATATGTAATTTTATGAAAAAATGATGTAAAATACAATCTTTTAACAAAGCGGAATGAAAGGGAAGCAGATTAATGTGTTATGACAAGAGTTATGAACATGTTTGTATTACTTTTGTAGTACTGATATTGCAGTCATGAAAGTCTTCTCTTTGACTTTTTTGAAGCTGAAGGACCCTTAGCTGAGGAAATTATGTCAGGACTCATTCTTTCAGTGAAGCTTTTCAGCACAGGGACTTTTTGTTCTATGAAAGTAGAATGTGACATAGGAAGAGTTAAGCTATTTGTATCTAATTACTTATAGAGACTGCTGGGAGTAGGAAGAATCAGTGATCTACATGTCAGATCTGGTCCATTTCTGAGATTAAGGAAACATGCATATCCTAAGAAACAACAGCAAAAGCAAATTGCTTTATAAAATAGCAAGATGGAAAGATAGGTATTAGGTATCATTGGATTTTTCTGTGAGATATGCTTTCTTGGGTGTCTTTGGATTTAGAAGTGGGGGAAGAAAACTATTTGGAAAACAGACAATGGTGACATTCAGTTATGAATCATTTTGTTAGTCTTCTGTGAGGGCTGGTTTATCCTAAACCATCAGGCAATAGTTTTTCACAGTCCTGTGACTTTTTCTTTTCATTGCTTTCTAGATTTTGCAAAATAATTTAATCGTAGTCTCTAAATATTTACCTAAACCAAAACTTCTAGTAAAATGTCCAAATAACTTCAAAAGGATGTGATGGGTTTTCATTTTGTTTTGGTTTTGTTTGTTGGTTTGTTTTGAGTGGTGCACGTGTGGGGTTTTTTCCCACAAAGAGTGGGAAAAGTAAAATGAAAGCTTTGCATTTGAGTCCTGAGCACCTTCCACTTTTATAAATATACTTATTTGCAAATGCAAAATTCTAGTATTATAAATATGGTATAATTTTGTCTACTGAAGATCTTTGCACAGTTACTTCATTTGGAATATGAAGTGTTTGTCAGAAAACTAGTCATTTTTCACAGTCCTAGACATCACAAAGATTTAATAGGTGATGTTAATTTTGTAAACATACTGCTCATATATACCTTGTTTTGCCCCATGCTCTGCCATAAAAGAGAGATACATTCAGTGTTATTTGCAAAGGAAGAAATATTTTTCCCCTTATCTTTCCAGGCCTGTAAAACTAACCCCAGAGATATTTTTAAGAAGATTCTAATACATCCTGCTGCAGACTTCAAATGCAGTTAACAGATGGCATACTATCTCTTACAGTGGAATTGGCTGTACGTGCTATACCTCTTGAACATCATGCAAATGGAACACTTTCCTGGACAGAGTAGGTACTAAAGGGTAGCTCTGTGAATTACGCTTAGATAACAGGAATAACTTTATGGAGGTGTAAGAGAAAGAAGAACATCAAAGCAAAATCACACCTGGTGTTTTTTCATTCTTGCAAACACTAGAATATAAGAGGCAAAAATGAAAGCTGCATTAGTAGGCTCCCTCTGTGTCCTTAATATTTCTTTACCAAAGCTGAATATTATATAGATTTTTCTTTTTCTACTCAAAGCAGAAAATGAGGAGGGTGATAAATCCTGTTTAGTTCACTACCACTAAATGCTAATTATGGTGATTTAAAAAAGGATATCAGATATTCACTTCAAGGAAGAAAGAACAGAGGTGAGTGAGTAGTACACACTAAATAACCTTTTTTGATCAAGTCACTGCTTAGTATCCAGGAAGTTTTATTTAAGAATTCCAGTGTTGCTCAATGGGGTTCACCCCACAGCCTGAGCAATAACTTGCCAGGCATGATGGAATAGATTTTGAGATGACAGAAAAAAAAAACCCAAACAAACAAACAAACAAAAGCAAGCAAACAAACAAACATTAAGTAAGGGAATCTGAAATAATGAACTGGATTTTTTAATAGGGACAGACTTCTGTTCTAAAGCTGCTTCTGAGAAGGATTTAAGGGTCAATTTGAATTTAGCTATCACTCTGTTGTATACCAAGAACAGTTAGGACAGTTTTTGCTTTCTTGTCAATGCAACTTGAAATTTCAGCTATCATTTGTATGCTTGGTTGTTTATCAACATTGTGGAAATACCCCTCACACCCTCCTCCCCCTCCTGAGCGAGCATTCCTGATACGCTCTTTTATAGCCCAAATGCCTTGACTGAATCCCAGGCAATCCGAAACCAACCAAAAAACTTAGGTTCATTGCAGGGGGATTTGGATCAGGCCCAGCAACAAGAACATTGCAAATTAGGAATGATGTGGAAAAGTGGGTGTCATAGCAGAAATATGTGTGTGGGCGCTTGTGTAAAACCTGTACACAATATGCTTGTGCCGTGCTTTTCCAACTATAATTTTTTTTAGCTGCTTATTTAGAAAGAATGCAATTAGAGCTTTAAATATGAATTTGATTCCTGTTTTCATAAAAAAAGTAAGCAAGGAGAATCTATATTAAGATTTTTTTATTATTCTGCAAAAGCAGGCAGAATTTGAAAGCAGGGAACAATTTGATTGAAGTTCTCTTGAGAGACCTACAGGTATATAAACTTAGGAAAGAAAAAACTGAAGTACAGAATTGGGCTGTACCATTTGAAAAGGATTCTTACTGAATTGTTCAGCATGTGCCATATGTAATTAGTGCACACTGGCTGAGTGATTATTTACGTAATAAATCAAGATTTAGCCTAACAAATCTCTCTTCATGTCACCAAGATACTTTGCTGGCTCTGTTTTTCTGTCATCCTAAACTTCCCCTCCCCTGTACCTCTGGTTTTCTTTTTTCTGCAAGGACTTCCAAGTGCCTCCATGTGTGCTGACAGAACCAGGCATTCATTACTGGGAGACTTGCTGTCGAGACAATGAAACGATGCAGGGCAGGATGGCGTTGTCACTGCCTTCTTCAGAGTCTGCCTTCAATATGGGAAAAGTTGTCTAAAACAGCTTCTACCATGGCTTCCCTCAGGTTGTTGTGACCTTTTGTTTTTGTGCAACTGGAGCTTCATTAGTTTGTTGCCGCATGCACAATTTCCAACGGCTGCTTTGAAGACATGTTAATTATAGTAATAATTTCCAACTCATTTACTAGTCATTGCCTATTTTCTTGCAGGGCAAAAGTGGAAATAAGATCTTGCCCAAACCACTTCTCATTGAACAGTAATGCCTTAAGTCAAATCTCTATCTGGAATATTTTTCTCCAGTAAATTTTGCCAGAAGCCATCGTTTTTCTAAGGTATGCAAGTAATCGCATAATGCAAACACTAATACTCTAGGTCATTTCACATGTTAGTAATAGGGGAAGTATTTAGCCATCAGAGGAATTTAAAAAAAAAAAATCTATTAGGACACTTCATTTACTGAAAGCTAAATAAGCTGCTATTGTGTGCAACTTTGCAGTTACAGTGCTTGTCCTTTAAGCTTCTCAACAAGCCTTTGGGTTGCACTGCTTATTTGATCATCAAAAACATCAGTAGCTTCACTGTAGAAACTCCAACAAGAAGTCCCTGTTTTCGGACTTTATTCTACGACGAATTGAGTATCACCCGAAAGGTATTTTATGTCCACAGTTTCTGGCAAAAACAGTTCCAACCAGCCCAGGCCTTTGGCCAGGTTTTATCAAGAGAAATATAGGTATCTTTTCAAAAGAAGCCAAAGATAGTCATATGTGAACATAATTGGTAAATGCATGCTGCTGTCCATTTGCACATTCAGATTTGCTAATGTTAAGTACAGACTTGCATGTGTATTCATTAATTTATGGATTCAGTCTTGGTACCTGCCTGAATTTAGCTCTCAGCATTATTAGTTTCTCAGTATTTTTGACTAGATGCAATGAGAAGATCTGAATTCTGGTTCAGTTTTGATGTTCTATTTCATGAGGCATGCTCACTGAAGCTTGTCTGAATGCTACTCAGTTGTGCAATGCACAAAGGAGAAATCCCCTTCTCCCAGTTGATCTGCAGGAAAGAAAAATCATCAGTCATTTCATCCTGCTGTTGCACATGACTGAAATGAGAAATCTAATTATGTGTTTCCTGTGGGCACCCTTTTTGTGTATGATTGGTATCTCAAGCTGCAGAACAGCTGACCTTCAGTGTTAGCTGATGGTGTGCAGTGCTTTTCATGAAAAGTGGAATGTAGTAGTGTACCAGCTATTGAGTCATTTTGCCTGAATTTTATGCTTGCTTTGTTTCCTGCACTCAGTGGAATGGAAACAGTCATGTTGACAATACAGTAGCAAGTTAATCATGGTAGCAAGTTACCACCATAGGTGACCATATTGTGAGTGATTCTAATGGTGACAAGCTTGTTGCTGGGATCTGGGGAGATGCCTTGTTCAGCTAAGATGATGCTACAGTTCTTTTGCATTGGGTGCTTAGGTAATTTCAGTTTGAGAAAGGTTGTTGTGTTTCATAAGTGCAAGTGCTCTGAATGCTGGCAGGGCGAGAAGAGCCACAGCTTCTGAGTGACCCCAGCAGGAGCCCGCTGCAGCCATGACTTTGACACTGTGCAGGCCCTGCACTTAGTAGAGTACAATGTTTATTTAGGCACTGTCTCAAACGAGAGGGAAATGCTCAGTGAGGCAGTTCATATATTACACACTTCAGTGACAGCTCATTCGTCACAGATCTAGTGACTGAGCAAATGCTACAGCTTTCTTTAGAAACTGAGGCTATGTTAGACTTTTTAAAAGATAATTTCACTAATGCACAAGTGAATCCCCAGCACTTCAGAGTTTGTTCTGGAAAAGCATCCAGAAGTCAGATTACTTGCCTGAATAGTTGTTTGTTTTGTGGGTTGTTTTTTTGTTTGTTTGTTTTGGTGGTGGTGGTGTTTGTTTGCATTTTTTTTTAAGTATAATTCACATTGAATAAAGGAATCTCTAACACTTCCTAGTCCAACTCTGTCAGAAGTTTTTCAATTTCTGTAATATTTTTTCAGATTTTGATCATGAGGAAGGGCTGCAGAGGGCTTCAGCAACAGTTGCAGAAGACCAGCATTGATTTTTTACCTAGAGTTTTAGAAAAGTATTATAGCCATTTGGTTGTTTTGTTGTTCTTTTTGAGATATTGTTTGTGAGCAGAGGAACAAACATACATGAAATACAAGTTTTAAAAGGACAATCTCTTCCTCAAGTAATAATTATTGTGAATTTTCTGATTTTATAAAGTTTATATGTTTTAATATAAAATTGTTAATTGTACCATAGCAAATTTCTTGTAATTTCAAGTATGATTTTATGTTTGATTTCTTTCTATCTGCTATCTGGCTATCTGCTCATTTTTGGAACCTGAAATCTGGGAAAGAATACAAATCTTCCCTTTCCAGATCTTTAAAAGTGAGTTAACATCAGCACAGAGTGTGTGATGACACAGCTGGACCACAGCGAGGTGCAGATTGCTTTTGGTGAACAGCAGACCCCAATTTCTGTGGATGATGCTGGTGATGTCTGCTTAGGCACACACCAGTGCTCAAAGTGACATCTCTACATTTGTGGGCAGATAGTGGAGAGGTGGTGTAGACACTTTTTAAAGAGTGCAAGGAGGACATTTACAGGAGTGGCAGAGGAGGCTGTGTTTGTACTTTGGTGGCCCAGACCCTACCATGTTTATGGCAATAGGGCTGCACAGGAAAATGAACATAAATGCACTACCTAGCTTCTGTCAGACTACTTCCAAAAATCTGTTATTTAAAATTTTAATCATATGTATGATAAGTATTTGTATACTGTAGGGGGAAGAGTGTTAGGCTGTTCTTTATCTAGCATAACTCCAAGAGAATATATCTGGGTATCTGATCCAAGGTGTGTATATGAATGCACTCTTTTCTTTGTTATCAGGTAAATTTTCAGTGTTTTCTTTGATTTTAATTCATCCATGTTAAATAACTTCATAAGTGCGTAGTCATTTGGATTTTCAAGGCGGTGTCCTGCCAGTTGTTTTAGAGTGTTGGCCCTGTAGAACCCCAAAAGGGGTGATTGTTGCCACATTTTTTCAAAGAACAGAGGTGCAGGCATGGACAGCATATTAAATGCAGGTTTTTATTTTGTTTTGTTTCTATGTAGAAAAGATGAGTGCTTTGTTTTCCCTCCATATAGAGTACTTCACTGCTGTCTTGGAAAACAGCAGTCTGTGTTTGAAATCACATAAATAAGTTCCCAGTTTTTAGTAAAATTGTGGCAATGCTGTGCCAAGCTGTGCAATTTCACAAGAGACTGATTTCAGTTTGCTACATACCTAAAAAAAGAAACCAGGTGAAACAACTGAGTGCGGACATTTGAGTAGGAGTAATAAATCAAATAGGTAGGTGGTGGAAAGGAATGTTCCCATCCTCAGAAAGAAGCCTGCTTTTGTCCACGTGAAAATGAAATGCATTTGCAAAGAGTAGCTCATTTGCACCCCTGTATCATTACATATTAAAGACTAAACGAGCAAAAAAAAAAACCCAAATCCAAAAACCAGACTGTTAGATAAGTTCAGTAGTTTTCCAGTGTCACAAATATCAAATTTCATTAGAAGCACAACTTGAAATATTTAACCTAATAGTTACCTTTTCCTTCTTTTGTGTCAGTAATCTCTGCACTTGTACCCCTGTCACAGATATCCTTTAGTATCGCTTCTTCTCAGTAAGAACTTTAATTGAAAACTGAATTGATCAGTAGTCTCAAAACTAATCATTAACTGGAAGATAAGCCTAGGTTAACATGAATTTCATCCATGTTTCTTTCTGGCGTGAAAGGAAGCACGGTCACTGCCATGAGATCTTGTCCCTGCAGGAAATTTGCAAAGGATGAGTTAAGGAGTGAGAAGCAAAAAGCTGTAATAATTTTGAAACGGCTAGCAGAGTACAAACCTTTCATAGTGGCTAATAAGGGAATTTGCATTATATAAGACAAATGATTTGTTGCTTTTGGAAGATTTTTTTAATCAGGTTTCCCTTTGTGCCCCACCCTACTGTTTACCTGTGAGGTCTTTGTTCAGTTGCTTATTATTGGGCTAAGGATTACTCCTGTAAACCTGTAATGATCCTCCAATTTATCCTTGGGGAAGTAATTCTGTCATGGTCAGGTGGCAAGGGGGATACAAACGTATTTTTTGAGCAGATTAAATGTGCATCTGTGAGCAGATTGGTGTGTGTAGTGCACACAGATAATACTTCTCGCTCTTTTTCTCTTATAAGTCCTCCCTCTCATGCACTGGGAGCTAGGAATGAACACTTTCCATCACCTGCTGTAATAAGTGCCATCTTAAACTTATAGAATCTTAGCTAGAATATTAAACCCAGAGCATACGTATCTACAGGAGTGAACAAGAAGTTTTCTTTTAAAAGACAATAACAGAAAAAATAATATAAAAACAATTTAATAAATATATAAATAAACACCACAAAAAAACCCCTTTCTGGTACATAGAAGAATATTTGAAGTCAGATGTGATCTTCCTTGAAATCACTGATAGCCTGATTAAAATTTTCTTCACATTTTAAGTGATGGATTATTGAAGTATGTCTGCTATGTGTTGAGTTTACCAAACCTTTGTGTAATTTTGGCATTATCACCCACAAGTGACTTATCTAAGTCACATGTTCAGTATATCTCATTTCCAAATTAGGTTTGGATGTTGTTTTTATATGAATAATGAAGCATCTTAATTTATGCTGTGCAAAAATGTCTGTGAAAAGTATTTATCTCTGCTAATTTGTTGGATTCACATGAATACCCCTGTGCTAGCTAACCCAGTGCAGTTCAGCTGATGGCTCACAGGAGGATTTTTAGTTTGCTGCTTCTCTCATGAAAGAATTGTTGCCATTGAATCCGTATGATAGAAGATAACAGGGCTGGAATTATACTCTCCACCCCTGCTTGGGAATATTGGCCCTTTCAGTTGTGACATTTCAAGGACTGAAATTAATCATTGTAGTATTAAGTCACGGCTATTTTTGATCAGTGATGAACATATGTGAGACTTTAGTGCATAGATGGACTATATATATGTTAAATCTTGTGGCAAGTCAAGTGACAAATGGGTTTGAAGATTGCTTGAAGGTAAAACTGAATGCTACTAATTAGAATTGAAGTCTGATGTTACATCTATGTGGTGCTCCAAGGGACTCTTGAAATTAAAATTTAGGCTATTTCCTTCCATGTTTCAGTGTTATGTTCATAGACTGATCACAGTATATTATGTGATCTTTGAAAATCAGAACATGCCCTAGTGGCAGGCACGTAGGGGGTTATTTTGTGCTTTTGAAGTTGTGTTTGATCAGGGCATTTATGTAATTTTTTGTTATGGGTATGGTTGGACTCGGTGATCTAGGACATCCTTTCCAACCATGAATATCTTGTGGTTCTGTGATTTTGTGATTCTGTGAAAATTAATTTTAATTAATTATGTGGGTCTTGTATGAATTATAACATTAATATCTTTATAGAAATGAGAGAAGGGGAAAAGGAAAAGGTCTATTTTATAGAAGGCCACCAATCTGCTCTCCAATAAATAATGTATGAATATTAGCAATATTTGCAGTAAAATAACAGTCTTCTCTGATAAGAAGAGGTGAGGTGGTATAGTGTTGGAACTGTAGCGATAGCAGTTTCAGTGGCAGTCATCGTGTGACACTAATGAGTGTAGATTTTCTGAGTTGGACTGCTTCACTGGATTTTTAACTAATAGAAGTGCCCAGACCATGTTCTGGGTCCTTTTTCTGAACCTGGTGTAGATCTGATAGAGACCTGGAATTTGTTAATGTGCACAGAAAGCCATACAAAAAGGATGGTGATTGATGTCTTCTGTTCCACAGCATGATCTTCCTCTGAGCATTTTAAAGAATTTCACTATACTGTGCTTTCTTCAAATTCTGTTAAAAGAGCACTGCAGTTTGGTAATGCCTAAGTTAATGTATGGGTGACACAGATAGAAATAATTGACATTAAAGATGCCATTAAATATTTTTAATAGCCTATCTTAATTTACAATATTGACAAATTTTAGTAATTTAAGTTAATATTTTCTATGTCGTATATCTGCCTCAGCCTAAATTATTTTGGAAAATGTTCACCAATAATGGTGCAGCCATTGCTATGAGAGCATCAGGAGAGGTTACTTTACTGAGTCTTAAAGATATGTAACTACTGTATGGAAAAATTCTAGTAACTTCACGTTTTTAGGGCTGTGAGTGGTCGTCAGAATTTGGTGGTTGTTTAATATCTTCTGTCATTCTGTGAGAAAGCTATTGAGTTTTCTTCAAATTATAAGCCTCTCAAAATCTCACATATGTAAATATCCTACTGATATTTGAGAGAATTTGACAGCTTCATTTTCTGCAGGCTCCATTGCCAATAAGTATATTTTTGCCTCATATTTCTCCAGTCTGCTAACTGGACTATGTATCTGCCTTGTGGCCATAATCCATACCCTAGTCCAGAGCTGTAAGGGGCATTCATGATTTCTCACTCATTTTTCTTCTTCTCTAGCTGCTCAAATTCACTGTAATGCAAGTCACAAAAGATAAAAGCAGAGATTTTGCTATGAATGGAGAATAATCTTATGCCCCTTTTAAAGACCCATATCATACTACCAATTATATAGCAGGCTTTACAGTGGTGTGTCCTAACTTGACTGGGTGTATTTATTAATCAAGTTGCTGCACACATACCTTAATTCCAGCTTGGATTACACATGTTTACTCCTGAAATTTACATATAAACCCGACCTGTGCATATACGTTTTCCACACAGTTATTTGCATGCACAAATATGTGTTGCCTAATGGTATTTTGACTCATTGCAGCCCTTGAACAACCATGCTAAAGGTGCATGACTGAAGTTTGTGGTAATTGTACCATCTGGAAGTCTGAATTCATACGTAAGAGGATGCCTGGAGTGTTGAAGGATAAACCTTCTCGGTCAGGTTTAAGTAGTTTATACAGAGCAGTCTGGCAATGCTACATACTTTCTACTCAGTGTCTTCTCCAAGTCTCATCTAAGCCTGGCATCAGGAACATATTTACTCATTAGCTACTACTGATTTCTGTGTGCTTTCCAACCCACAATGAAGTTTTCATTTTAATTGAAGGAGAAATAGTGGAGTTTCATGGTGAGATAACTTTTTCCTGGCATGTACATGAGGATAAGGGACAAATATAAAGCTACAGATATTCTAGATTAATTATCCTACTTTCTATAACTATTCTGCAGAATGCTGTTCAGCAAGCTTTGTGTAACAGCACTCCTCATCACAGTATAGGTTCCATCATGACAACAGACTTGGCTTTTTTACTTCGAAAAAAATATTAAGCAGATTCTAAATTTCAGATGAATACACAACTCTAATGAAAAAGAAAAACAAACCACACTTTTGTTTTCTTTTTTAATGGCCATCCATTAGTGATTCAGAAAATAGAATGCATTTTGAAAGTAGTTTAAGAGCTGCTTTCATCAATCTTTATTATTTATTGGTTGACGCAGATGACAGGTCTGAGCTACTTTATAGTTGGAGGTGTGGCTGATGGTTTGCATGCCCTTCTTGACCTTGTCAAGGGCAAGTGTAGTTTAAAGTTGCTTATAAACTATAAATTTCATGGTAAAGAATTATGTGAAAATAAATCCAGTGTATTTCTTAAATAATTAAAAGTACATTGTGTAAACACAATACTGCAGTGGGGAAGCCTCTGAGGAGTGTGATTCTACTTCTCATATTATTCTGAACAGACATGTAGTACAAGTTGATGATTAAAAAAGATTTCTGTGACTACATTTGGTGAGAATGGCAATACTTTTGTGGGTATTAGCTGTTTCATGGGCATGTAGCAATGAAACTACTGAGAGTCATTGATGTTTATCGTTTTAAAGAAATGAAGTAAACCCAAGTTCCATTAATATAAAAAAAACCCAACCATTCACAATGATCGAAAGAGACTGTTCCATTCACCAACCTCCTGGGATTTAGAGGCATATGGCTTCTCTTTAGTAAGAGCAGGCTATGATGGCTAGGACACTCAAACTCAAATTGCATGCCTGTGAGTGTTAGACATGTGCCCTCTAATTATATTGATTGCAAGACCTGCCTTGTCTCTTGACAAGTTTATTCCTTCAACAGTAGTGGACATACATGTCCACAATTTATATGTATATTGTAATATTTGAATGTAATCAGTGTGTAAAGGCTAGATTACTGATTGCTACACTGTGCATAGCTTAAATAAGGCAGGGCAATGAATAAGGAAAAAAAAAGCAGGATTAGAGTATTTGGGAAAATTGTCTGAAATGTTTTTTCAAAGCAAAAACTATCAATCTCAAGATTTGCAGCTCTAAGGAAAAGAAGTTGTACACAATACCAAGCGGACCTGCCACGACATGCAGATAAATCTGTTAGTTTATTCATGGTTCACTAGATTATACACGTTACTGTGAAGATAATAGAAAGTTTTGATGTTAGAGAACTGAAACTGATTGCAAAATGGTATAAAACTGTACGGTTTTAGCATGATAAAGTGATGAAAAGAAAGACTGCATATTTGGTGTGTGATAAAATAGAAACAACATTGGTTTCATAAACTCAACTTTCATCTGAACATAATGGGGAATTTTCTTCTCTGCTTTCTTCATGGGATTTTAAATCCTCTCCTTATCTATTACTCTCTAAGATTGTTTCGAATGGCATATTATAATCCTGCATCATTCCTCCCCCCTCCACCCCATTACCAGTACAGCCACTGCGTTTTACTAAATGTAAAGAAAACCCCATGAAATTCTGTCACCGTGGAAACAGTGGGAAATTAAACTCCCTATTAATTTAATTGCAAAAGTAGAACTAAATGGAGGAAACTTGTACGTAGTTCCTACTTCATAGCTTAAATTTCTTTGCATATTTAGAGAATTTCTCTGGCACACAGATCATTAATTGCAAAATTAGTATGTGAGTCTGCATTTCCTCAGAGATGCGAAGAGTCTGGATCTAGACTTCAAACTAAGTCCTACTCCTATTATTATTTTACACTTCCCTATATTCTTTTTACTACTATTTCTGGAATATCTAGATAGGAATAATTTATTTCCTGAATCTCACTGACTAGTGTTTATAATCCTCTGAATGAGTTTAGGATATCTCAACGACAACATTATATTTAATCAATTTCAGAGATTCTTAGAAAAAGTATACTAGACATTTTGCTGTGATGCAGTTCTAGACACGCTTCCCTCTAGCAGGTAGAGGTAAAAGCCCTAATCAAGGTTTGTGCTACTTTTGCTCTGTAAATCTAAGCTTTAAAAGGATCCTGTGAGAGTTGATCAGCGTGTACTGACATTTTTTCTTTAAGGCTGAAGAGCTGGACTGCTTCTAATTCCACATGAGCAATGTTTTTCATGAAGTATTTTCAAACCGTGAAGAAGACAGTGATGGTATTTAAAAACAAAAAACTAGAGATTGTATTTCTGCATGAGTAAGGACAGCACTGTGGAACTCCATTAAAGCCAACCACATAAATAACAGCTCATTTCCTGGTGGAGTTGTCAAGAGATGAGCTGTTAATTTTGCTGCTTCTCCTGTAATAGGTGGTGAATTTGTGAACCATAACAGATAATGACCAGATCTTTAGCAAGTTGTACTGGACACACTTGAAAAGATTGTGATCATATGCCTAAGACTTTGGTTTTAGTTGCAATGTGTGAGACTATAGCCATGAGTAAAGGTGGATAGAAAGAGAAAAAAATTCACATCACACAAGTATTAAATTAGCAAATTTAGCATAATCAGCTGGGGTGGAGATTGTTTTGGTTCAGTTTGAGTTTCTTGGGTTTTTTTATAGTCTGTGAGGGAAAAACTTATCAACGTTTCCTTACGCTTTTGTAGGCAGATGAAAAATCTTTTGCTTTGTGCATAGTCAGGGAGATACTGTTCTGATTATTCCCATGAATATTGAAGTTAGTAGTTTCTATAGCAAAAGAATGCCAATTTTACTAAATAGCTTCCTTTGTAAGGATGTTTTTTGAGCTGAATGTCACTGCTGGTTTTTTAATAATGATTAGCTTCACCTACAAAATTGGAAGCCAATGTACAATAAACAAATGATGAGGCAAAGCACAGTGACAATCTTACAGGTTAAATTGGACTTGACACAAAAGGAATTGTTAAAAACAAGACGAAAACTTCCCTGTTGCGCAGAGTAGCTGTATTTAGGTCTTACCAACTTTGCTTACAAGCCTTTCAGAATCCAAATTGTCTTCAATAAGGCAATAATTACGATTAGGAAGACAAAGAAAGAGTGATATGTGGATACTGTCATTGGAATTTAGTGCAATTTTACACAAAGGGATTGGAAATGACGGACAGGGGATGGAGAAAATATATGGAAAATCATAAAGAGGTCACACAATGGTAATGTCTTTGGAGGAAGACTGGACAAACAAATTCTGCTTCCCTGTGCTTCATTTGAAAGTGAACATTATATTATAAAGCTGTTCATGCTCCAGATCTTAGCTCGCTGCTATGCATAGTTGCAAATCAAGCTGCTTCTACAATTAGTATACTCTTTAATAATCTAGTTTGTGGCAGTTTGGTGTTTACTTTAGGTCTTCAATTCAATTTCTGAACTGAAAATTAGGGTAGAGACTCACAGATAGGCATATACCCAAAACCACACTTTAGACCAAACCTAAATTTAAAGAAAAATTTTTGGTGTCAGCTTAGCATTTTGAGCCACTTTCAGCCAAACCAGAACTATATGATCAAGCAGTACAACCTTTTATAATATATGGTGGGTTTCAGAGTCCATATCCACACGAGAATTCTGCAGCTTGGTCAGTTTTTGAAGACAAGCTATGATTTTGGTTTGCATTCCAAATACTATCACAGTACAAAAGCAGTCCATTGACTGCTGCATCCCATTCACTGTGAATGAGTACATGAATGAGAATCTGTCCCTGATTGAGCAGCAGCATCTTTTCAGGTATCTGACAGATATTACCTTACCTGAGTAAACTGATTTCATCAAACTGATAGGTACTGCATGCGTCAAGTTTAAGAAGCAAGAGTGAATATTGAAAGAAGAAAACCCTCAAGAGCATATAATTTATATCCTTATGGATCAACTGATCCAAAACATATTTTTTTGCAAATACGTATTCGAAGAAACACCCACACAGACAGTGATCTGAGCAGATTTAGCAGCATTAAATGGTAATGCTTTTTCCTTTAGTATAGTTTGATGGTTAGCAGAATTGCCACTCTTTTGGCGTAGGTCTTTTATATCCACTCTGGAATTGCCAAATATTTCTATAAATTGATGAGTGGATGATATTTTTTGCTCTCTGGAAATGTTACAGATCTTCTTAGATATTTGCTGGTGTAGTTTTCCCTTATTCCAATCCTGTTTACTGTCTACTTACCCAAATGTTTGTTGGTTTTGGTCATAAGAGGAACACCTACCCAAAGTACTCTCTGTGTGTTATCAAGATATGCAGGATCTAGTCTTTATTTGCACAGGACTGTGGTAAAATAATGGTGCTATTAGGAAGGAAAGAGGTAATACAACTGCTGAAAAATTTAGAAGTGCTTTACAGACTATATATGTACTTCTCAGATAGGCTAATGTGGCAGAAGATGTATCTGCAGCACAGATTTTAAGTGGCTTGACTGAGATGAAACACAAACCTACAGCTGAGTCTATACCATTGTAAATGGTGACTGCTCTAACTATAATCTCAGTCTCTTGCAGCTAAAATGTGTTTAACAAAATATAATCTTTAACATAGTACAGACTTTTTATTACTGTAGAGCAAGCAGTATATGAGGTTTAGAATTCCATAAGGAATTTGAACAACCTCTGGCACACTGATTTTTCAACAAAATTTTTGTCAGGTTGAGAAGGTGGGCTCCATCTTGTCAGATGTGGAGAAAGAGGTTGGACAAACTCCAGTATGGATTCTTGGTTTTTCTTTGTTGGTTTTCAATTAAAAAAATAATTGGACATGATGCATAGTTATTTTCTTGAAGAATAATGTATTGAATAATTTGAAACATTTCAAATTTCTAATTGTCTGGCAATAGTAGGACTGATAGCGCAATACCATATTCTCCAACAAAACAATTTTCCTGTTGAAGATAATTAGATTATCTGTCACCATTCACAAGCGTAAGTAAATAGAAATTCATTATTTTATCTGAACAACATCTTATTTTAGATTGGGATCTTAGAAAACTGCACTGACTAGAGTGGATTAGGGTTACATTCTTAATGAGTCTGAGAGTACCTTGCACAGCATATTTCTTCTTAAACAGGGACTTGTTCCTTGTGTATTCAGATTAAAGGACCCATAGCAAGTCCAGTGGTGTGTGGCTGGTGCTGCAAATTTCTCTCAAGGTATGTTTCTGAACAGAAATACATTCACAGATGAGTATAAACTATGCTGTTGATTCAGTCCTGCCCTTTGTATTCTTTCACAGTCACAACTGTATATTGTGCTATTTATTGGTCTGCACAGTACTTAAAAGAAAACTTCTGGAGCTGATACGACCTTAATCTTTTCCATTAGCCTTACTCAGTAAATTCACTCAAATACACTCAATTTATGTTATTTTATAACACCAGCTGTTCTCTGGGCTCATTTTCTTCAGCCTATCCTCATAGGGCTCCAGCCCCATCCATTGTGGTGGCCTCCACTGAGCTTGCTCCAGTTTATCAATATTTTTCCTGCACAGGGTTGCCCACAACTGGGTTCAGTGATGTGATGTAATGATACTTGTCAGTTCCTTACATATCCTTTTGCTTATCTGCCAGAGCAAATTCAACCATTGTCCCATGGGTCCCAGTCAGAGCTACCAAAGTGTCATTGACTAGAACTAGGATACTATGGTCATATGTATAGAGATGAACACAGTCTATTTTTATGACAGGTAAAACCTGATGACTCAAATTTTCCACAGTAAGCCTTGTGTTAGGAGTCATGCAGTGGTATAGATTCCAGGAGTTCTTTGATGTGAGTGAAGTCTGTTTTCAAACTTTCCATAATTTTTTGTTTTGTTTTTTCCCTGTGGGGGGTTTACTATACTAGGTAATAAAAAAATGTGATGATTCTGCTTATTTTGGAGATGAGATCCCCCTAACCCCCCCGAACTTTCTCATTAAAATTGTTTTCCCTTAAAAATAAAGATGTAGAAAAGGTTTAAAATATTCACTCCAGACCTCTGATACAGTAATACACAGGAAAAATGTTAGTTTTAAATAAAAATGCTTAGAATATTAGTACTAAAAGTTTGTCTACATTTTTATTGGCATACTCATTGTTCATATTCAATATTAATTTATTATCTCAAATTAAATTTTCAGTAGTCAATATTTCTATACACAATACAGACATACTAATTTTCAAGAATATTCATATAGTTTTGTGACCTATGTTAAGTAAATTAAAACCTCTCACACTTCTGTGTACTGAATACAATGCTAATATTGTGTGTTGTTGGGAATAAATTACAATGTCAGACTTTGTGAAAATGAAACATTCCAGACAATGAAATAGTTCCCAAGGGAATAATCTCTATTTTATCCTTTGTATTACAAAATAAATAAATAAAAATACAAACAGCTGCAAAAAGAAGAGTTGGAAAAAAAAAAGTTTACAGGATTTGAAAATTATTTAATATTGGCACCCTTGGCAGGATTTTCAGCAGGACAATGAAAATCTTCCCATGGGACCATAAAATAATCCTGGGAAGCTCTTTTCAATTTCAAAAGGCTCTGTCAATCACAGTACATACTTTTTATCTCCCTTCAAGTCTTCACTGGACACCCTCAGAGGAAATCATTGCAAAGACTCTGCTGCAGGCTGGCCTCAGAAAGTTTTCTAATGTGATATTCCCGAATCTAAGGATAGCTTAAAAACATTATTCCTTCCCCCCATTACTGTGATCGCAGGCCAACCAGTCAGTCAAATACCCCCACAATGTGCCTTGCATGCCAGACAAAGCCTTTGAAACATACAATCTACTTGCTCTCTACTTAAATCTTCCACTGAAAATGAACCCATGTCCCTTGATACCATTTACAACCTCATGCAGTGGACACAAGGCTTGTATTAGTGGTTCAAACCCTTTGGAAAATATATAACAAAATATATAGGAAGTTGTTATTTTCTAGAGTTACTAAATATTCTTGCATTATCCTCTTGTTCCATAGACTTCTCCAACTAAAAAAAGGTCAGTTTTGTAGTTGAGTAGAAACTATTCTGGAAGGATTGAAAGTTACTTTTGTATTTCTTAAAAAACCTCAAAACTATTCAGATACATCAAGAAAATCTCTGAGGACGAGCTGTATTAATTCAAAATAGCTTTACGTGTCTGAAGCTCAGATTTTCTCCCAACACTGCTTTTACTCCATGTCTGTATATACACTGGAGAGTAGTAATTTTGTAAGCTTTTATATACCTTTAAAGCCAGATTACTTTCTTACATGGCTTTACTACATAAGGTCTGTGGCGCAAAGCCTGGAGAAGGAGGAGCTTTCTGTGGTTACCTTTTTGTGAACCTTGGGGAGCCTGCAGCTCTGTTAAGAGATCCCCATTGACAGAAACTCTTTATGGAGGATAAAGCTTTCCTTCATTTACTCGTGAATAAGCAGAAATGACAGTGTAGGTCAGACACTGTTGAATTTTGATATGTAACAGCTTGGCATTTTAGTCAGATGCTGTTAAATTGTACGTTTGCAGATAAAATGCAGTTGTTGCTGAGTAATGTAAGAGCAAAGGAAGAGACTTAAACATTCTAAGTTTCTCTCATTTCACCCCCTCTTCACCTTCCATCCCCCCACGACTAATCTTTCTTTCCTTGCCCAAAGGACTCTGTGCTGGAGTTGAGAGAGTTTGCCTGTTTACTGAGGAGCTCACCATTACATGCAATTTTCAGCCTTTCTGGCTTGGGCTTTAAACTTCTGTTATTTAATCTATGTGCAGAGAAAAATCTGACAAGACCTGTTTGGTACTCTAAACAGCTCCAAAGGAATTATGCTAGAAAGTTAAATCATTGAAAACACCTGCTTTTTAATAATTCAATGCAATAAAACAAACTTTACTGGCAAAGCTAGATTGAGAGAATCTCTAACAGTTACAGATGACAAACTGATGGGTTATATCCTCTTTTGGCAAAACTTGCCAATAAAATAANTACAATATAATTATATAGATTCCACAAAAACTAGTAAGCAAAAAATATATTTATAAATGCTGTTCTCTCCAATAGAGGTCAGAGCAGGGATCTGTTGTATTTAGTTAAAAGTTCTCCTGTTTATCGTGTGTTTTCAATCATAAGCAAACCAGGATACAAGTTGAAATATATACATGATGCTTTTTTTTTTTTTAATAAATGGTAAAATTAAGAAGTTAAGTGAAAAATATACTGTGGCTGCAGG
>VWZY01003707.1:100122-126536 GCA_013399075.1 Chloroceryle aenea | reverse complement strand
TCTGTTATTTAATCTATGTGCAGAGAAAAATCTGACAAGACCTGTTTGGTACTCTAAACAGCTCCAAAGGAATTATGCTAGAAAGTTAAATCATTGAAAACACCTGCTTTTTAATAATTCAATGCAATAAAACAAACTTTACTGGCAAAGCTAGATTGAGAGAATCTCTAACAGTTACAGATGACAAACTGATGGGTTATATCCTCTTTTGGCAAAACTTGCCAATAAAATAAAAAGTTTTGGGTTTGTTTTTTTTTTCACGAAGTAGAAGATCTTTAGGATTCTACCTGGTATTTTAACAGTTGCAAATCTGTATTGTACATGCATTTCTTTTTTATTTTTCCTTTTTTTTTTTTTAATAAATATTGGCTAAAACTAACATGTTCATATGTAGGATTTGGATTGAAATACAATTTGGAGTATTTCAGAATATAGGTTTTTACCTTGGCCCATCACCTGTTTTTACAGCTCTCAAGGAGAGGGAGGAGAAAAAAGATTGGTATTAAGGATGATTAATAGCAAGTGGTTATAGTATTAGAGCAATTACAGAGTTAGAATATTGCCACTTGTAAAAACATTTTAAAGTGGAAAACATTTTACATCATTAGAAAAATATGTTAAATACAGCTTTGAAGTGCGTTGCTTTAAAATTATTTTAGTAGAAATCACTAATATGACTGATGGGGTTTAGAAGAAAAGTATTCAAGGTTACTAATGCCTTAAAGATCTTTTAAATGTTTTTTATACACTGATTTGCAAAGAATGTGACACTGATGCTTATCATTTAACTTATGATGTAATGAATAATACTGAAATACATTATCACTATATAGATNACCACCCAAATAGATTTTGTTATACAAAATACATTACTGTTAGTTTATCTGCAAGCTTACATTTGTGGTTTAAAAGGATATCACTGCGAGATAGAAATCTGTGAAATAAGAATAAAATTAAATGTTAGGCTTAAACATTTCAAGAAGTATATTCTTACAGAATCATAGAATCATTTAGGTTGGAAAAGACCCTTAAGATCACTGAGTCCAAGCAATAGTTAAGTAGCACTGGTAATACTGGTATACACTGGTATAATATACCAATATATTATAACAGACCAGTATACTACAATATTGATATAATTATTATACGCTGGTGGTAATAGCTGCAGTTTTAATTTCTGTGAAAGAGAAGGCCTCTACTTTTTTTTTTTTTTCACTGAATGAGGAATTAATACAGGAAATTAATATAAATGGGAAAGGCTTTTAGAACCAGTTTACTAAGTTTGTTCATACGTGGAAGAAAAGACAAACTTGCCAAGATTAAAATGTAGTCATTAAAATGAGTTTAAATGATGATGAGAATGCTGCCTGGATTCTGGTCAGAAACATTTACATAGTTTAATGCAATGCAAGTAACTGCTGCTGTAAAGACAAAGCCATATCCTGTAATATGTTGTGTGCAGGACAGCATCCAGCTGTATCAATCAAGGTTGTATTTTAAGTAAGGTGGGAGGTCGTGCAGACTGCAGTGGGGAAGGTTTTCAGCAGAGCATGGCTGCTGGAGAGAAGGAGGGCGGAAGGAATGAAGTTACCCCTTAAAGCAAACAGAGTTGGCTAAATAATGCCATGAAACTTCCAGTTCTCAAGGATGGTCAGAGATCAAGCTGTGTTTGTATATACAGGGCTGAAGGTTAACCAGTAACTAAAGTCTTCCCTGATTGCCACAGGTTTACTTTTTCTCTGTCACTAATGTTTGCCAAGAGGGATTTTGTGAGATTAGAAAAAATACAGCTGGGCAAACGGGTATATTATAGGGTTTACCCAAACAGAGGGGAGGACCACACTGATACCATATACATGGTGAGTTCAGACCACTCTGAGAGGCCTGATGGATCATGTAACAAGCAAGGGCTGAATGCAGAAAAATTTTAAGAGTTAAGACCACACTTCCTTCTAATTTTGTATTTCAAAGAAGCTGCAACAGTACATAAGAGTACTACAATTGAAAGACGATACAAAACAATATTTTTTTTCTTATTTTCCCCAGTGCCATTTGACAGTCCTTTTCACAGAGCTGTTTTCACTCTTTGCAGTCTATAGTATTCACAACATTTTCTGAAAAGATCGCGATAGTCAAAAAGCAGCGTAAATAACTCATTTTGGTAAATAAGCAGCACATGATATGTAATTGCAATGGTTTTGTCTAGTAATTTTCAGAGAGCTGATAGTGGAGTGAAAGATTTCCCTTATGGAAATTCTTTCCTTTGTCACTTTGTTTTTTCTCTTTTAGCCAAGCAGAGCTGTCTCATTTATCTCCATTCTCTATACTTCTGTAATTTCAGCAAGCTCTGATGAGAATTTAAAAAATATTTTTGGATAAGATACATCATCTTGTTGTCACTTCACCGGGCTGTTGAACTTCTTTGCTCACTGTTGTTTACAGGAATAATAATTTATATTAATCTAAATATTGCTGAGGTAGAAATTATTTCTTATATAAATGGTCTTGCAACGAACACAAAAAAAACTCCTGAGATGTCTGTTTTGTATTCCAGCATGTCTGTGCATCCAGAACCCAGTACAAGGTGACTCCAGTTGACCGTTGTACTACAGCTGTAACAATTTGTGCAAAGGAGTGTACTTTGATAATCATTTCTTGCTCAGGAACTTCATTCTTTGGAGACATTGTACGTAAATGCAATTTCTCATGCCTAGTAGTAGGAATTAATCTGTTATCACAATACAAATTTTTCTCTTGATCTATTATGTACATCACTGGAATATATTTACTTTTTAAAGCAAATCTTATAGCCCCGAGTAAATGAAGTTTCCTAAGCATGTATGCATTGTTAATGTATTAAAGGCAGGGAAATAAAACAGAAGGCAGCAACAGAAGTTTAAAATCTAAACTAAATTCCTGAAGAATGTTTACTTCTTTCAAATGTTGTATAACATTTCTAAGAGTCAAACTCCTCCATCTATACCCTTGCTGAACAGCTCTTTACTGTATGTCAGGGGTTACAGAGTAGTAGGCACTATTGCTTTATGAAAAGTCTCTTCACAGACTGATTTGTACAATTATGAGAATCTTCTAAATTGATAGCAATTATGAATTCCATTCCTCAACTCAAATTAACTACCCTTAATTTTGCACTTCTTAACTCCTGAAAAAAAAATAAAAAATCAAAGCTTGAATTAGATTATTAACAAAGCTGGATCTGGTACAGGAGGCTTCAGTTTCTAAATGCTAACTGAACTGTATGGCACTATCACATACTGAGTTTCGTGCAACTTGCACATCAGTAATTTGTGCATCTCACTTGCAGTTATGTAGAAAAGAAGTGCAATCAGGACCTTGCAAGATTGGTATGAAAATTTCTGTCAGTTTTGAGTTAATCATGCTGCTTCCAAAGGGCAAAAGAGTTGGACTCGTGTATCTTCTGTTTAATACAGTAAAATTCTTAAAAAGCTGGAACTTTATAATAAATTTTCACTTAATTCTACTTGGTATCAAACCAGGAAAAAAATCAAGAATTTCAGAACTATAAGGTCAAAGTCCACCTATTGTAACACTTTACTTATTGTCCTTCCCACAATAGGAGGAGATAAATAAGTAATCAAGGCTTTTTAAAATTAATGTGATTAAAGCAATAATTACATTTTTAATCCTGACAGCCTAATATCAATGAAACAAAAGACCTATAAAAGTAGTTAGTAAGTAAATATTTGTGCACGAATCTCTAAGCAAAGATAATATTAAGGCTTACTTACTATTAGCTGTTGATTACAAATGGAAGCTAATAGGCTGGATTCAAAAAACAACTTTCAGAACGATTTAGAATTACTTTCAGCATTGTAAAGAAGTAAAAAGCTTTTCTTTAGATACTCTTACCTTAGCAGTAAAGGAACATTAAGGTTTTAATGCTAACACAGCTGGGCACCTTTGCTTAGTCATTAGGTGAACTTTTATAAGAACCAGTTAAATGGTTGAGACTTTGAGACCATTGAAGGCTGTCACATTTTCCAATAATGCATGTTTTTAAACACTTGAGCAAATGTAGCTGCAGTTCTGTTGAGACCAGACAAATAACATTTTCATAGAGTTATAGTCAATCGGTTTATCATTCCATGTTTGTGTACTGTTGAATAAATTGTTAACGTTGGGATCTTTTAATGTTCTGTTCACCCATGGGATCTCTTCTGTGGAAATGTCTACTCAGATTGTTAATATGGGCCAAAGCTTCCAGATAAATATTGTCTAAATACTGACCACATTGACTGAATTGCTGAGAGAAAAAATACACTGTCTGTGTCAGCAGATTTCACTATTAAGTTATGTACTTGTGATAATGGCTTCAGTATTAGAATTATATATTTTTTATTATATTAGTGGTAACATTCATGGAAAAAATTATACTAAAGCTACTAATTAACGCTTTGTTCAAGGTGCTTTTTTGGGTGGTCAGGGAAGTTCTGTGTAAAAGTAGTTTAGTTACATATTATTATAATTATCCCTTTACATTTTGTAAAATTAGTCAAGAATGTTAAGTCTCTTCATTGTAATCCAATTTATAAAATGATCCTGTAATAGTTTTTTTTAATGTGAACCATCTTATAAAGTAATAGAAACCTGACTGCACTATGTGTCTGGTTTCAGCTTTTTTTTTAACCCAGAAGCAAGTTTAAAATGGAGTTTACAGACTCTAGCAGATTAGTGAATGATAATTAGCACATTAACAAGCAATTCATAGATTGTTTTGAGGGACTGTCTGTAAAATCACTGGTGTGTGTTAGAAAGTGTTCACATAAATAATCCCATTACCGTTAATAAAAGTGTTCATAGGAGTGAAGCTACCATAAATGCTTTGCAGAAGTAGATCCATGTGCCCAAGCAGCACAGGTTTCACTGGCAGAACAGGCAAAGAAGGTCATCATGAAGGATTGGAGTATGTGGAAGAACTTCAGAAGGCCAGTGTCACAGAAACCTAGAATTTCTCTCACCTCTTTTTTCATTTCTTTTGAAAAATTAGTCTGCACCAACTCATCTGCTTTTTCAGGTTAAGCATGAGTAGCAGGGAGTTGGGCCAAAGTTTTGCCCATTCTTTCCTCATCTGTGGCTAGGAAATAGGGTATCCAGTTTTATGTAACCACGCTCAATAGACAAGAAACCCACATGGCAGGTTTATTGCTCTTACTCTCTTCCCCTGCATGGTATGGATTAACTGCCTATTGCAATACTTTTATATATACAGCCCATCAGTTCATTTTGTGGAGATGTAATTAATGGCAAGAGTGTGCAGTACTTTTGGCTACAGTTTACTCTGAAAAATTCTGTGTGTTATAGGTAGCAAACTGTGCCTGCATGAGGATTAGATCCTATTTTCTAGATTCTAGATTTCTAGAGAGTAAACTGCCTGTATATGATGTAACCCTAAGCCTGAGAAGGATTTTCAAATTCCTGTGTCATTTTTGTACATTATGTAAAGTTGCAAGTTCTCAACCACATTCATGAAACATGTTTTACAGACAGTAAAAGGAAGATGAAGCTTTTGAGACTGATTGGTTCACTTAGAGGTGTTCTGTACCTATAGATAGTCCCAAGGCACAGTTAAATCCACTGACACAACCTGGTTGACAAGATTCTGAGATTCTGTTCAACAATTTTCTAATGTGCATTTGAGGCAGTGGGAGGTTTGGGTGGTTTTTTTTTTTGGTTGTTTGGTTTTTTTGTTGTTGTTGTTGGAGATTTTTTGTAGGTTTTTTTTTTTGTGCGTGTGTGTTGGGGTTTCTTTGGTTTTGTTTTTGTTTTTTACTCTTCTTGGAAACTTAACAAATAAGTTAACATTGCAGTACCTACTTAAGGTATTTTCCCGAGATGGAGGTGGATGTTAAACACTCAGAAAACACTTAAGTTCACCTTTGGAGAAATCAGGTTGCAGGATTGTTTTAGGTTTATCACTATACAGACTTCACCTAAAATACCCAGCTGAAAATTTTAAGGTAATGGCCAGTATTCTCTCCTCTTTATCAGCAGTTAAGTTTTATGTAGTTAAAGGTCAACCTTAAACCCTTTCTGAGATGTCAATATAGGCAGCTAGGTTGTTTTTATGACCCAGTGTTCTTAGTGGAGACAGTATCATTTATCACCAGTGGAGGATACCACTCCCAGTTAAATCAGAAAGAACAAATACTATTAAAAGATGAAGTCGAACCAAGGCGGAAGGTTGTCAATATAAAGGAATTTTTCTGCTTAAATAAAAAATGCAGTTTCCATGAAGTGTCAAGTCAGAATAGTTAACTGACATTAAATCTTCAATCAACTCCTAGAGTGAGTGTTCATGATAAAATTCCCAACTTGGTTATATATGTTTTAGGGAAAAAATTGATCACTCAGTTTTATCCTGATGTAGCTGATCATTTTTTGACAGTGATATAGAGGCAAGATATTTTATTTACCTTCCTAAAGATAAGGAAGTCTCCTATAAAGGCACTTAGTTTTCTTTGCCTGCTTTGATATGTTTGATTTAATGGTCATGTACTTTTGTGGTCCATTTCATAATGCTGCCTACATGCATTTTTGTTTTTCACTGCTATCTCAGAACAGACTGACCCTAATAAGATTATTCAATTTCAACTTCCCAGGGAAAAAAACTCCAACAGATACGCATCTAGTGCCAAGCAGCAACCCATGATGGTAGAACATGTCCTCGATTTCCTGAAGTTAAGACTTAATTCTCTACAAGTTCTCAGTCAGAAAACACCTGAGATTAATGAAAGTAGGGTGATTTCTATGACTCTGAATTTAGGTAATTAGCCCTTTTTATCATCTTCAGGTGATCTGCAGAGTACATTAAAAAGAACAACACAAAGCATGTGTGTCCCCTGTATGCTAATAGCACCTTACTCAGTTTTACATTAATATTTGTTTCAGACCTTCATAGACATACTTCTGCTTGCCATTACTTTTCTGCTTTGTACATTTTCTTCTTCAAAATGTACAACATATATTAAAAAAAGTATATATATAATAAACTAGGAAGATGTTCAAACCATAATGCAACATAAAATTCAGGCATCCAGGTATAGCTGTCCTTTACATCTCTTCCACAAGACATTTATTAGTCAGCTCCTTATATTTTGAAATACAGAAATAAGGACTTTGAGAGAATGTGGTTTTATTAACCAAGTAACGCTGCATTGTGATAAATTTTCTCTGCACTATTCTTCCCACTCCCTTGTAGTTATATGTTTTTGTAATCTATCTGTGCACTTTGCCTTTGTTCAACTGAGACATACAATGGAAAGTTAGATTATAAAAATGATCCACTCAAGTAGTGACTCTGGCCGCCTAATTAGCCATGCTGTGTCATGATGGGCCATTGTGTGTTTTATTGTTTATGCTGATTTTTGTTAATTTGTGTTAAAACAATGAAAACTTAGAAACCTTTACTGAAGCTGTTATGAAAAATGATGAGCCATTCAGTGGTAGTTTTGGGCTACTCTTTACGGAGAGGGACTTTTTTTTAGGAAGGAAATGCAATTTTCTAATTTATGATTGTCATGTAGGAGTGTTTAAAAACAAATAAACAGAGATGTTGAGATATAAAATAAATTTGAAGACATACAGTAATTATTTATTTTCTGTGAAAAATATGTTTTGGTAGGTTTTGTAGCAAATGCAAACCAGGGCACATTTTCAACAAATGTATAAAAATAAAGTTAATACACTAACTTTGTAGCAAAAATAATTACTGTCATTCAGGCTTATACTTCAGTAGTGAATAAAAATGCATATAAATGAGAAAAAGGAAAGCATGATAGAGAAATGCTTGCCACTTAGGAGTTAAGCATAACTTCATGCAGTTAAATTGCTTTAGATGTGTTACAGCAAAAGGAAGATCTTAGCATGTTTCTTTTACAAAAGATCTTAAATCTGCCTCAATTTCTATATTATTTGAACTGCTTTCCCGACAGATGTTAAATGTTGTGTCCATGATGTGTATTTTGCTCTTTCTCTCATCTTGTTCCTGAGCTAAGAACTGATTGGATAGTGCAGCGTTTGTTTTTCATAGAATTTGTTATTAAAAGCAATAAATCCTTTTTATAAATGGATAAACTGGATGTTAGAGAAGGTCAGGACAAGAAAGATGTCATACATTTGGAGAGAGAGGTGGAAATGCTTGTGATTACTCAGAGTTCCTGGAGGAGCTCATTCCTCAATTTGGAACTGGCCAAAAAATATTCATTTTCAAGCACAAACAAGCCATACCTTTGCTGTAGAACATACATGGTTCACTATTTGCTGTCAATCAGGATCTTTTCGTATTCCTTAAATAGTCTTTCATATTATCTTTGTCACATATCACTGAGTATTTTGATTTCAAGGAGGAAGCCAATGCAAGGAGAACAGATATGATGGATTTGTTGTAATCCATGTTGTTGAAGTGCTGTACTGACAAATATTTTTTAAAAGTGTTACATGTTGTTGAAATGGGGACAAGATGGACAAATATTACATGTAACTAAGGAGAAGCTGGAAGAGCTTTATCTCGCATGAAGATGATATATATATATATATATATAAAATGAATAGATGTAGCTGTGCAAGAGTTTGGGGAAAAAAAGAAATACCACAGCAATCCTAAACTGTGCACTGAGATGGTCACTGATCAGGTGCCAACTGTATCATTAAATACTATGCAGTACAAGCAGAGGTATGAGCCATCCCCATGCTCCTGACACTTCTATGTAATTTTCTTAGTTGACATTGATGATGGAAAAAAATCTGGAGCAAGAACAGGTCTTTTTGACAGTGTAAATTAGGAGTGTGAGGATAGATAACACAGTTTCCTGTTACTGTTGTTTGGAGGGGATGCTTTAAATCATTTCAACACAGTCTCTTTGGATTCCTGCTGTACCTTGGGACAGATGATGTTAGGTTGTGTTGGAATATCAGGAATATGAGAATGGATATTTGCTCTCTAGCAGCAGATCTTCCATCAATCTCTCTAAAGTTTGTCCTGTCCTCTGTGCCGGCCTTGATCCCAAATGTGATGGATCAAGAGTATTGGCTTCAACTCAATGAGTTACATTGATCTCTGACTGCTATTTCAGACCTGCTTAGATTTGATATACAGGATAATGCTAACATAGAATTTTTCTATCTGAGGATTTTTCAGGTGTTGGTCCAAATACTGCTTGCCCTAGGGGAGAAAGGAATATATCTTTCATAACTCAAACATGAGTTATTTCAGTCGTGAGTGGCTGCAGTTGCTTGTAACATGCTTTCATCAGCTAGGCAGTTAATCCATCTGCAAAACCTTTTGGGGAAGGTTCCTGTGCAATTGCCGGTATTCCTTGAGCAGTGTGAGCTCATGGAGCATACAGGAGGAACTGGATTACTTAAGAAATTTTAAGTGTACGTGGTGATGTCACAAAAAAATTAGATGATAGGTCTTTACATTCTTGTGCATTTATGAAGTATGTCCGTTATCAAAAGACACCAAGTACTTTACAGATCAATTAGATTTGCAGGGTCCTGTTGTGACTTATGGCAGCTCACAGGGTAGAAGAGAAATCATACCAGTTCAGTAAAATGAAATAAATGTTGCTTTTTATTGAAATTTGAAAATAAATGTAGATAAAGAGGACAGTAATCCTCAAAGCAGTCAAGCTACCCAAGGCTTTGTTGTTAAGATTGTACTCCTGAAAGGTAAAAACATAGTAACTGCTAAAGAGTAGAATGGCTTCATGTTAAAATGGTGCCTCATATTAGTAGAAGATAACTTTCTAAATCACCAAAATCAGTTTTCTCATCATCATAATATTTTTGGATGTCTTCCAGTCAAGCTCCAAGCCCACTACTGTCTTTTCTTCTTCCCAGCTCAGCATGGTTCAGAACATGAAGAATAGTTGCTCTAAAATGAGTAGAGGCAGTCTGTACCTACTCAGTCCATGATACCAGCTGGTCAGAGACAATTCACCTTTGGTCTGGGGTGTACATGGCAAGATTACCCATGTGTTGTGCTTCACTGAACAACCCCCCCCAGCCAGTGCTGCTTAGTGTGGACTCTGTAACTCTTTAATGTGACTAAGCATATCCAAGACAAAAGCTGTTTTGTTTCCAGTTATCTGAAGTGTCGACAGAATGGCTTTCTTGCTAAATCTAAGTGTAGAGACACTAACAGCAGCAAGAAGAAAGAAGAAAAAACAAACAAACAAACCCCCCCACACAAGTATTCAAATGGCTCCTTTGTTTCCAGTACAAATGTCTGCAGATGGACTAAAGCTGCTGCTTTCTCTTATTCTTCTTGCACGTTAATTTGGAGTATTTGTCTCAGCCTGGTGGTTAGTAGTAAGAGAAACAAATATGTCCTAACAATGTAACAGCAGACACAAAATGTACCTTATATTTGCCAAACTCTCCTGTACACCTCAAAAACATGTAAGGATTATGTGGTGTACTGATCCCATAACCACCTGCAAATGTCTTAGTCAGGCAAGCTATGTGCTAGGTTACATTCTGTTTTTACATTCCTTACAGTATTTGCAATACATTTTAAAAATAATAATAAACTTGTTTTAATACATTAAAACCACATGTCTCCTGTCAGAAAGTTTGTTTACTATTTTCAATACTCATCATTATATTTGGTTCTCTTTCCAGAGTACACACAGAATGTCTGCAGAATGTTCCCTAACCAAGTGGAAATAGATTATTTTGACAAATGGGGCCTTGCTTACTAAAAAGACAGCTCATATCCCATGTAAACTAAACATAGATGGGAAAGTTCCCCACCCCATTTAAGTGAGCACTGCAGTACGACAGAAGCAGGGACAGAAACTTCCTCGCATCCCTGAAAACTGCAAGGAAAAAGCTGCTACTAGTTTCCCCATACATCCCCTTCCACAGCTGCTGCCTTTTTATATACATATATAATTCCCCACCACCATTACTAATAGGAACTAAGGAACTGTAGACAATTCATTCCATTACTCACTGGTTGGTAAGGAAAATCCTAGTGAGAGACATATGGATTCATTTTTTCACACTTTGCTCCATGAGTCCATTGGAGGAATGTGTATGAGGAAAAAAAAGAGCAAGCTCTCGAGTACACAGACTCAAATGATAAATATAATGGCATTTGCTAAATTTGCTCTGTGGAATTTAGACTCCTTTGTCACCATGGACAAAGTAATATTTACTGTTCAATAACTCTTTATACATCAATATCAGACTTTCTAAGGCATATACTGTTATTGGTTAGTGATATTTATAGAGTTTATCTGTAAAACAGAGTACAATTCAAAGCAACATCTTAGTCTTGTTCCTTCTCTGTGATTTTACTGTAAAGTTAAGAGAGATACGAACCTGAGTGTGCATGGCTCTAATGGTATGGTGGGGATTGCAACTGGTTTCTCACTCTTAGGAGATGGCTGGATTCTTAGGGAAGTATCATAAATACCTGAGGAGGCTGGGTTCCTCGTGCCAAAGTTTTTACAAGCTTGGAAAGAAAACTAAGCTGTGTCTCCCTTTGCCTAGCTTCATAGTGTAGTTCACAACTTCAAGACCAAAGCTGAGGAATGGCTTCAGCAGAGGCTGCTTTGGGTGGGTTTTCTGCAGGAAAGAGCATGAGCAGACAAAGCATTATTAGATGCTTTTTGCTTTCAATACACATAGGGAAATTATTATTGTTTTAGTCAAGGGAGAAAATCTACAGGAATGAATTGGAAGGGCCTATATAAATGGTGAAATATTATGAGGGGAAAGTCAGTCTTGTGATTTCTTACCCCTATATTAGGAGAATAGCAACATACTAATGATTTCTAAATCTCCCTGTATGTTGTCTATAAATGCCTAATCCCAGTTCTTAATTTTCTGTGTCTCCCATCACAAAAGCTATTTTAAATGTGTTGGAAGAGGAGCAATTAGTGTAACAGCATTAGCCATTAAGAAAAAAAAAAAAAAAAGAAGAAAGAAAAAAGATAGTTTTATCCACTAATACATATACGCTGCATGTAGTAGCTCATATGCTGTTCAAAGCCTTAGTAAGACCAGTTTCCAGATGAAATCTACTGCTACTAAACAATTGGATGAGGAGGGAAATGCATTATGATTGTTGTTATAGGATGATGATTCTTTTGATTCATCTAAACTAAGAAGTGATTTAACTTTAGCTGCATGTGCATCTATGACAAATTTAGGTGCCTCTAAATGTTTGCTGATCACTGGCATTTAGAAGGCTAGAAAAGGATTTACAAAGGTGTGCAAACAAGAGTATGTATTTCTCTCAAAACTATTTGTGAGACAGTCCTTTGATCCAGTTTAAAAAAAAATATGGAGCTTTACTCATGATATGGCTGTTTGCCATGTCTTTGTAGTTTTCTGAAAAGAAACAGGCAACCAGGATTTATAATGCCTGAAACATTAAAGTTCTGAAAATGTTAACCAGCTCTTATGTGCAAACAAATCTTTCACATTCCCCACAGCTGACTATGGCTGACAGTTTACAAATGGGGATATGACAGGACTGAAATTGCATACAAAGACCAGAAAGAGATCATATTAAGACTAATAACTATGTTTTAGTTGTTTGGATGCTGATGTCTTACTGATGGGCATTTGTTGCACTTTTAAAATGATATAGGGGAAAGTACATCTTACAGGAAATAAAGCAGGTAAATTTATTACATATTCAGGGTCAGAAGGAAATCCAAACATGTCTTCCACATTGTAAGTTTAGCGACACAATTGTTTGTCTCACATTTGAGTTTGATAGGGACAGCTGACAGATTCAAAGAGCAGCAACTGAAGCAGCAGTATAAACCAGGCAGGGGATGAGAGGAGAACATGAACATGCCCTTAAGGGAGTCAGTGCTGTAGAAGGATATGGGGTGATGAAAGGTGTGAAGGCAGGAGCCATTGTGTGGAGGAGGAGCTAGTACTAAGGTCAGAAAATTTGAATTTCCCAAAATAATGCTTTTATACAGAGCTGGTTGGGTTTTTTTTGTTGTTTTTGGTGGTGTTTTGTTGTTGGTGGTGGTGGTGGTTGGTTAGTTGGGTTTTGTTTGCGTTTTTTTGTGTGTTTTTTTTTTTTCCCATTCTAATGCAGGGAAAGTGTTCTAAAGGGTTGGAAGTACATCACCTTGCATATTTTTACAGTTTAAATATTGAACTGTGAATATTTATTTTTATTTTTTAAACATTAAACCTTCACATTCACAGCATTATCAGACTTCATGTTCACATCAACACTGAATTTTCAATGTTGACCAGTAACAGTATTACAAAAACACAAGAATTAATTCCTCCAGGTAATGCTATACTGTGAGTCAGTGTAGCGGAAAGGACTAAACAACTGCTCTCCATCAAAGATTAAACTGTCTATCGCTATGGTTCAGCAATAGCAATGCAAGGGACAGTTAATGCTCATTTGACAGGGCTGTGTTTGTTCACGCAACATTACTTTCTGTAATGAAACACTAAAGAAATGTAAAACATGAAGGAAAGTAGGGAGGAGCTTGATGTATTTTTTATCACTTTTCCCTAGGGATTGAAAGACATCAGCACCCATTTTCTTATTGATTACAAGGAACTTAGTGTCTCTGATGTGATGCTGATCAGGTACATCCTATTTCTGCTTTCTTCTCAGAGAAGCATCTGTAATCCTACAGATTCCATGAAAAATAGTAAAGTTGCCAAGGATCATAATGAAAGATAATAAACCCTGTTTGTTTTACCCTCAGGAGAGGGGTGTCAAGATAGCATTTTGCAGTATCTGTCATAATGGCACATTTTCCCAGAGTTATGTGATTCAGGTTTATTTCTTCTACTTGTTATCAGATAATAAACATACTCTCACTTAAAAAGAATAAAATAAATTTCACTAAGTGAAAAGGACCTTAGCTGTGTGCACCACAGGGTCTCATTTCAGTTACGGAAAGGGATTAGACTGGTGTCATCTGATAACATTTTAGCTGATGGGACTGCGTCCGTGGTAAAGAATTGAATTTCACAGTTGCCATGAATTTTATTTCATATTTTGTTTCTGTTTTGCCATCAAATGGAGTGTGCTTTTTATGATATTAAATTGTATAATGAATAATTGTATTCATTCCCTTTTGACTGTCATCTGGAGACTTAAAATGCTTTTATGCCATTTTCATCTTAAGATTCTTGACATGCATATAGGCATTTAAACAAAAGGATGCATGTTTTTTAACCTATAGTAGATTTGCTTAAGACTTTTTTTTTTTTTCTAATTGTTCAGCACTCAATCAAGAAACTATTTTTCTTGGTTTAGTAATGACATAAAATACCTACTTAGGCTTGAGATTTTGAGCATTTCACATACAGGTTCATCTTGATTGCTGTAGGTATTGTCATCGAACCAACCGCTCTCGAAACTAAACACAAAATTCATTCATTTATGTACAAAGGAGAATACAGCGATCATAAATGACAAACTCTTTTTGATAAAATTATAAGCTGTAATACTATTTGTTAAAGCAAAAACACTCTCTTGTCCATTGTTATCTCCTTGTTTTCTTGTGTTGTAGATTGAGTTTAGCTTTTTTTAACATCATTACATATTGATCCTAAGTAAAAATAATAAAAGGGACAAAGAATTTCAAGCCCTATTTGATCACTTCTGTCTCCAGATTGGTTTTCCCACATTTTATACAGTATGTGCATTTGATTCTACATTGATGAAACACGTTTGTATTAGTTCACAAATATTTTAAATACATCCATGCTTGCTCTTTTGTTCTCCCTCTGGAAGTGAAATCAGGCTGCACTGAATCAGGTTTAGACAGTGACTGTTCTAAAATACCTGTGTGAACTTCATTAAGTCCTGAGGGACTGGGTGTTTGAATATCATCTAATGAGTATCAAATCTGAAATGTTTTGGCTTCATTCTCTAGCCTTTCCTGGAAGTAAAGCTGAAGTAAAGTTAAACATCTCCCTGTTTCATACATAGAAGGTAGGGGAGCATTACCCCAGCTCCATGCTTCAGATTTATTCTGTCTCTATAACCAACTGTAAGGTAACTGCAGACACAGCTTTCAGGTATATGATAAAGATATATGATAAACCCATGATAAAGAAATGTATTCTACATTGACTCATAGAAAGTTAGATAGCCTAAAGCTGCTGACCATTTCTGCACTGTTTTGTCATTCAGTGTTTCAGGATGTGAACATGGGTTTAAATGGAAATGTGTGTGGTTGGAGTTGGACCTTGGGCCCTCTTGAACAGTATGCCATCAGTAGGGTTTGAGAGCTGACATCCTTACTTGTTTTGTTTCCCAATGTTCCGGACAATGACAGAATAAGCCTGTACTGAAAACATCTACAGGGTCCGTTTTGCTCCTTCAGTCCTTCTTCTCCATAGCTGTTTGCTTCCCTTTGATATATGGGAGCAATCTACTTGAGAGTAAATGTTGTCTTGGGCTATAAGAGGGATAGAAAAAGAGAAAAATAATAAAGTAAAAATATATTGAACTTGAGCTAAGGATATTTTGATCTGATTCTTTAAAGAAAATATCTTTAAGGTTTGAAGAGTAAAATGTAATGCTTATATTATGCTTTCATGCTCTTGAGGAAAAAAACCTAGGTCTTTGCTTATTGATCAGGCTGAAGTGAGGAAGGCTGTGCTGTGTTTGCACAGAAGTTACAAAGGGCAAGCCATTAACTTGGTTACACTGGCATCTGGCTGTACCTTTTGTACATATGAGCCACTCCAAAAATTTATCAAGAAATCTTCCAATTAATTCATAGAAGTTAAACATTAATGCAAAAGTAAACAGTCTGTTGACTTGCTGTGTAGCTCGTTAGTTAGGAGCATAGCAGCAGTGTTGAAATACTGATAGTTTCAAGAAATGAATGCTAAACCCATCTCTCTTTTCATAACATAGCTATGTATCTGAAAAAGATCATAGTAAATTCTGTAGTAATTTGCAAAAGGCAAGTCAAGCCAAGATTCATGTTATTTCTGACCATCCCAGGCATTTTTAGCTTTGCAGTGTATTCTGTAGCATAGAGAATGGTTATGTTTATTCAGAAGTTATATGATGAATTGTCTTGTTTTAAATCTATAGTGTTTTTCAACAGAATCACAGCATAGCTGAGGTTGGTAAGCATCTCTGGTCAGGACTGGGTCAAATAGAAGAGGTTACTCAGCATCATGTGTCCAGCAGGGTTTTAAGTATCTCTATGGATGGAGACTCCCCAGCCTCCAGGGTGACTTGTTTCAGTGTATGACCACGCTCATAGTAAAAATAAAAAAAGGGGGTTTTTGTTACATTTAAATGGAATTTCCTGTATTTCAATTTGTGCCTATTGAATCTCATCACCAGGAACTGCTGAATCTTTCACTAGCACTCCGTCCTTACTTCCTACAGCCATCAGGAGTCCTAGCTGGAAGAATAGATAGGAGATAAATTTCCATTCATATCTGGCTAAACTGCTGGGTTAGAAACATGCCCTAGAAGGTGGGGGGGGAGATAGGTGATAGGCAGCTGATTAGACCATGGCAGCAGGATGCAGTTTTTTGTAGAGTGTAGGCCATGGTGCAGAATACAGTCCTTTAAATCCAGTGCTGTGCATTAGAAGGAGAAAATGTCTACAAGAAGGGAAGTACCACTACAGGGTAGCAAGGGTTTTGTTGAGGAAGCCAAAGGCTATTTGTATTTGGTGGAAGCAAGGCTTGTTTAGCATATCTTCTTAGATGAATAAACCAGTGATTCTTTCCAAGTTTCCCTGGACTTTGTGTAGTTTGGTGAACATTAAGGAACATGATTGTGCATTGCAGTTACGAGTATGTGCATTTCAAAAGGTATTATCTAATTTGATAGAACAGGCACAGAGTGAAAATTTTCATTTTGGAGAAAAGGAGAGAAAGAAATCATAATAAACTATTTTTCTTAGTTTGTGTATTTAGGGTTTTCTTTCTTTAGTTGCCAGTTTTGTTGCTTTAGAGGGCAAGATTTGGGGACCAAGGTGGGGCAATAATGTCTATAAATGAGCCTGCATGTAAAATACCCTCTTCTCCAAATTGTGACGAAGAACCTGGCAATTTAGATGTTGAAAGCTTAAACCCAAATAATTCATTTCAGATCTTTAATTCTGTATGTGGTCTTCAGTGGATTCTCTTTTTATACTATTTTTACTAATGCCACTTCAAGGAAGTTGATAATTACATGTACTTTGATTTGTTATTGATTGTCTGATTTGACTTTATCTAGATGCTTATATTCCATCACTTCTCTGATTCTCCATTGTCTGGTTTTAGTGTAACTCAGAACAGACAAAACGACCATGTTGCAGGGGATAGCCAATAAAGGAAAAAGTCAGATCTTCATTTGATATTTTCACTAGGGATTTACATTTTATTGAATTTCCCAGAGTAGGACTCTACATATTGTAAGTTCATTTTCAGGGATATGTTCTCTTTGATAACATATTTTATATAAAACTTCTTTATAGTTCTGTAATCAGTCAAGCACCTGAATTAGTAGTAACTGAAATTAGAAAGTTAAATGAAGAATTTGGCTTCATCTGTTGTTGATCAGTGAGAAAAATTTCATGCCTTATTGAAGTTATACTATCTTCTGAATAATCAGCTCCAAAGCTGGCTTTACCAACGCATGAGTCACTTTCACATGTCAAGGATCTCCAGCAGTTTCCCAATTACTTAATGGATTGGGAGGTGAGTTGGATTTTGTATAATACTGCTTCACCTCTTCCTTGAAATAAATGATCTAAAAGATACCAAAAGTCTCCCAGGCTCTGGAACTAGTTTTTATTAGAGCAGAACTTGTTCAGACTGAGGCAATTTTAAAAATAAAATAACATTTTGACCTCCCAAGCAAGAAAAAAAACACATTGTAAAGGTCTGAAAAGAAAACTCTTCCCCACACCCATGCCATTGAAAGAAGGACCTTGCAGAGTGGACTTTCTTCCTGGCCTCTCAGTTTCACAAGTCATCTTTTGATTGAATATGGTCAATGCAGCTTCTTTGGGATTTCTTGTGCTCCTGAAGCATTCTACACCTGAGCAAAAGCCATAGCTTTCTGGGAAGCTGTCTTGCCATGCCACTAGTATGTGTCAAGGCAATGCAAACAAAAGCCTTCTATTTGGCTTGGGTCAAGCTCTCATAGCAGAGCAACATGTACAGCAAACTGACAACAAACAGGCGAGGCAGGTCTGCCATCTATCAAAACAATGTCAGGTTCATTATGTCATCTTGCACTGAGCTTTTTCATTCTTCCCCATGATCTTGTTGAGCAAGCTCTGTAGTGTAAGAACCACTTAGCTCCAGTAGCGTAAGAACACAGCTTCAGACATCTGGGGGCTGGTGGTTGTTTGCCTGATATTGAGGATGAAAAGATTAGCCATAGTTCCAGAGGTCATTTTATAGAAGTCAAAAGCAGTCTGATACACTGAATTTTGTGAAACATGGTGGTTGGGAGGATGCATTTATTTTGCCAGAAAAAACCCACACTGAAAGTAAAGCTCAGAGATAAAAACCTGCTCAGCTAAAAAAAATTTCTCAAGTCTTTTGAACTGAACCCATCATGCTGATTACCGATATCATTCCAGGAATTTGTATTGCATATGGGGTTTTCTTGCAAGGAAATACAGGAAATTGCATGTATTGTTTTAAAAATAGCTTTCTTAAATACTGTAGTTGTCTTTCCTGATGACCAAAGGAGAGAGATTTAATCTTATGTTTTGCTATAATATATTTTGCTGTAAGAAATCAACAGAGCTAAATAAAGCACTGTGTGACAAAGCTGTGCTGATTATTTCATATAGTCTAATGAAAATATTCTTTTGTTTTGTTTTGGTATTTATTTATTTTTACTTTAAGTTCATCAAACATACTTACCTTGAATTGAAAATAAAACCTACAATCAACTTCTAAGTACAAATGTTGTACCTTCAACTTATTTGCAGAGATTTAGTCCTAAGGGAAGAAATAATACTGACATAATTTTAATCACCTGAGTAGCTCATGCTGGAACAGGAAAAATTCTCTTTCCTCATATCTCCTTAATGTGTATTACTAGATAAGCCAGAGGTGTATTTTTGAAATGTGTTTTTCTTTGTAACTTGCCAAAATGGCTTTTGTAATGTTCCATGCTTAATGTGCTTCACAGGGCTGCTACTAAGCCATACTTATTCTGTCAGGAGAAAGCTGAGATGGCTGTTGTTTTCGTGTTTTCAAGTTTGTGATTCAGAAATTTCAGCTTGAATAGTGAAAGACAATAATGTTTTCCATTTGCATATCAGTGACAACAATCCTGGAGATTTTTGTGCCTTTAATCCATACAACTCCACTTCCATTATGTTCTAAGCTTGGTGAATCTGTGCAGTGAATCTACATCTGTGCATCCTAAACATGTCCCAGTTAATGTTGAATTTGGTCAATGGTTTTGCTGATGAGGTTTTAGATCTGATCAACCCCTTATCTAAGGTACTTTCTGCTTATTAACAGCCACAAAAATGTAAGGTTGGGCTGAATATTTGATTTAGGCGTCCCAAAGTTACATGTTTTCTACTCTCTGTAGTAGAAATCCTAAATCCTCATTTATACACTGAAGTTTTCTGCACAGGGCAAGGGAACAAAGGTGAATCCAAGGAAGGTGCTGTCTAATTAGGGAGTGTGATACAGTTTGCAAAAGCCTGAACAAAACCAAACCAAGAAACAAAAATTAAAAAGGGTCTGGGGGCAACAGTGTATCTGAAAACCCAGACTCACAGAGAGTTTAGACTGTGCAGTGCAGTGTGTCTACTTTAGACATAATTTTATCAAGGTAAATATGTTGCCATAGAAGTCGATGTGATTGCAAATAATTCCTTGCAATGCATGAGTTAACTTGTTTAAAGCTAGATTAAAGATCTCTGAACTGCACCACAACTTGCAAAACAGACAACTCTGGCCTCAGCAGATGTCTTCTTCACAAAAGAAGCCTTTCTGCCAGAGGAAAAGCAGCACTCATTCTTGTTTCTTTTGAAGCAGAGCTGCAGGAGAAGTCAGGGACTTGAATGGTTTAGTAGTTAGGACTGTCTCCTTGGAGGTTTGAGTTCTGTTTGTTTGATGTGGATGCATAAATCCGCCTGACTCCCACATGAACCAGGATGGTGGAACATCATGTTGTCCTTGCTTACTCTTGCTGACCTGTTTGATGGTGAATTCCTGTCTCCAGAAAGGCTTAACATCAATTTTACTGGAGTGTGCACCCTGCGTAAAAGGTTGGTGATTAAGGCACTCTCCTGGGAATCAAGATATTAGACTTGTAGGCTTAGGAAGCTATTGAATCCAGCCCTCTCACTTGCTTGCTGAGTCCTGCAAGAATTAAGCTGTTGCCTGAAAGGTGGAGGTTCCCACCTGTCCTTTTAAATGACAATGAGCAAATCCGCATTTTCTGAGGAACCTCATTTTGTCAGTGCACTCTTAGTATTATTCAGTAATGATTAATGTTTTGGATGCCTTAGGGGACCTACACATTCCTTTGCCAAATTTCTAGATCCTATCTTGTTAGGGATGTGAAAAATAGGTGCTGAGCTATTTAGACAGGGGCAATTCTAAGCATGTACAAAGCAAGCACCTAGGAAACTTTTAGGTCAAATGGGGAGGTGAGAGGTAAGTTTAAGCACCTTCTGGAGTCTTACTAAGAAGTGTTTTGGATTTCTTTTTGAAGATCTGGGCCACAGATGCGAGTCAGTCCTGTTGTAGAAACTTGTGTTCTTTGCAGAATGTGGCTAGTTGTCACTGAAGACAGTTGTACATTTCTAGATGCACACAGGATGCAAAAATATTAGCAAGTATGAAGATATCCTTATTAATTTTCAATTTGATATGTAGTTATATTTTGGTTATTTCACTGCAGGTGATACCTATGTGTGAGTAGTTACTGCTTTTTGATGGAGTATTTAACTTCCTGATACTCAATTTACAGGCTCCTTTCTACTTAATAATGTTGTCTCCTACTTGGAAACAGAATGTTCTGGTCATGCAAACAGTTGACTCAGATCTTAGCTGAAAAAAACCTGAGGACCTGAAGAGAGTAAACCATCGGGAATTCTTGAAAAGCTAAAACATTTGTCATTCTTGTGTATCCGTGGTAGTAAATTAATCAGAAGACACACAGTATCTGTTCTCATTGTTTTTTCTTAGCGTTTTCATAACTCTTGCTTTGCAATGAGGGGTTTTACACTACTTTACATGTCACTGAGAAAGCAATATTAAGATTTTAGGGTAGGTAAGGAGAAGTCTTCTACAACAAAAGAATTTTTTCAGACCACCACTTACACTCTGGACACAGAGTGATTTTAAATTTAATCTTGCTGTCAACTTCAGAAGCTATTTTCTGTGAATTCACACCCATTCACACGATCTCACTGTGTGAAAGCTTTTACCTTTCAAAAACAAAGTTCAAAGTTGAATACACTTTCCTGACTAGAACTTGCCTAGTTTCCACTGTTCTAAAGCTATCTACAGAGTTGGGTTTTTTTTTTTTGTCACTTTAACGATCCTGTCTTTGGTCAGTGGAAATCAAGTACCATTTATTCAATTTCTGTAACACCCACTTCATGGGAATGTCTGTGCCATTAGCTCTGCCCATGGCTTTAGAAAAACAAATCTGTTCTGCTTTGGGAATGCCAAATGAGACTAGCTGAGTTCAGACATAAAGGAAGCAGGAAGAGAACAACAGTGAACAAGGAAATATTAGTATGAGAACAATTTTATGTTTATGAGTCATAGAGCCTTTGGTGAAATTAATTAAACAATGTGTCCTGGGCACATTCGGAAAGAGTTGAAAGGCAAAATCTCTCTATGAAGGTGAAATAAGTTCATATTATCATTTGAAGTGTTCTCAAGAATATTTGTTCTATGGCAACAAGGAAAATAGGAAAAAAATAAAAGTTCGGGTTAGTGGGTATACACAGCATATTTTATTTTACTATTACTCTAGAGGAATCCACTAACACTTTTAAGTACATAAGCCTGTCATCAGATGATAAGTAAGAAAATCTTGGGCCTCATGGATAGTAAGAATGCACTGATACTGAAGGCTTTTCCTTTTTTCCACCTATACCAGAGGCAGTAAAATAGTTTTTCATACAACCTTTGGATACCTCTTGTATGCTTGCAGCACGATCACTACACATTCTTCCAATTGTGAAAAGACCTTTCATCCCTTTCAGTTACAGATATATTTTTACTTTTATGCTAAGAATTTTGAAAAAGCAGAGGTTATCCAACAGAAGTACACCTCTGAATTTGATGAAATGTAGCTTAAAATTTGTAGCTTAAAGGGGAAAAAAAATCCAGTTGTGTGCAGCTGTGTATAGTTTTGAAAATATTCTATTTTTCTACAAAGAAATGGTCATCATGCTTTCCCAGAATAATTGGGTAAGCTTTTGCTATAGTAGAACTTAATTTTTTTCTTCTCTTGTAATGTTGTGTCTTTTCTGTTTTCTACACAGAGATTGCACTGTGAAATTGTATATTGGTTGCACTGTGCAATAGGAAGGAGATTTCCTTTTTATATATATATATATTTTATTTTTTTTTGCCACTACACAAGTCTCATTTAAGTCAGATCTGTCTTTTTAAATTTTATCTCTGTGTGTTTTTCCCAATATTTAGTAAGTACATTAAGTCTTACTATTACAGTGAAGAACAAACAAAATCATATTCTAAAACATCCTGTGCTGGTTTGTATGTAAATTTTAATGAGAATTCTTCCTGCCTGATCTTTGCATTAGTTGCTCTAGCTAATGGAGTATGGTGTTACCTTTCCTTCAGTAAAAGATCCATAGAACAGCAGTCCCAGATTTCAACATTTTCAGTAGAAAAAAAGTAGTTGAACAAGGCTGGCATTGATGCCTATTATATAGGCATATGTTTCATTGTTGTGTGATGGGCTGGAAAGGGGGAAGGAAGACCTGCGCTAGAGGGCTGGTGGAACAAAAGACAAGAAAGACATGTGGTTGCATGGCAGAAGAGCATTCTACACCAAATTATCTACTGATGTAATAAACTGGGACAGGGTTGTCTTCCACCTCCATATCAAGCACTGACATGCCTCAAATATTATTAGATGCTTTGGAGAAAACTCTTTCAATAATACACCATCAAATGGTACTTTTACTTTCTCAGAGTTTGATTGTTAGTTAAAGAACATTTATTTTAACTGTTGTACTAGCAGAAAATAGTATTAAAACGAAAACATATTAGAGTAGGTCAGAAACTTTCCAGTGACATTAAAGTTAAATGCTTATTTCTTAAACCTCAAACATTTTGTTTGAAAAACTTGGATTTAGTGAATTTCCGTTAAGGCATGGTCCTACAGAAGTGCTTCCTGGATTTTTATCCGATTTTTTTCTTGAAGTGATACTGAACATTTTGGTATACCTATTGTCTGGGGCAGATAAATCTGCTAAGTGTCTCCCAGGGCCAGAAACTGCCAGAGCCTCTCACAGCTGTTAGTGAAATGGATTGTCTTAAAGCAGAATTTGATAAGAGATGAGTAATAGAGCACTTCATTAAACTGCATTTGTGGATGTACACTGGTGAATTAATTAAGATGATATTAAAGCCCAAATATTTTGGTCTCGGACACTGCTTGCAATTTGGTGCTTGTTTAGCAGATAGGAGAAAAAAGTACTTATTTTCTTCTAACTGTGGAAGTAGCTCTAAGGAAAGCTATCTCTTTACAGAGAGCCAAAACCCTTTCAGAAACCTAAGCATGTCTTGAGGTCCTAATGTAAACTCTGAGACAAGTACTGAGAGTCCCTTTTCAATTCCTTTCAAAGTTTTCAATTATCTTTATTTCCTTTCATCCTTCAAAGAAAAGCATTCTATTGATTTAGATTTTTTTGTGTGTGCGCGATAGAACATAATTGATCTGAGGGTTTATTATTATTGCACCTGAGTGTAGGAAGCAGGTACATGCTAGAGATTGCCGGCCTTAGTCTCAAATAGCCCATTAGATTTCAAAAAAATACTTTTGTGGGCATAAAGTGTGTGCTCATTTATTTCTTTATTTATTTCTCCATCTTATTTGGTTTGTGCTTATTTGTGTTCATTTATTTCTATGAGTATATAGATACAGCTCCCTCTATGTGTGTGTATACATCTAGATGTATTAAAACAAGTTTTAGAATTGGTATTATGTTTCTTATCAGCATAAAAAGTGTACAATTTCAGTGAGCCAGCAACCTAAAAAAAAAATATTTCATTTTTGAGCAATCCAAACATTTCCATTTCATTGGACATAATATTTTTTGTGTCTTAAATTTCAAATTGAAAAATAATTTCAAACATACAAATGGATTTTTTTGTTTTGAAAATGTCAGAATGGATCAATTCAGCAATTTTGGGAACTTTGTTCCTGAAGGAGACATTAATTAAAGCTGTCTTTTCCTCCTTTAATTTCAACCAGCTGATGTTTTCTAGCAAAATAAATGAATTTTAAAAAAATAAATCATGAATGGGTGTGCTTTTCAGGGGGAATTCTGCAGTGTTTTGTTAAGTAATGTGCAAAATAGTACCTAAAGATTAGTTGTAAGTGTCAAATAACGTGGAGTGGCTATTTTATCTGCAATATGACAGTTGTTATTGAAGATGCAAAATGAAAAACACACATCCAGGTTAGATAAATATTCACACTTTAGGGGATTTCAATAAAGCTAATACCCAATGATGGATGCATAATCAATATAATATACTTCTACACTTAAACAATTTTAAGCTATGGAAAATGTAACCGTACTATCAAATAGTTGTTGGATTTTTTGAGTTTTTTGTTTGGTTGTTTTTTTGTGGTGTGCTCCAATCATGACTGGAACATTACAACTATATTTATGTGGTGAGCATGTTTCAGTCTTTTGGTAGGAAAAAAAAAAAAAGTATAGTAATGTCTAAATTAGTTCCAATATTTGGGAAATTATTTTATGTTTATGCAGGTACCTAAAGATACATTGGGCCTGTGCAGAGGAAACAGGGTTATACTAACAGTTGAGGATGAAATGATGTAAACCACTATAGAGTATGCATGTTGTCACTATTAAATTAGGTAAGGATACTCAAGACAATGGTATGAATTGGGAAGGTGGGTTGTTTTATTTTTTGGCTTTGATGCACACAAAGTACATAGTTTTAAATGTAATTTTACATAACTATTCATTTGAAGCATGAAAAATGTGAGCAAAATGGGCAGCATCTGTAAAATGAGTCTATCTGTAGCAAACACAGATACAGTGTTCCTACAGCTCCAAGGTATATTTGCTGCTCTCTCAGTGAATGCTTTAAAAATATTTTATGCAACTTGTGAGTAAAAAGACAGACTAATTACTGTAATCAGAACATCATAATCTAGGCCTAGGCTCAGCAGCATGTTACAGGGACCTTTAATGAATGCTTCTCTGGTGTTTACTCTTTCCATAATAGTAAGTGCCGCATATTTCAAGTTAACTTTATTTAAATGTCTTGTATTTCAATCACCACATGGAAAAATATTGCAATTGTGGTTTCAGGTTTTGAATTTTTTTGATTGTTTGTGGGTGGGGTTTGTTGTTTTTTTTGTTTTGTTTTGTTGTTTTGTTTGGTTGGTTTGGTTTTGGTGTTTGTTTTTTTGGTTATTTTTTTAAACTGAAGTCCTTTTAATGCTTTTCTGCTTTCTATTCATGCCCAAGCAGCTCTCCTAGGAAGTTCTGTTGTTCTCTGTGCAAGGAGAAATAAATTGATTATAAACTTTAGTGTCTTTAAAGCAACCCTGCTTATTTCCAGAGGCAGTTTTCTCTAAGCAGTGGGTGATTCAGGAAAGAAAAATAACAACCAATATGATTCCATTGTTCCCAGCATCAAAGCACTTAGAGCCTGTAAGCATATTCCAAATATTCAACAAAATATAATCTTCAGTCTAAAAGAAATGTACTTTGATTTCTCTGAGAAAGAAGTTGAAGTATTTCTGGCTTTATGTTACTCCTATGACTTTATGAAACATGCTTGGGTGAGATAGGTCAGGCAGCAAAGTAGGATTCTGAGGCCAACACCAAGCTTGATTTCCTCTTCCCTGCAAAGTAGACAGTGACATTTTCCCAGCAGGAGAGTGTGACGATACTGAACTACCCAAGCTGGGTTTGCTGCTGGAAGGCAGTTGTAGGGAGCAGGCATGTGTAGCTTAGACACATGAGAAACTGTGAGTGCTGCCTAATGCTTGCTGCCTGGATTTGGTTGTTTCTAGCCAGCTCAATGTAGTAACTTAAGCTGAATTTTTCCATAGATTGTTCCTTCATCACATTACATTATTTTTATTTTTTTTTTAAGTTTCAGCAGAAATAGGTCATTCATTTCCAAGAAAAAGGTTGGTGAAGAACAGGTGGTTTTGCTAGTGCTCT
>VWZY01003707.1:72688-100091 GCA_013399075.1 Chloroceryle aenea | reverse complement strand
TTTTTTTTTTTTTTTTGGAACAGCTGTGTATTGTATGTGGATTGGAGTTATATATTGAAATATGGCACTGAGCTGCCTTTCACTGTTCTCATTAAATTCACCCTGTTTTAGTTAAGTTGTGAACAGGGGAAAAAGATTGCCATTTTCATACACATAGCAGGAATTTATATATTGTATTCATTTACTTTGCTGATGGTATTGCTAATTTTCAGAAAAGAATGATCTTACAAAATGAAAAACATTTTCACAGAAAAATATGGATAATTTAATCTAATTTTATTCTGAACTAAGACATACCAGCTGAAATAGGGATATGAAATTAATGTAGAAATATAAAAATATTTCTTTTTGCCCAGTCCAGCTCTGTGTACCCCAGAAATACAGTGGTGATGTGTGAGAAGGTAAGTACCATGACAAACGACCAAAGTGCAAAAGGACAGTTGTGGTGCACCATGGGAAAGAAAATTTATTTCATGAAATAGTCTTATGTAGAAAACTTTTATTTTGTGTTCAGTCCCATGATTTCGGTAATAAACCTTGTTCTCTGTATGAGAGATTTTCTCTGTTTGGTTCAATAGAGACTTTTACAAGGAAGGATGACTGCCATTTGTCAAAACTGAGCTTGAAATAGATATTGAAAAAATTAATTCTGTAACACTTTTTAAGTCACCTTGAACATAGTAAGAATAATGTTATTATTAATAATGAAGAATGTGATGTATTGCTCCAAGAATGGAAGTGAGAGAGAATGAAACTCAGAGGTCTGAGAGCTGCTCCAAAGAAGTCAACGAAATAATGAAAATCTATCTAAAATTAATTCCTACATTTTTCAGGCCTCCTTGCAATTTCCTAACCTTTTAAAAGAGCAGATGAACCAAGAATCAGCCTTACTAAGAAATTTCAGACATCTGTTTCAACTTAAAATGCTGCCTTTGTTTCCTACTTTCATAAAGTTTTTTAGAGAAAAGAATTTATCTCAGACAGATCTTGCCCATGTTGAGAAAAGAATTTATCTCAGACATATCTTCCCCATGTTGTGATCTATGTGAAATAATGAATAGCAGTATGGGATAGTCTGCAGTGTGATATACTGATAAATACAAACTAGACTAAACACAATACGAATCTCTTGTTTCTATAAATATTTTTTGCTTTCTCAAAGGACTTAAATTTATGGAGTCCTTAGAGCCATAAACCTGCAAATACAACACTTTGTTTTATTCAATTCCAATTACATTTCAAAATGTAGAAATTTCTCTGGCATATGAGCTCTCAAATGCTTTGTCTGTGAAGTACAAGGTCCATGAATTCTGCCTTTTGTAGGGTTTGTCTTCTCAATGTTGATTTTCTTTCCTTTGAAGAAGCTATAGGTAAGCTGATATTCATCAATACAAGCAAATGTTCTTCATAGGGTTGCCACTAAGGTATTTATGTCATCGTAAATATTAGGGAGAAAGTTTGTGCAGGAGTGGGAAAGCAGCTTGGCCAAGAGGTTAGTTTTGTCTGTAGTCAGTGTGAATGAAGAAATATAAAAAACAGCTTAATGTCAGGTTGTGCCAGTGTACCACAAATGAATATGAATTTGTTAAATGATATGGGTATGAAAAAATTTACACTTTTTTGGGCTGGTTATGAAAAGTCATCTTATTGCAAACCCAAAAATCACTATGGTGAGCCAGTATTGGAGGTCTTGACAACACCCTACAATAACGATACTACCAGACTGGAAAGGGTTTAACTAGCATTGTTAGGTCTCTAAGCATTGATTTCTGAAGACTAAAAAGCTAAATGTATGCACTTTGCTCATGCTAATTTAGAGTATAAACACCTGGAGAAGATCTTTCCAGCAATTGTCATAGCTCCATTAACTTGGTTTAATTGCAGTTTCCCAGGTCGAGGTCAAATTATTTAGCTGTAAACACGTGGACAAAAGAGATGAGGTAAAATACAGAGTAAACATGCATTGAAGGTGAGGTCCTCACAGTGTGATAAAATTGGCTGTGGAACAGTCTGATTAGGTAAAAGTATAAATCACATAGTTTGAAGCTTTTAAAGTGATTCTGAGCAAAGCTCAGTGTAGTGTGCTGAAGTAGAGTGATCTTACACTGTCTGGAAAATGGGCTGTATTCCATAGTCTTTCCAAATACTGTTATTCTTTACAAGAAACCACATAGGAAGAGGATCAGGTTTAAGTATTTATGTATGAAATGAGCCATGGAGATTCAAAATTACTTTCAAATCAAAACCAGATTTACGAATCACTGTTGCTGCATTGTCTGGATTGAAGACAGCACCTTTGTAGCATATATGTGCTCATCATTCTGATTTTTATACCCAGATGTTGGTCTGTAAGATTGGTAAGACATCTGATAGTAAATTAAGGAATCAGCTTTTCAATTCTATAGAAAGATCAGATTTGAAGTTGTGTTAAGTTTCTGATGTTTGGTCTTTTACTTTAAAGAATTTTAAATAAAGCAGTAGCTCAACATATCTAAAAATCATCCTGACCTAAACAAAGGATCAATAAACATTGAAGATACATTTATAAATGAGTGTCATTTGCCCTAAATATGTTTCATATAAGTTCTATTTCCCTCACACATGTTGCTTTTTTTTTTTTTTAGTTTATAACCTAAATTGCTTCCCTCCAATGGCATCAGTAGTTGCGCCCAAGAGTTATATGGAGTTGCAGAAATATGTAAGCTGAGATTTTGAGGTTCCTTTAGATACAGGAAAAGTGATAGAGTCGCTGCAACAAAATGTTCCACACACCCACATGTGGTAGACAAAACTAAACCAGAAGGAGAAAAACATGACACTTGGCAGAGATACGAGGTAACTTGCATAAGCAAAAGCTATGCCCGTAGCCACCGTTAAAACTTAATCTTCATTTTGAGATTGCTGTGTTTGAATTCATTCAGTATAGAAGCAAACAGACAAACACAGTTATCAACGTATCCAGTGTCACTGGATAGTAAAGAAGGGGGGGTGGGGGGAAGGGCAGGGAGGAAATGCACAGAAATGTTCTTTTGGCTCTGTTTTCTTGCTCACATTTGGATTTGAGAAGGAAGTTTTGCTTTCTTGACTTGCAGAGTATTTCTAGACTTCTAAATTGCACAATGCTGCAGTAATGCTAAACTGTAAAACTGGTAACACTGGTAGAGGTCACTCAGTCCCTGTGTTTTGGTAGTGTTAGTGTCATTCTGTGTTAAACCAGATCTGTGCAAATAGGTCATGTGTTGTCCTTGAGCATAAAATAGAGTGTTCTTTAGTCGGATATTTGGATGCAGCAGATACTGTCTTTGAAATTTAAGAGAATTCCCCCTTTTCCACTCCAGCAACACTTGTAAACAGATGTCAAGGATTGAAAAACGATTTCTGATGATACAATGATTTCTCACATTTCATCATGCCATACTTAAAAAGAAAAGGGAGGGGAGGCAGGCTGCTAATAACCACTCAAAACCAAATAAGATGTATGGTCAGATGGAGAATTACAATGAAATATATTGATATTAATGCCTGTTTTTCACTGCAGGATAAGCAACAGGTTTCTCAAGAGTATTCTGTTTCTGCACCAGTGAAATCTATGTACAACAGGACAAGTTAGGCATAGTACTGTGCACTGAAGACAAAGTGTAGAGGACTGTAGCAAACTTACCAATTACTCAGTTCCCCATATACATTGAATCAAGGGGCTTTTGCTTCAGGAAAGTGGATTTTACTTGCAGATCTACAATTAGGCTGCAAATAGGGCTAGTACCTGCTAATTTTCACTTATCTCCTGCAGTAGTACACAAGTTTTCCTAGTTGCCCGGGAGAGAGAAAGTAAGTGAGAGGATGGACCATGTCTTTATGCATGCCAGAGAAGTCTCCATACTACTGCTGATCATCTTTTCTCAGGACTCACTTTCTAACAGCTGGGATGAACCTGCTGTTTCCAGAGCAGCATGGTGAATGAGGTATTAGAAGGTGTCCAAATGTGTTTTGTCTGTCTGGGAGATTGCTCCTCTCTGCCCCAAGAAGTAATTGCTTGTTTCAGAAGAGGCAAATAAAAATATATGGCAGAGAGCAGAGCTATGCAGATAGTTTTATTGTAAAGATGAAAGCATTATTAGTGTTATATTGTTTTACTGAGTTGCCAGGAAATTAATGATTTTGTATTTTGTGTGCTTGTGACCATGTGGCAGTGTTTAGACTCAAGCCCATAGGTTTGTCCTGTCCATTCTTACCCCCTGATGTCCTGTCCTGACAGGGAGTGACATCTTAAAAGCTGTGACATCTAGATAGCCACTAGCTTGAAGGAGGCAACCCCCTTTTTACTGCGTGAAAGAATATCTTTGACTGACAACTTGTCCTCTTGCTTCTCATCATGATGAACATGGACCCAAAGCCTCTCAATTCTTGCAGAAAACTGCAAAACCTCCCTTGAGTTGTTAAGGCAGAACTCCAATGGCCCCAGTGGGAGCCAGGCAGGTCTCCTTGAATGCCTGTGCATATCTGCAGCAGAATAACACTTTCTCTGCTTCAGCTTACTGTTTTTATTGTGCTTCAGATTATAGCAAGTATTTACTTTGACAGTTTGTCTTGTTTGCTGAACAAGGTGGTCAGCAAGTTCTGGGTATCCTGCATTTGTGCATTTCTTGTGTTTGCCCTTTGCAAATGATCTAGTTGGGTTGTAGGACAAATTCTTTCTAGTGTTTACATTTCGGTGTCTTCTGTTAGCAAGTCTAAGATTTCCAGAGCTGTCTACCAGCAAGTGAGGTGGGCAATGGCATTTTCAAGGTTATGGCTCAGTGCCCTGTCCAGAATAGGGGTAAGTACTCCAAAGTACTTAATGGTTCCAGTTCTTGGTAATTCAATTTCTTCTAGTGACACATATTTGAAAACTCAAGCATATCTGTTGTTCATGCTTAACTCGAAATAAATTATAAAAGCTCCCCAGAAATTCTGAGTACTGTCCTACCTGCCTAAATCCCATTAATGACTGATACGTCAACCTAAAAAATAATACTGCTGAAGGAGTCCATGTTATTTCCATAAAAATAATCTCATTTCTTTTAGCTTATACAGCTGTCCTTTGCTGTCTTGACATAGCTGCTCATCGATTAAAATTCTTGGCACACAACTGACTTTACTTATGTGTACATCATTCTGATTATTTTTTATCCTCGGGGAAACTGAGGGCATGTATTCTCTGATTTGTAAGGCAGTTTTGTCTTATTTTTTAGGATTTAAAATAGGGACATATTTGGTACGTTCCTTTGATTTAAAATAATATTTGAGTAAAATATGATTTCTAATAACGTCATTGTGAGGTGGTTGTAGCCACAGACCTAACCAAACACATTTATATTGATTGCACAGCTCTCAGCTTCTCCCCACCCCTAGTTCAGTTTGCTTTTCATATTCCTTTTAAAAGAGGTCTTGTCAGGATGAAGTCTGTCCTGAATAACTGCTTCATGTACCTTGATTCTAGACTGGAAGTCATTGATTTCTATTGAAATGTGCTTCTTGCCCACAACAAACTGTTTCAGCCTTTCTTTGCTCTGCCAGCAGAACACCGATAGCAAGTGGTGTGTTAACACACCAGTCAGTGAAGCTGCTCTTTAAGGTGCTTAATTTTAGGAGCTTAACTTTAAAAACCAAGATTTAAGACAATTCTCATTAGCATTATGCAGCTAACGTGATATCTCTCAGGTTCAAAAGACTGTGAATTGATAAATTCTTTCTTTTTATTTAAAATGGAATTTTGGAATTGTCAGAATGAAGTTATCACCTGACTGAAATCAAAATTCTGCATGATAAAATAGTAATTTTTATTATTTTTTTTTTGCCATGGACATTAGTCTGCTTAAAAGTTGGTTAAATGGTATGGAACAACTTTCATACAGTACGTGGAGTAAATTACCTTATGTATTAAACGTATTTAGTAAAAGTGGTAAAAGATAGCATTTAACAGAAAAAAAAAAAACAAACAAAAAAAGGCATGAAACTAAATGTAAATTCAAGTTCATCCAAAAATGTTCTTTTCTTGAAATAGGAGTGTTTCACAGAAAAATTTTGACTTACACAGGGAGGGGTTATTAAAACCAAACAAAAATAACAGCAATGTTTTAAACATTGTTTTTTCTGCTCTAAATCAGTTCTTGGTAAGGGCTAAAATAAAGTTTAATTCTTATGTATCATCAAACCAAAAACATCTGCATAATGCTAAATAGGTTTTTTTCCAGTTTAATATTGAGAGAAGCATAGAGATTTTCTAGTTTCTGTTTACACAACTGTAAAAGTTATATACTCATATACCTTCCCATTATACTGCTTGCAATAAATTACTTCAGTCTTAAAGCCTGTATTCAGAGCAGATTCATTAATAGTTTAGTTTAGATTACTGTGTTGTAAAAATCATGGTAGTGTTTTTCTGTTAAAATGGTTCAGTAGTGTGAACTCAGTTATACATTAAAAAAATGATAAATTGGGTTTTCTGTGGTAAAACCAACAGTTTGTGTGTGAAAAAGTTAAATTCAGTTTTAGCTTGCAAAACTAATAGATTAGAAGTTACAAGCACTGTGAAATAAACAGTTTTGTAGAGCCATTTAATTTACAAGTTCTATCATTCATTAAATATAGACAGAATTAATAGACAGAATTAATTTATTACATGCAAATGTTCGTAGTGATAAATATTCAGTATGATCATTGAATTAAAATAAGATTTAATGTATCTGCTTGTGTGCTTATGGCAAACAGTCACATAGAGACTCTTGCAATATTAGTACCTCTGGAGGAAATGTTAGAATGTTTGCTGCTAGCAAATGTTCTCAGAGTGATTTTCCTTACCAAACTATCAATAAAATGGCCTGTTGATGACATTTTCTATGGAAATACTGTGATTTAATGTTTTTGAAACATTTTCATTAATATTCTACCCAACAGAAATTGTTAAATAGAAACTGGATTATGCCTCCTACAAATTAGTTACTATAATTATTTAGCTAAATTCAGGTTTGTATCCATACAGACAAATTCTTTTGAGTTTCTAGTTACGTGCATATATAGGATCTGTTTGCTGTTGTAAGCATACCCTGTTTCTTTAACCAGATGTATTTCTTTTGTCTCTTTGGANAAAAATGCAAAAGCAAAATGACATGCAGGGCCATATCCTAATACAGTGCTGCAAGTTTTCCAGTGCATGTTGTTCTAGCATGTGTAAATTGATCACTGGTGCATGCAACAAATACATGATTACAGCCATGTATTTTAAGTGTGTCTAGATATTAAAACATGAACCATGAAATAAAATCTATATTGCCTATACTATTTATGTAAGTTATACAGTTATTACCAGATTTTAATAAAGACGTCTGTTTTCTTCTTACAAATTTAAGCTTAAATTTATTGAAATTCCCTTTCACATTATTTAGTTTTATGTAGAAAACACATGCAAATTTGTTCTCCTGATCAACTTTGCATTTAACTGCATTTGATGTTAGTTAAACAGCTGGCAAATATTGTAAATGTTTCAGATCCCTTACTTGCAGAATATTTATTTAAAATGGAAGTTCAGAATGAATAATTCATAAAGTGTTTATTTTACAAAGCAGAGTCAAGGAGAAAACATTTATGGCTACATGATGCAACTAGCTAAATTCCCTGTGTAGTTCTGTAAATTCCAGACAGGCTTTTCTCACTTGCTTTTTCTGTCTTGGACAGAGACATTCCATTGTGTAAAGTTCCACTGTTGTTTTATTGAATCGAGGAACATGGAAAGAACAACCAGTGGGCATCTTTAACCTCATTTCACCCCACATTGGTTTTAAAATAAAGCTTCATAAAATAAAGTCTTCAATAGAAAAATGAAAAATAATATCAAACAGCCAGGGAAGTGAAAGAAGTGGCTGTGTCTATCAGTTATTCAAAGCAATCCACTAAATTTTAGGGTAATGTATTATAAATCAAGGTATTTAGTGGGAAGTTTCATTTATATTATCCTAATACCACCCTGACAGCTAAAGACAGACAAGGATTTCGTGTATTTCTTTATATCCTGATGACAACCTTGGAAAGTGATTGCCTCTTTGTGAATACTGTGAATCATGGTCAGTTCTTACAGGTATGTTCTGTTATATGTTGGAGCTTCATCATGCTGCTATTGAGGTCAATGAGAGTTTTGAGATTGAAAACGTATTTATTCTTCTACTCTCTTAATAATCAATTCAAACAGCTATTAGCTCTAACTGAACCCTCATGTCTATCTCACTTCCTCAGGTGCTGAACATTTTACTTATAGAAGTGATAGCTGTTAGAATTTGTATTAATTGATATTCTTGATCTCAAGGTAGGCTATAAATAGTACCCTTTTGTTGTCTGTGATATGCAATGCTGCAGTTCTCACTTTGCATGCCTGTTTTTCTTAAAAACACTTCCCCCCCCCCCAGTATATGTTATATGTAATACATGAATCACTGAATTCATTCATTCTAGTTTATAGTGGGTTTTGGAATTTACTGAGAAGCTTTAAGTTTCAAGCAAGATTTGTCAGATATGAAAGTAAAATAAAAGCCTGCAGTGATTTTTGGTTTATGTTATAACATAATGGACACAAAGACAGCTGCAGTTCAGTGTAGACATATCTGAGTCAGGTCACTGTGGACAGTATGTGGCAGAAGCCAGGTCACTGGGGCATCAGGGAAGCCCAAAAACGCAGTGAAAATGCATCTGTGTAATGCATTGTATTGCTGCGAATGATCTACAGTGATCAGAGTTTGCTAGTTTAAAATTATCTTGAGTCCCTTTATATGACACTGTAGTAATTTGTGTGGGTGCAGTAAATGTCAGTTACTTTCCTCTAATATGCATATAACCTTCTCAGTTTTCAAATAGCAGCTCTCCATTTTGTCTCTTTCACAGGCATTTGCTGCTTTTGCTTTCCATTCCAGAAGGAGAAATCTCCTGCATCCTCACTAATGCAGTGGCTCAAAATCGAGTAAAGTTCAAAATGAGAACTTAACTCTGTTTTCTTTAAATATATGTAAAGATTTCTCATCACTGTTCTACCTCAACTGCCAGGGATGTGGTAGTTCGGACAGAAACAGAAGAAACTACATTTTTTTCAGATTGTATTCCATACTTTCAGCTTTGTGGCTTCTTTCTCATGAATGAATAAACAAACCCATTGCATACAAAGTAAATGTGACAGGAAAGCCTCCTGAAACATATTAACTGCCTACAATGACAGACAAGGTCTCAGTTCAAAGAAGGCTGTCCTGAGCATCACAGACACATTAGAATATGTCCGTACCACATTCCTTTGAAACCACAGACAGGACATCCTGCACCAAAATCATAAGAGCCTGTGAGTTGTTATGAACCAGAAAAGAGCAGCATTTGAGTAGGGGAGAGAAGTTATACTTTAACAAGAAAATTAGACCTTCCTGCTAGACTCCAAACTACCAGACTGATTCTCAGTCAAAGTTTGAAGACTTATTTGTGTTTTCTGCATCATTTAATACAATTTTTAAAATGGTATTATCTGACTGTAGGATAATACACATTGTTTATTTCAGAAGAGAATGGTCTCAGTTGCAGTTTTATTGTAATTGTTCTTGAGCTTTTTTTATGAGGTCTCAGAACAAATCAAGCCCATGGAAGTAAAATCTACAAGTAAAATAACATGTCCTTGGCAGTTATATACATATATATGCTATGCTATTTACTGTTTTTTCAGGCACAGTGAAAATTTATATTCAATGCTGCTAAGTTCTCTTGCAAAAACCAAACTAGAAGGTGTTTTGGGAGCATGGCACTGCTAGTGTTCAGAGATTTTTTTGAGAAGCAAATTGTACTTCTCTAGACAGTGTGTGCTCTGTCCTCTTTTACTTGTTTAAGAAGAGGGCAGATCAGAGACTGCAGGAATGTCCATGGATATGGATCCAAATCCAGTCCTGCTATGTTTGGTGAATAGCAGCTGTTTATGGGTGCTATTTACTTTGAATATGGAGTCAAGAAAGTCTCCACCATTAAACTACATCTGTCTGAGGTGTTCTTGTTAAGGTACATGAGCTTCACTACCTCAGAAATACATATGCTCTCCTTTAAATGGACATGTTTTCTATTAATTATTTTGCCTGCTGTATTCATCACAAATTCATTACATATTTAATTCTCCTTCAGAAGAAGAAACTTTTTTCCTTCATTCATGGAAAGGGTAAGAAATAAAATAGTAACTCAAAGAAATGTACAACAAACTAGTAGTAGTTTTAATAATGTGAATACTTCACAAAGGCAGTTGAGTATTTCTTATAGTTTCCTTGTTCAGTTTTGGTTGAAATCTTCCTTGTAATTTTTTTTCCTGTTCCAAAGGGGTGTTATGCAAACCCACAGAATAGTCTTTACTGTTCTTAATGCCAAAAGACTGTTCAATGGTTTCAGAGACAGAAACTCTCTGAAAGAATACATATTTCACTTCACCAAAATGAAAACAAAATCCTTTGATTGTAGCAGTCTGTTGCTTTTCTTGTAAGGACTGAAGACATTTTGGCAGCTATGCTGCTTTTCTTGTGATTTGTTATATTGTTTATTATGAAAACAATTGCCCATCTGTTGGAGGATATTGAGCCGAATTTGCTGATGTCAGTGAAGATACCCTGAGGCTGAAATGAGGTTGTTGTAATCCATGCAGGAACCTAAGAGGCTTGGAAAACTGATGCGGAGAAACATCCCAACTTTGCAGCTTTGGAATATCTTTAACTGGGAACACCCTCACAGTATAAAGTGAAAGTAGGGTCCAGCTTTTGGGTGGGGTTTTTAAATGAAGAGGTAAACCTGCACCAAGATGTGTCAGCAGCAGGAGCAGTCTCCAAGAGCAGAAAGTAGGAGTCAGCCTTGTAATGAACAGTAGCTTGCTTGGATCACTATTGGATCAGCACATACTTAAACTGACCTCAGCCTGGTACCTGCCTGTTCTGTCAACAACAGCATATCCATGAATGCCAGGGAAATCATTCCTTGGCTGGAGGGAAACCTCTGCTCCATCTGAGCTATTGCTCTGGCAAATGTAGATGAGTGCTAAGAGAACACCAGAGCAAGGATTTCTAGTGCCTCCCCTACTTTTGAGACATAATCAATGGCATGCTAAATTCTGACAAGAAACACAAATCAACCGTTTCTTTCCATAACAGTGTAGAAAAGTGGGTTTCCTAAGCACTGACGAATATTGCTGCCCAGGGGGGAAGTGCCAATCCGTAAAATGTTGCACCAGAACTTTCTCAAGAGACAAAAATATTAGAAAAGGCACAACGAGGGAAAACATGGGAAAGTTTTATTATCCTCTTATTCATAATAATTATATAATCAATATAATTAATATTATATTCATATTGTGCATGTACTTTTTTAGGAGCTTCTGGCAAGGGACTATTTCCCAGATGCTTACTAGGTGAACTTCTGCTGTTCTTCATGCTAGTTAATGGACTGAGGAGAAAACAGCTCATTTGCATTGATAGTAAAGCACCATGGACTCCGTAATTGTGAGAAATATGTTGTCTTGAATTTTATTTGTTAGCTAGCACTTGTACTAGCCACATGTCCCTACTGTGGACTGAACTGCATCACCAGCTCTGTGATCCGGCATTGTGATTATACTGTGTAAAGAGAACATTTTTATAGTGCTTCATATCTAGTTTTATTAGTCTGTGACAGTGTACTTTCACAGCAATTAGTTCTGTCAGCTTCAATAAATATGACATGTTGCAAACCTTTCAGCTTTACTCACTCTAAGTCTGTGAAACTGACTTCTAAGATCAGTAGAGTGATAAGGAGGCAGCACTGCCCTCTTTCACCTTGGAATATGGAAATGTAGAAATAATACAGACTGTTTGTGCTTCATGTCTTATTAAGATCTGTATCTTTTATATATAACCCCTAACTATTCTATATATGTAATTTGTAAATATACTATGTTTTATTAAAAAAAATATGACTTTTTTTTTTTTACTTTTTTTTAATTCAAAGAAATGAGCTTAGGTCAATAGAACAGTTTTATCTTCTCAAATGGACACTCTTTGGGAGATTGGATTAGATCTATTTTCTTCTCTAAGGGCAAAAATATTTTAGCTGAAAATTGCATAATTATGTTTCTTTTACCTAGAGCAAGTTCTGCCAGATAAACCACCATCAAAGATATGCATTTAAGTTGGAAACCAACCTTTCTGGCTGGAAAGAAAAGCAACATTATCTCTACTTTGTTTACTTTAACTGGACCAGCAACAATTTAGCACGAGCATGGGAGTTTTGACTGCTAAGGGGAAAAGACCTATGAGAGGGAAAGAGATGAAGTCCATATGTTAGCTGCGGGTGTATATGTGTTCATGCCTTGCTTAGAACGTTTAACATACATCACTGAGCAAAGCTGTGAGGTGTTATCTCATTGCCAATACATCAGCCTGTTTTGCTTGGATGAAAATTGACCACCCTTCAGAATGCCAAGTCATTTATCAAAGTAAAAGATCCAAAACTACCTGTGAGAGGCAGAGCACAGGGTCGAAAGCATATGCTGGAATGCATTTAATATCTCTGAACATCATGCAAGAGAGGTAGAATGCAGCTGCTATTGTCCCTTTTCCTCTATACTCCCATAGGAGAATGTGTTCTGTGAAATTTAACTGACCAGATAACTATAGAGGGAGAAGAAAGACAGTGATAATACATGGGTTGTGAAACCTTACCTTAAGTTGGTCTAATTATACTGGAGAGAGGCACTCATGTTACTGTTTTTATAACTACAATACACAGGTAAAGCTTTTTGTTACTGAAACCATATAGAAAATGAATTACTTATAAAATAAATTGATGCTTCATTGGCATTCTATTACAGCTTAAACAATTTGAAAGTGAAAATTGAGAGGGTTAGAAAAATTGTGTTGCTCTAAAAATATAGGATGAAGGTGACTTCATAAGAGGTACTTTCAGAGAAGTAAAATATGTAAAAGGTATTGTGAAAAAATATTTTCTTGATATTCCCACATTATTTACTTCTGTGCTGCTAGCATACTATTAAATGCAGTAGTGTTTTCATGTATAATATATGCGTCATCCAGATCCCAGTGAAACTAATGGAAAGAATCCCACTGACTTCAAAGACCTTGGAATCAAGCCCATACACAAATTGCTAATTAAACTTCATTAGTAAGTAAGATTGGCCAATGGAAGAAGTTTGCTAGATTTATAGCCTACCTGAATAATAAGTACTGGAATTAGTGAAGGTCTTGCAACATTATTGCTGGAGTTCTGTGTGACCACAACACAACATGAGCTTTGGGCCTGTATTGCTTTTCCTCATATTAATTCACTGTTTCATAGAAGTACAGCAAATGTTTATTTCCAACATGAATTTTTATTGTTTACATAAGACAAGCTTCCCTTTCATTAAAACTTTTGTTATAGTTCCTTTGAAAAACAAAGATATAAATTAAGGGAAAGGGAGTATAACTTGCATTAATGGGGTGAAATTAAAAGAGGAAGAATTATGCAGAGTATCAGGGGAAACATCCTGACAGAAGGTTCTATTAGAGTACTGAATTGTCTCTTGCAGGAAGTAGAGGAAGCCATGTCACTTGAGACAGTTTAAAACTAGATTGGATGAACCACAGAAAATCCTGTGTATAAATGAGACTGGGAAATGGGCTGGCTCACTTAGTAGACCTTCTGTGTCTCTGATGGCTAGAAGAATTTTAAGAGTTGCACAGCTTCAGGAAAGCCTTATGTATGTCTAGGCTCAGCTGTGGTACTGATCATACTAAATAGTTTATATTAGGCAGTTTTCAGTAACCCACATGTAAAGCTAACCAGGCAAATCCTCAGGGAAAAAGAAATCAAAATAAGATAAAAACTAAAGCCCTGTAACTCTGAAAAGGGTCTTAATGTGCCTCTACATTATGATTCTTACCTGTTTGTCTAACTGTGGTATAACCGTTTGTATGTTGAAGTGGCGGGTAGGATTCTCACCTACTACTATTAAAGGCAGAGGTTGAGCGAGGTCAGTGTTTGGCTGATGGTGCTGACTGTGTTGACCTATTTCTCTGGTTATCAATGTTTTGGTGCTTAAACATATTGTCCATGTAATGATATGGAACTAAAAAAAGCTCAAAACAAAGCAGTATACTTTTAGGGATAACTAGTTTGCTCCTAGGTTTTTGACTCTGCTGATTTAGTTACTTGAAGTCTGCAGCTGCCTGACTTATTTGGTTAACAGACTTTACTGTGTGTATTTGACCTCATTAAATGGAGGGTGTATGCAATAAATCCTATTAAATATGGGGTAGATAAGAATATTACATACCCCCAAAAGCTTTCCTAATATGTCATGAAAATATTATTTTCATTACTATGAAACATGCTGCTGCAGAATGTACTTTGGAAGGAATAAAAGATCTTTTCCTCATGGCTTGCTTAAAATTATTAAGGTGTTCTTTGAAGACCATCACAGTATTGCTTAGAATTAATCAACAAACTGTTCCTAAATGCCATTTGCCAGGAATAATCAAGCAGGCATATGTTCAACACTCGGGAAATGTTTTAGAGGATTAAAAGTCACAGCATGGAGAGGAATATGAAATCCTAAACCTTTCCCTGCACTCAGACAAGCAGACAGCCACATCATGAGCAGCTGAATCAGACTTCGGGAACTGCTTGCACAAACTATGAAAATATCTGGCAAGATAAAATGTACCCTCAGCTGGAAGAAAATGATTCAGTGATCACATGATGTCCCATGGCCATAGCTTTAAAACAGACTTTCAGAAACAAATTCAACATGTGTTGATGATCACACAGATGAAAGCATGCATTGTACAGATGGGAATTCCACTGTCTTGTGCAGAGCCTTCAAGACTTATGAAAGAGAGCATTTACAATGTAATTTTAGGACAACCGTGGAAAAAAATGTGCCTTTATCAGTCAGTACAGTAGTTATGAAAGCCTTGTTTTCTTGAACATACTGAAGTATTCACATGTACACATATGGTACTGAAGATTAATTCATCTGTCTCTTGAAGCATTCCTCATCACTGAAACAGAAAAACAAAACAGACGAAAATGGCAAAGACTGCTGAGGAAAGAAAAGAAAAGACCTATTTTATGCAGTCTTAAGCATGACAAAGAAAAAAATGATCAGTGTCAGTCTTTGAAATTTTTTTTTTTGCATGCCCTGTGGACTTGAACTCCCCTATGGTATTTTACCAAGCTTTATGACCGGGTAAAATAACCCTAGATACTTACTTGGTATATCACAAAGGGATTTTAAAAAGCATGTGTAAGACACAAAATACACACACACACACCCTTTTTTCCTTTTCTTCTGCAAATTTATATATATTGTTTATAAAAAGTGAGAGGATGTGTTTCAGTATTTTAAATAAAATCTCTGTTATAGGTGTTGTTCTATTGTATTTGAATTTTATATCCAAGGTACTTCTTTTAAGGGAGATCAGTTAAACCTCAAAGCAGACAAACAATTTTCTTAAGATCGACTGTAGCTTCAGATTGACATTCCTTAATGAGCCTAAGCTCCAAATCCTGCCTTGCTGAAAACAGTCTAGGTTCACTGAAGTTTCTAATCTTTCAGTTCAACTTTTTAGATATATAACAAGACCTCAGACTGGGCAAGAAGTCAAAATAAGCAAAGATCTTTCTGGATTTTTTCAATATGTTCTCTGGAAACTCATAAATCTCAGTGTAGGCTTTTTCAGGCATATTTTCCCTTGGATCTAACCTAACCTTCTGATTTTTCTCATGAAGCTCTGTATTTGTTTAAAAACATAGACGTTTTCATGCACACATTTTTTCCTTCAACTCTTAAAAATTTAGTACAATCTAGGCATTAGGGATATGAACATTAAAAGAGGATGGAATAGGCCATTTTGCTTTAGAGACTTTTTTGTAACTGTGACTTTAAAGAACCAGACACATTTTAGTATATTATAAAATGTTTTAGCTGTGTTTATATTTTGTAAGTACATAGGTATGGTTTTTAGTTGTGTTAAATCAGCTCTGCGGTGATCTAAGTGGGGTATAGTGATGCTGTGGATCTATAGAATTTAATGTTACAGTTAAGGTTCCTTTGCAAATATTCTGTTTCCAGGATAAATGTATAAGTTGATTTATATGCATTTCTCAAAAATAGAACTACTTGTACCATTCATTATAGAAGTATTTAATTTGAGACAGGACCAACTGTCAACTGAGATAGGTGGAATTACATCAGAGATTAAATTGGCCTACTGTGAAAATTATTAATGTTGGCCCAAAGACCAAAATTTTAAAGCAGTCCTCATTCAGTCACAATTCCCACTGACCTTTGTCAGGTTTTTTGCTTGCGGAAGTGAATAAAAAAAGAGAGTTTGGCTCCTCAAGCTGTATGTTATTAAAATAAAATTATTGACCTTTATGGTAGATGATCACAGTGGCTAAATCAGGCTTCTAGCCAGATTGGCTGGCTATAAGATTAAAACTTTGAGGATTTATATTTATAGTAAAAATTAGTTTTGTCATAGCATTCAGGCAAGGAAGTTAAAGAGTTTAAGACAAATGCTTTCAGTCATTGCTGCACAGATCAGATTTCCTTTGCACTTTTTTTCCTATAACCTGTAGGTAATAAATTCCACGTGGATGTATGGCAGAAGAAGTGACATGCAGTGTCCCAAACAGTCAGCCACCCAAGGTAGACCCTTTGCTCTAACATATATATCTTGATGTCTGTTTCTTGGGCAATGCCATCAGAAATTACAACAGACCATTTAATTGCGTAATTTCATTGATCAGATTTACTACTGCCGTCTTTGTTGCTAATATGTGTAATTATGTTTGGACTTAATGAAAAGGACACAGCAAAATGTCTGCGGAGGCCTATAACCTGTTTTTCCGCATTCCTGGGCTTTTGTTTGTTCCAGGAGTTGTAACACAATAATTGATAATGATAGGTGGTAGATAAGTGGTTTTACTGTAATGCCAGGAAATTAGTTTATGTGCTCTGATGGCCAGACGTGTATTTCATCCAACCATTTTGTAGGTATTTTCTAAGGAATCAAAATAATAATACAAACAAACAAACAAACAAAACCATAAAAAAAAAAACACACCAAAAAAAAAGCAAGCCCAAAGGAGTGAAATCCTGCAGCTCTATGCCTAGAAAAATTTCACTTCTCTTTGTTTAGAAGAGGCTTTAGCAAGTTGTTTGGCAATACACACACCAGGATAATAACTGACAAAGTCAGAAACTGAGGCAAACAGGCAGCTAGTGCAATTTGGCAATACCATTTTATTTGTGCGTGTTTTGCTCATAAATAGGACTTTTACCATTTTATTTGTACTTTCAACATTAATGCTTGTATTAACATGACTCTGGTGATTTTCTTTTTCAATATAATATGCAATATTTCTAAGACACATTATATGTTGAAGTAAATATATATATTTCACATCTGTGGTAAAGATCCCATTTGTGATAAGCAGTGAAGGATGAATACAGAGCAGTCCTTTCAGTGTAAACTTGTTATATAATTTGTAACATATCTTTGTAGGAGCTGACCAAATTCCCATTAATATTTTAATTCTGCGAGTTGCCTAACTTTCACATGAAGGTGAAATACTTGAGCTTCAGTATCATTGAAGAGGCCACAAAATGTGCATGGTTAACACACCTTTTGTGTGTTGTTGAGGAAAAACAAAGTGTTATGGCTTTGGAAAACGAAATTTCTAAGAAGTCACTAAAGGTACAAATGAGATGGAAGACTACTTAAAAAGATAAAGAACTTATGAAGAGTAGGTAATTGCACAGCCATTGTTTACCATTGTTTGTATGGTTCTTGTAGCAAAACGAATGGAAAGAAGATTGAGTGGAACTTCTATTTTTTGAGGAAGAAAAAAAAAAAAGTTTTATTCGAGTCACTAACTGCATTGTGTGGATCCTAAGAGATTGTGGTAATTGAAATATTTTGTGTCTCTTACACTGATAACAAGATGCAGTGTTAAGGTCAGCATGGGCTGGGGAAAAAATATTGGACTTACATCTGAATGATATCTGTATCATTGTGCCCTGGACCTACATCTGCAATTGTCTGAACTGTACAGTCACTAAGGACCTTCCAGTATTCAAATGATGTGTTTAAAGCATGTTCTGAGACTTTCTCATACATCTGTATGAGATAATTGAGGGACAGATTAAAACTGAATTGCTCCAATATAATTAGCAGAACTCAAAATGCCTAGGATAATAAAATATCAAACAAATCTTTAGTTTAACATGTAATATGCTTGGGAGAAAGAGGTATTCTAATGTGTTGTCATATTATCAGTGTAGTATTGTCAGTTGTCCTCCTTCTCCAGCTTATTTTCACAGAATGCTTTCTGAAATCTAACAAGGTAGATCAACAAAATATCACAGTTTCAAGAAGAAACATTTTGAGAGTAATTCTTCTACATGAAAATGTTATGATCAGAAATCCAAATAGACATTTGTAGACTTTTTTTTTTTTTTATTCCTAAGGGAGTTGGAAGGATCTTAGGAAATGAGTAATTCTCAGAATAGCAGGAATTTACTGAGGAACTTACTCATTTCTGGATGCTAGAGTAGTACTGGCATGTCCATTATTCCCTGGGCATTGGTACTACTCAGTAGATGTCCATGTGATTAATGGAATGAGCCTGGTCCAGACAATGAATAATGTTAACAGGACCTTTGCAGAGCTTGTGGAAAGTGCCTGGTTATTAGTGTTACACAGAGGTTTTGGCTGATAAATCTGTTAAAATACAAAAATATGTATATTACTTTGTGGGAGTGAGATATATATAGTGTACTCTGTCATATCTAAACTAAGTCAATTGACAGATGTCTTAAAAATTTATTGCTAAATTTCTGACATCTGAGTTCATATTGTTAACTTACCTTTTCATGTTGGGCTCCTCAGTATAATTTGGAATTTATACTTCTTAGTATATGATGTAGACTGTTCATTTAATATATTTAATTGGATGCTAAATGCTGTGTAATCAGAACTTAGAAAAAGGTGGGAGCATTATATCAGTTGTTAATAACCCTCCTATGTCTCTTAAAAGACTGACATCAGCAGTTAGTTTTGGGAATGTACTTCAATATATCTTATGCTTCTTTTTGGTAGTGAAAAGACTTGAATTTTAAACGTGGCTCATTTGTCTGATATCTTCACAGGCTCTTTCTTTCACTTCCTTCTTTTTTTTATTATTTTGTTTAAACATAGGTAGAGGATGGACAGAGTATTTTTTTGTTGTTGTTGTTGTCGTCATTGTTGTTGTTAGTAGCTAACATTATTTTAACAAATAAATCTGTGGCTAAGTATACCAAAAAAAAAAGTTTTAGGCCATGTTTTAAAAGTTGTTTGCACAACATATTGTCACATATTTCTACCCAAGAAAAACTTCATAGATCTCTGTAAAATTATGTTTTCCTTCCATTCTTCTGAAAGAGTTTAGCAAAATTTTCCTATTAGATAAGCTTAGTTTTCCTATAAGCAAGGTAACTTACATATAGAAAACTAACCAACAGTAATCCAGGGTAAATTCCAAGAGAGAATGCATTACATTTAAAGAATAGCTTTCATGCTAGAGGCATCTTTGCCTTTCTAAAGCTTTGGATTGCTTTTCATTGTACAGCTATGTCCTCAGAGAGCTAAGATTTACAGCCCTCATTAATGTAATTTATAAGTCTAAATGACAAGCGTACTAAAGGATCTGTAGCTGATCCAGTCAGCATCATACAGATAATTCAGATTTGTCCAGCCCGGTCTTGTCAAGTCAAGCAAAATAAAATTAATCAGTGAACAGAAGGAGTGGGAGTACTTAAGCTGAAAAAGAGAGTCTGTTTCCTACTAGGGAGCTGGGCTGGGCAGCCTGTGCCCACTTTGTTGGTTTTGGTTTGGTTTTTTTTAAGTGTTGAAAATCTACTGACATTCTCAGAGAAATCCCCTTCTCACTTTCATCTGTGCTGTCTTGAAAATTGGCATGATGGCAGTGCTTGGGAATAGCTTTCTCAAAGAGAGTCCAAGTCAGAAAATTGCTGTTTGCCAGAGAATCACATTTCCATCTCACAGCCACTAATAATAATTTACAGAAGTATTCACTCTCAGTTTTAAATGACCTCTTATGCTTGCTGCTGCCACTGAAATTAACAGTCATTTGACACAACTGTTATTTTCCTTTCAACTGAGAAACAGCTATGAGTGTGAGGCATATATATGCTGGCTGAGAAGAAGAAAGATAAGTCCCTGAGTAGGGGACCTGATCACCCAGGCTGTGGAATCCTTCCCACCTTTACTTCCAATTTGGTTGCACATGCACCACCAAATAATGAAATGTAAAGACCTGGGTTGAGCTGGAAGTGATGGAAACTTAGTTCTGCTATCTAGTGTATTAACATCGAGCTGTATACTTCATGAAGTAGGGCTTGCTTGTGAACAACCTTCCTTGAAACTTGTAGAGAATACACCAACTTCATGTCCAAATAACAGCTACTTGAAAGCTGTCCTGAAAGGGTGATGGATAACCACCAGCCCTAGACTTTTTGCCTCACATATATTTTAGCTGATAGCTCTAACATGACGTGTATCAATGTACCTAGTGCCTTGGACTAGTCATAAGACATTTGAGACTGTTTGTGAACAGTTCATTGAGCAAAGAACTAGTTTGTGCTTTATTAGCCTTGTTTTCATGCTTGTCTGGAGTGATATACAATGAGATGGTTTTGACTGAGGAGTTTCGAACTTTTTTTAGTAACAAAACCTAGTTTTATCTAAGTAAAAGCAGAAGTCAAATTCTCTAGTTAATGGACAGAAGTAATGCACTACAATTTACATCTTGGGCCACAAAGATTAAAAAAACAGATTCTTAATATCATCTGTACCTCCTGGAACAGCAAAGAGAAGTAGGAAAGACTACAACATGTTCACGAGTAGATGTTTGCCTCCCTTTGCCAATGGCTCATTAGAATGCTGTGTAACCAGACTCTATAGAGGTGGACAGTTAAGAGCCAGTAATTTTAATTAGTGCTCATTTAGATCTATGCACCCAAGGATCTCTAGGGCCTTGACATTATGCCAGAAACCAGTCACATGTTTTAAGTCATTGTGGGCCTGCTAAAATGCTTGTCTTGCTAGTGACTAATTTATGACTCATTTTCTCCTCAGTTAGTCATAGTATTGCAAGTTTCCACGGTCTGAAGTTGCAAGTAAGAGGAGGAGGAACTAGGGCAGAGAAAAAATTAGGTAAGAAAACTAAAATGTGAAAGATTTATTATTATACAATATGGGCTGAAAGACAAAAGAAACAAACTAACCAGACTTGTTTATAGTCTAATGTGAGTTTAATTTCAGTAAGGTAGACTGCAAGGAACTGTTCTGCTTTCATGGGCTCATTGTGTATTTCTAAATTAACATTAGATATTCAGGAAAAACAAAGAAAGTTAAAAACCCACCCAAAATACTAGTTATCATGAATATCTCATCAGTGAATCTTTTCTCAGTGTACCATGAATCAAACAGCAAACTTTGTCTTTGAATAGCCCTAGCCATGTTCTGTGAGCTAGGGTGATCTGTTACCTAGGTTTGTTTGCTTGAGTTTGGTAATGGTCTTAACAAAATATCTGTGAAAACTTGAGGAAGTCCAATTGGAAGTAACAAATATTTTGACAGAAAGACCTGGGAGGAGGAATTTTCAAAGGAGAAATAAGGTAAGAGCATCATAAGAGAATTTATGCAAAACATATTAAAATAATGAACAGTAAAATCATACCTGATTGTAATATGTGATGAGAGGACCTGAAGGTTTAGAAGCCTCACATTTGAAGCTGTTCTAAAAATGCTTCATGAAAGCCTCATGTGCTCAAAAAGTTAGATATCAGGTAAGTAACAAAGATACAAGCAATGTAATTCAACTGTTGCCACCTTAGACCTTCTTAGTTCTTGCACTCTAAGTATGGTATTATTGTCATCAGCTGAGGGGGAACAGTGTGTCTTGTTAACACATTTAGTGCTTTAATTAGATGTATCCTGGGGTCCCAATTAAAAAAACAAAACAAAAACAACAAAACAACCAAATCAATCTTGCAACCAAAAAAAATACCTTTTTTTAATGTATAAACTGATGAAAGTCCTAGAGGAGTCAACGTCAGAAACAGCACAATTCATTTGTGTCCATCCACCTTCATCCCAGTAACATCCATAATGACAATTTCTTCTAGTGAGAGAGGAAACCATGTAATCTCAAGCAGCCGTTTGCAGCTCTAGGGGTAATTTTTCCACTGAAATGCCAGTAAGAACTAGGTCAGTGACTTAAATTTGCTTTAGAATGCAATGGCTTATAAAATCAAAACTCCACTGTCACAGGTTATTTGAAGCAGATTTGTAGTATTTGAGATACAGATCTACACTTTACCACTAAGTGAAGGCACACTTGAAAAACTGGACCAGTGTTTTGTCTGAAGAACCTACTGTCACTTTTTTTTTTTTAATGTTTGAAGACAGCTAGTTTCAACACCACCAGTTTAAAAGCATACACTAAAAACACAAGAGAACAAGCTGGAAGCATTTTGGATGGAAGACTTTTGTTGATTATATGTATAGAGATGCCAAAAACTCTTCAAATGGATAGACACCAACATCGAACCTCAAAAAATTCAGACTATTTAGTTCAGATAAGAATCCAAAAATTAGTCTGCTTAACCAAAACTTGTCCAAACCTCTTTGGTCTGGAAATCAGGCTGGAAATGTTACATGATCAGCCTTTCTTATGAGTTTTCCAGTGCTCATTTCATTTTGCCAGCAAAGATAGCATGAGAACTTCTAGTGTGTTACGTCTGTAATTAGGCTTCTGCTCTCGGCTGAAAAGAAACACCAGCAGTTAACCAAACCTGTTTTGAACTTGTACAGGGAATGGATTTGGTTCAAACTCCATCCCTAATAATTACATAGGAGCGATAAACCATGTAGTCTTATGCAATGAAATATGCATAATATTAATTCCTTTGCAAGATTTTTAAAGCCACTTCCTTTCTTCTAGAGGCACTGAATCCAATACTTTCATTTTAAAACCAGACTTGGACTGAAAATGAGTTCCTTTGTAAGTGAACTTCAGATTAAGTTTACTAGTAGAAAAATTGCTAATGCAACAGAAGTCTTTCTACTCTTCCATTTTCAATGCCTTTGCCTTTTAGAGTATAATCATATTGTGTTCTATATTCCACATGATCCTTTTTATGAAAACCAGAGAGACAACTTTTGTTCTCAACAGTTTTGCTGTGAATTAGGGTAGGAGAGCTGGGCAATGTTGGGAAAATTTATCTGAAAAAGATATAAGGTGATATGTAGTTAATAAAAATACATTAAATATACAGGAGCCACGTAAATCCTAACAATGGTACTAAAGCTTGCAGAATAGGAACAATTAATAATAAATCTGAGACTACTGCATCACTGGTGTAGGAGAAATAACACCCCAGATCCTGAAGTCAGAAACACTGATTGCTCTTTTGTCTTCTGAGAGTTATGATGAAGAGTTAGGGTAGTAAATATTATAGAGTCTGTTCCTGTTAGTCCTTTTTATTGGACTCAGACATTTCAAATGATAGGAACTTAATGGACAAATTATAAACTAAATTGTTGCCATCAGATATGCATGTTAGTGGCTCACACATTTGCTAGCAGTTTCATGCAGGCCTGGGGTACTCACAGAATCCTTAAGATCAGAAAAGACATCTAAGATCATAAAGTCCAATCTTCTACTTAACATTATCATGACCACTAAATCATGTCCTGAAGTGCCATGTCAACATGCTTTTTTGAACACATTCAGGGATGATGACAATTCACTCATATAGGTCCTTGGAAGTTCAGTGCCATCTGCAATTCACATTTTGTTTCTTCTATGGACTAAAAGGTGTTAACAATCACTAAGGGTAATATTAATTTATAAATGTATCAAAATTTAGATTCAAAATTAGAAAAAAATGGCCATTACTAAATAAAGACTTTCTGGCTGAAATAGTGCTAAATCAGAGTAAAAAAATTGTTTTGTTTTGTTTAAAATTCAAGTGTCAAGTAAGATCTCTGTGACAAGGAAGAAACACAGTATGAGAAAGGAGACTTTGCCCTGTACCCATGCAAGCTGGCATACCTTGTTCTGTGTGGCTTTCAAGGTCAATGAAAAAGGCTTCCACACATTGTTTTGTATAATGCTCTTTCAGTCAAAATAAGAATCTTCAGAAGTGCCTAAGAACAGATCTTCCAAAAGTTTTGATGGGACTTAGGTGCCATTTACAGCATAAACTATAGCATAAAAGTAGCTTTAAACAGTTTCAAATTCAGTTCCTTTGAAAGCTGGAAGTTCTTACATAATTTTTGTAATTTTCAGAATTTTACCTATATAGATAAGTAGTTGATTTTGTTAGTTTGACTCCATGACTCCCATTTTCTTTGTTGCTTCATTTTAATTCTGTGTATTCCTAAAAATGCACACCAGTTTTATTTGTACTCATTGTAGGTCTCACCAGCTGTTTTGTTTCTCATAGCTTTCTGTAAAAGGGAAACATTAGGAATATTTTATAGTTTGCATTTTTTGTTGCCACTAGTCTGAATAATATCTGATACACACATGCTTTGGAATTTGTCAGGAAAGGGATTAATCTTTTATTTCAGCTGATTTCTGATTAAATTGCCTGCAGAAGTAACCACAGTGTCAGAGGTTAAGGAAGCAACTCTATTAAAAACAAAACAATAAACAAAACATAACCAGAAGAGTGACAGACATTGAGAAATTTAGTTATTTCTCTGTCTTCTCTCTCATTATGTAGTTTCTTTCTGGTTCTGTTATATAGCACTTTTTCTTGAATTGTTACTTATAGTACCCTGAGAATCTTCTGCCTTTTAAGGCAGAAAATCATTCTGTGAGGGATTGTAGTTCATTGAAAGAACTAATGATACTAAGTAGCCTAAACACTCAGGATGCTGTACCTCTGTGAGTCAAGGAGTTTCCCTGACTAATTATTTGCTGAACTCTGAATAAAATCACTGAGTTTGTATCAGTAGAATGTCAAACCACAGCTTCATTCTTCACTTCTTCTCTACTGCTTCTGCATGAATGCTGGATACACAAAAAGGAGGGAGGACAGATATTACCTAGTGTGTTTTCTCCAAAAATGCAATGGTTTTAAATGAGTTATAATAAACATTCNATGAGACAAAAGAATCCAAGGAAATCATAAAAAATGGTTTAAGACTTATTAACACCAATACATTCTGTGTATAGAGGTGCTACAAGGAATTCAAAGTTATTAGGGCAAATCAGACAAAGTGAAGTCCACATAACGGTTCTCTGCTGTCTTCCCTGATGATATCTAAATGAAATTCTGACTGGCCACACTTGTGGGTGTGAATTTTCAATATCTGCTTTTGAATCCGCTCTTGTGTTCCTTCTATAATGTGTTGCAGTAGGAAAGAGCTCGTTTTAACCATTGTTTTCCTTGAATAATCATTCTTGACAAGAAGTTACACAAGGTAATCTAGGCAGTATGTAGAGTATGGCACGCATGTGAATATGCCTTCCTAAAGCTCATTTCAATGCCTATGTCAACCTACTTCCTACAGCTTCTTTCATTGTCTATGGCAATCTAAAAACCCAGGGAAAACTTCAAACACATTATTTCAGAAAGGAACACTGACACACTTGAAAATTGCATCAGGCCTCAACAGTAATTTCAAGCACACTTTCCCTTCTGGGAAACTATATCAAAAAGCATGGGTACCTTTTTCTTTTGTTATTTCCTTCAACAACAAAGGAAGGGCTGACCCTAGAAGTTTGGACTATATTAGTTAAAACTAAAGAAAAATAATTATATTAATCAGCTCTGAATCTTGATAGAGCCTTTTTGCTATGCAATTGTTCCTTAAATAAACTCTAAATATGCAAAAAATAGTTGGAAACTTAGGTACAGAACGTGATCAGGTTAAAATGATCAGACTAAAAATCATTGGCAGGTACAGGAAGAAATACATTTAAGCTTTCTGGCTCTTTTACTACAAATATAATCCCACTGTCATGTGAACAGAGAATGTAAATAGTCTGCTAGTCCCTGGTAACCTCTTTAGGAGGTGAAGTGAGGGAAAGAAGAGACATTGATCTGAAGAGCTAATGACAATATCGTCATTGTCCCTCACAGTTCTGAGGATTATATGATTAATGTATATGATTACTGTGCTTATAGGTGTAATGGGATTCTGTGGTTTAATATCAGTAACATGACACTCATTCTTAAACACATTGTTATAATACATGCTTTGTTTTAATACCTTTGCATATGCATTCCTCCCCTACAAAAAAAAAAAAATCCACACCCCAAACTTAATATGCAGCATAATTACATAACCACTTTTCTGCAGAAGAAACTCAAATCTCACTGTAGAGCCAGCTTCACCAAAGTTGAGGAAGTTTAGAGACTGATAAGAACCAGAGTGACATAGTACAATCTATTCATAATGAGATATTGTATCTTGTCCACTACATACATGAAAATTAAAACTGTAAGTTACCCTTATTACCTGTACAGAGTCCAGTTTTATCAGCCATATGCATCTGACTAATGATAATGGAATTGCTTGGGCCATTATAAGTGCCTTATAAGAACATATGGAAGGAATGGTGGCAAAACCAATTCCTNAAAACAAAACAATAAACAAAACATAACCAGAAGAGTGACAGACATTGAGAAATTTAGTTATTTCTCTGTCTTCTCTCTCATTATGTAGTTTCTTTCTGGTTCTGTTATATAGCACTTTTTCTTGAATTGTTACTTATAGTACCCTGAGAATCTTCTGCCTTTTAAGGCAGAAAATCATTCTGTGAGGGATTGTAGTTCATTGAAAGAACTAATGATACTAAGTAGCCTAAACACTCAGGATGCTGTACCTCTGTGAGTCAAGGAGTTTCCCTGACTAATTATTTGCTGAACTCTGAATAAAATCACTGAGTTTGTATCAGTAGAATGTCAAACCACAGCTTCATTCTTCACTTCTTCTCTACTGCTTCTGCATGAATGCTGGATACACAAAAAGGAGGGAGGACAGATATTACCTAGTGTGTTTTCTCCAAAAATGCAATGGTTTTAAATGAGTTATAATAAACATTCTCTGTTTTGTTCTTACACTCTCAGATTTCGGAGGCTTCTCAATCAGAAGAAGCCTGGCTGCACCTGGGGTAGGCATGAGACTAAATCAGTATCATACTGGTGAACTAGATGCTGGTAAGACATGGATAATTTATGCCTCCAAGGTTGAGTAAGTAAGTCTAAGGACCTTTCTAGATCCAGGCAGGGGGTGTGGGGGTGGTT
>VWZY01003707.1:48522-72245 GCA_013399075.1 Chloroceryle aenea | reverse complement strand
ACATTTAAGCTTTCTGGCTCTTTTACTACAAATATAATCCCACTGTCATGTGAACAGAGAATGTAAATAGTCTGCTAGTCCCTGGTAACCTCTTTAGGAGGTGAAGTGAGGGAAAGAAGAGACATTGATCTGAAGAGCTAATGACAATATCGTCATTGTCCCTCACAGTTCTGAGGATTATATGATTAATGTATATGATTACTGTGCTTATAGGTGTAATGGGATTCTGTGGTTTAATATCAGTAACATGACACTCATTCTTAAACACATTGTTATAATCCATGCTTTGTTTTAATACCTTTGCATATGCATTCCTCCCCTACAAAAAAAAAAAAAATCCACAACCCAAACTTAATATGCAGCATAATTACATAACCACTTTTCTGCAGAAGAAACTCAAATCTCACTGTAGAGCCAGCTTCACCAAAGTTGAGGAAGTTTAGAGACTGATAAGAACCAGAGTGACATAGTACAATCTATTCATAATGAGATATTGTATCTTGTCCACTACATACATGAAAATTAAAACTGTAAGTTACCCTTATTACCTGTACAGAGTCCAGTTTTATCAGCCATATGCATCTGACTAATGATAATGGAATTGCTTGGGCCATTATAAGTGCCTTATAAGAACATATGGAAGGAATGGTGGCAAAACCAATTCCTTTAAATGTATTTGAATCTTACCTTCATACCAAGAGATGTCAATTCAACTATAAACAATTGCTCATCTACCAATTATAGTCCTTCCTCCTATGCTGTATTGTTTTGTCTCCATAAAGGAAAATCTGCCAGGCATGACATGTCTGTCATTCTCTGCATATATGACAGCTTGTAGTGGATGATTTCACAGAGGTCCTCTAGATACCACCAGAACATTCAGACTACATCAAATTCAGCATGTTTACCATGAGATCTAAACTTTTTTTTTTTCATTATGATATTGTAACAGGAGGAAAGGAAATATATGGTGTAGTTGTAGTATAAGTGTATTGGATTCTAATACTCAGGAATCCTTTCCAGGCCCCCAAACCCCAATTCCTTGTTGTCAAAAAAAAGAACATTTCTTATTATTCTGAATTCACTCTGAAATGTTGAAGGAGGAATATATTGTTACATAGTTCCTTTCTTTATTGTGAATCAGCAGAAAGACCTATGTCTGTTGGAGATAGAGGGAAGAATGTTGCCTGTTTGTGTGGGTAATGATTTGGATACAACTAGCAGTCTTAGAAAACTTCTTCCTCCCATTCATGTACCAATTAACAATACTGGAATTAGAAGAGAGGAGGCTGAGTGATATTCCATCCTGGGAATTGTAGTTTTCTAATTATTCATGATAGTTTGCAAGATTGGATAGAGAATTTGACAATGAAAAACACAGGAGCATGGAAGAAAAAAAAAACAACAAAACTTCTTTGCCTCAAAAGATCATCTTGATTAAGTAATTTATTTCTGTTAAGAATTTCAATTATACTATTTTTATCTTTCTTGTCAGATTCTTTGACATGGGGAAAAAAAAGTACAACTCAGAAGCTATTCTCTCACATACAGGAATAATGAAATTTTGTGGCACGATACCTGAAAGAGGTATGTGACTAAACCTGGAGTTCTTGAATCCACCTCCAGTATTACTAGTTATGAGTTATAAATAAAAGCTTCTGACACATTTCACAGACAAGCAATTATGGACATAAAAGATTAACTATGAAAATATGAACATTCAGTATTAACTGAAATGGTGCTTTAAATTTAGAAACCAACGTTTCTCATGCAAGTACAAATGAAGTAAGACAGAATTTGTAGGACATGATAGGACATAGGCAGTATGAAATATCCAGCATTTGCATTGAGATACTTCCAGAGAGTCTACACAGAGGGGTCCATACTACTTCCATGAAATCTGCTGCAATATAAACTATTTGGAGCAACTTGGAGAGACTTACAGTGCTTATTTAGGATCTAGAGTGAGTCCAGTGTATATATGGCTAAAAGCTATTCCAAGATCATAACTGAAGCAGTGTTTGAAGTCTTGTATGAAAGGAGAGCAATTAGTATATAATGCAGCATTACTGTTGTGTGAGCACTGGAGAAGACGGCATAGGGCTGAAGAGGTGTGGGGAAAGACCAAATGCTGTGCTTCAACCTCAGCCCACTGGGGCTGACGTTGATGGGGTGGACCCTGTGTACTGTGAAGAATTACTGATATTTACAAAGCTTTCCCAGTGGCTGCTAATGTATGAACAACTTGAACACTGTCATCTTTTGTAAGCATTAAAATAGTTCTGCTTGCTAAAATTAAATAACATATAAATTAAAATTAAAATCATTGCAGTTGGTGGCTGGAAATGGAAGTGAGGGTGAACTTTCATCAGAAGCTCTGTTTTGTGCCTGGAAACCATTTTTATTCTCACTGGGAACAGTTTCAGTGGAGAACGAAGATGAAAAGGCTAGATAAGCAAAGCAAAAGGCTTATCTAGGGCCATGTTCCACTGAATGTGTTTTGATGGGCAATACTTTACAGGTGACAGCAGTAGCGCAGTTTTCTTGGCATCTTTATTTCTTGTAGGAAGGACCATGCTAATAATTTGGTAGCACACAATTATACAGGCGTGGAAGATAAGCAGAGGTTATAACATTAAAAATAAGTCTGGAAAATTAATTTATCTTTCATCAAAGACAAAAATCCTAAAGCTTGTGATTTGGTGCTGTTTTTTTCTTTTTCCTTGTTTTGTTTTTAATTTTTCATCAGTACTAAGTGTCAAAAGAGGGGATGTGGGTTGTTTGCACAGGTGCAAATTATGTTCTCTCCTTTAACTTTTCAAAATTTAAAAAATGCAGGAGCTCAGTGCAAATAGAACATCAGGGGAAAATTCTCTGGTGTGTTCCACAACAGTTACAAAGAAAGAGAAACTTCTGCAGTTACTCTTTTTTTTTTTTTTTTAATTTCTTATGCATTAATTCATATTGAAAACTGGGCAGCAAGTCATTTGGGCATTTATGTCACCTCAGTCTGTAGTTCTGATTCTTTATTTTCATCTAATCCAGCTTGGTACTCCCTGGGATAGAGAATTATGAAGCATAATAAAATGAGGCTATCCTGTCAGTTTTGACTTGTAGGTACTGCATAAATATTAGTGATAATTAATAGGACTTTGGTTTTACCTTTAGTGTCTAAACACCTTGAAGAAGGATGGTGTGACAATTCTTCCCTTTCTTCCTGTGGTGTAATACTACTGATTTCATTTTGCATTTTGACCAAGGGATCAGGATTCTACTGGGATTTTTCACAAATGCATAATGTGAAAGTACTTCAAAAAAATTATCCTCTGTTGAAAATATAATTATTTTTGCACATTATCTGTTTTTTGTTTATTAATGACAGTAGTACCCATATAAAGTAGTTCCCACCAAGTGGAATTTTATTGTTACGGTCATGTTCTTTGAAATTAGAATCAGACAGAGATAAAACCAGTAATTCTTTCTCTCAGAGGTTTTTGTTGATTTGACATTTGTATTTGTTCCAGTTGAAGAAACAGAAGGAAAACACTTGGAATAATTTATTAATGGGAACAGAGCTCTTGCACTGTTTTGGGGAAGGACAGCTGGTGACCTCCAGACTCTGCAAATCCAGGTTCCCAGAAGCCTGATGGACTGCCAACAAGCTGAATGAGGTAGCCAGCAAGAATTCAAGTTTTAAAACCTACCTGGCAGTGAGGCATATATTGGAGCCTGCCTAGGGTCTGCCAGACCATCTTTGAAATTAGATCACATCTGTGAAAAGTTCTAAATTGGCAAATCATCGAATTCCAATGAAACACTATTTGGGAAGAATTTTTCCAACCTGCTCTAATTAAAAGGAAAGTAAATCACCACAGCCACTGTTTTGCCTGTTCAAGTTCCCAACTGTAGCTGTTGCCAGTGTTCCAGGTTGAAATGTTATGTAGATATGTATATAGGTCTACAACATATTCCTGAATCCAGGAAGTCACTCTTTCCAGCCAGAAAAAAAGGAACAAAACACCAAAAAAAGCCAAAGTCCATGTCCAGACTGTTTATAATTCTATCACCTTATGATTTTTCTCTGAGGAAGGTTCTTTTCTCTCTCTTTCTCTTTTTTTTCTTTTTTTTCTTTTTTTTGGTAAAAGAGGTATTTTTCTCTTCACAGTTTATTTCCAAGAGATATCATGTCCTGATGAAGAGTTTTAAAAAGGTCATGCAAACTATATGTTCAGGCTGTCTAAAAAAGATTGCTATTAAATATGCCTTAAACTTATATTCCCTGGAAGATTAACTGACTTATAAATGACATTTTGATGGATTATTTTAGCTATGAGGGGTTATGTATATGTGTTGAATTTTAAAGTCTGCCTGTTAACTCTCTCTGCCTGTTAAGTGAATTGAAATGAATAATTTATTTTGCTGGTATTTAGGATGTTATGTCATTTCTGAAATACAGAGATCTTCATCTGGGGAATAAAAAAAATATTGTAGAACCGGCAGTACTTAGAAATCCACACACAGTTAATCCCTTTGGAGAAAGATTTTTAAAAGAAGTGCACACTGACTGGCTTAGAAAATCTTGTATGTGTCAAAAGACTGATGGGTGCCAGGCAGTTTGTAAATCACTTTCATTAAATGCCTAATTATAAATGGAGGTTTTTTAAAAAAGTTTGTTCACTGTAACACTGACACTATGACAACAAGATTCAAACCAGAAACATCATTTTGACTATCTGACTTTATTCCCTAGACAGGAACTGATCTATTTGCTTTCTTGGCTCTTGCATTATCGCTTTGGCCAGGTGAAGGATCCCCATCTAAGGGACAGTCTATGCACAGTGTGTATTTCTTCACAGAGACCAGGGCCTGTGTTAATTAATACCTATTGCTTCAGCTACTCTGTATCTGTTGATGCTATGAGTCCTTTTACTTGTGTAGGGTCTTGCAGGGATATCTTGTGTGAGAACCTGGTCTTTGCAGGTGTGACAACAGAAGTTGCCTGGCATAACCCTGAAGAGCCTGTTCCTGCTCCAGATACAGAATAATTAGATAGGAAGAGGAAGCTCAGCAACAGGAGGGTGGTCACTGAAGTGATACTGGTTTCCATGAGTGGAGACTTGTGGTCTTTCAGATTACAGGAAGAGGATCCCCTTAAGTCTGCTCAGGGACTTTGTTTTCTGCTACGGAGCTCTGTGCAAGAGTTCAGATGTAAGGGTTTTACAAACTTTTTGTTATGGATGCTTCAGTGACATGTTATTTAGAGGAAAACTGAAATTGTTCTTTTTTTATTTGTTTATTTTATTTTGGCTTCTCTCTACTTGATTTCTGCACATGTGGCACAGTCAAGAAGTTCTTTTGAGAGCCCCTTGCCTTACAAAATGTCCTGGAGATTATCCTGTGCCTGACGTAATAACAGCCAGATGACTGACAGCAGCTACTGGTTCCAGATTATGCATCTGTCTGGTTAGCAATGGCTAAGGACTGCACAGCTGGTGTGCATGGGAAGGACTGGCCCTTGTCCTAATTATTCTATGAGAGAAAAAAAACAGCCATTGGGATTTGTCCAAGGCTCACTTTATCCATGATGAACTGTAATATTAACCATTTTTGAGTGAGTCACTACTAAAACCAGCTGGGAACTAGGCATTTCAGAGGTGAAGCTGGACAGGCTGGATAGTCTGTGGTATTCTGGGGAGTAATTTGTAACTGTTACTATGTGGAGCTGTGTGGATATATTTTGCCAATATTGGTGGTCATCGTAAACTAGCTAAAAGTTTCTTGTCTATTCCTGAACATACGTTTAGAGTATATCTGAACGAAGACAACACTAAAGCCTTAGTGGGTGTCACAGCAATCTGTAGCGTCAGTGCATCTTCCTGACTGTGTTAAAAGTATTGGTCTAGTGTTTATGGCTAACATGAGAGCTGTGAAAACATCTGACAAAGGTCTTGCATCCAAATCACTTAAAATGGGAAATGTTGGTCCTATGATTAGGTGGCCCAGCCAAAAACAATGATGGGAGAGGGATAACACTGCCAACGCCCAACTGAGTCTTCACTAATACATCCTCTGAGACCCCAAGTGTCTTGGATCAAGATGCTGTCATGATTATAACCTGAGTGAAGTAAGAAACTTCTGAAAAGTCTCCACATTGTACAGGGCTGTTATTTTGTGCGAGCTAGAGACATGATGAACGATTTCTTGTCAGTGATACAAATATCCAGTGAATAAATGTGACTGTTTATCATACTGTGTTTGCTGGCAAGTAATATTTTTGAAGGCTTAGGAAATATGTAACCCAAATAAAAAGAAGTCATAGCACTGTGGAAGGTCTGATGGAGATGAACTGTTTCCAACACAATCTGGTTTTGTGCAAAACTCAGATCCAGAGGAACCCATCTGGATTTTGTTCGTACATAGCAAGTCATGTGAGGTAATTGTATTTCATGCAGTACATTGTATTACAAAAATTATACATTGCCATTTGCTATATACTGGGGGCATTCAGGTCCTGCCTGCCAGGTTAACTGCATTTGGTTAGGATAATTATGATCTGTAATGGCTTCAATCAGTGTCGGTTTGCATGCCTTCACTAGTATTTGATACCCAGAATTGTAGGTATCTAGGAATGTTTTCCTAGAAAAGAACACTAGAGAATGGGTTTCATTTCTTTTTAAGTAACTAATACATTACAAAGTTGTATAAACAAGCCAGTGAGCCAACAAGAAAAGGAGGTTACAAGCTGGTCCTTGTGTCGTGCTGGTAGAGATCCCTGCCTCTGCCTAGAGATGAATTCTTCAGATTAGGAAGAAAGGAATTGTTAGCAATCATCCAAAGTACTCTAGTTACTTCTTTCCTGTATTTTGGGATTATTTTGGCCAGGCTAAGAAGCATTTTTTTTCCCAGAGATAAATTTAGGGGCTTTCAGTAAGAATTCTGAGGTAAGTGCCATCTGAAGTTTTGTTAAGCCCACTGCTTCAATGAGACATTAAAAGGAAAATATTTTGTTTTGTTGGTTTATTTTGGCTTTTCATTGCTTGGATCCTTTACAGGGCTCTACAGAGGAGTGTGTAGGATGGGCAGTGTGCCAAGTTTTCAGCCTGCACTATCCTTCAATCCCAGAGAGTTTGGTTAGAAAAGGTATAAATGCATTCTCCACTGAATGCATGGCAGATTCTCCTGACAGGAGAAGGAGGGAGGACAAGAAGCAAGACTTTTCTGTAAGCAGAGAATTTTCCATAGCTGGCCTCTCACATGAAATCTTTTAGAACAAGACATAAACTGTGGTGCTTCTGATGATGAAAACTTATAGTAGAGATAGGAAATGGTCATCATGCAGGCATTTTTGCAGCTTTTTCTTCCACCTGGAAAGAGAAGTTGGGTCCGTGACACTTTGTAAGACATGTTGATCAAGTTTCCTTTTTTTACTGAGGCCTTCCTGTCCATGTTTAGCCCAGATTTAGCACTACACTATAGCAGTTGCTCTATTATCCAATGACCCATCCCCAGCAGAGGAGGGTGATCATGAAAAGAAGAGAAGACCCATTGGTTTAAAATGGATTTAATGAAACAGCAAAACTAATACCAATACCAATATAAACTATACATTATACTTAGCCCAGCAAATGTACAGTGGTCACAAAAAATGGGAAAGCAGTCTTTGGGAGCAGAATGGCAAACAAGCCCCTTCAGGGATGGGGAGAAGTGGGAAGAGGAGGAGCAGGAGGAGCCCCCATTCTCAGCAAACTTTCCCCGTTTTACTGGTGTGATGTTTATGGTCTGGGCTAAATCTGTGGGCAGCTTGGGTCAGCTGACCTGGCTGACTCCAAACTGCTAATGGCCTGTAGACCTCAGCTGGCCTATGATTCTATCGCAGTGAAACCAGGACACTTCTAAAAAGGCCTTTCATACTTGGTTTTATAGATTTTAAGAACGTGTTGGGTATATTTATAATATTAAAATAGCTGCTGACTATGAAGACAGAATCAATAGGGAATCTTACTAGTGTAGTTACTGCCTATATAGATAACATTTCAATTCCCTATTGTGAAACTGCCCTCATGTTTTTGCCATGTGGCTTACACACACTCTTGGACATAACCTCTTACTTCTGGTTCAAATATGTGTAAGAAAATAGCTGGTGTCTTAAGCACTGAAAGCCATTGTCATCATTCTACAAATGGTTCACTTTTTGTAAATATCTGTAAGCAGCTTTATTTTGTTTATTTTGTGGATTAAACCTCAGTCTTAATCTGGCATTCACTTTGGCTTTTAGGAGGTATCCATGGCAGTCTACTGAAGAACTAGACAAGAAATGAAAAGGCAGTTTAAACATTACGGGAAGAGAACACTTAAAACTAGCCACATGGTACTTGTGCACAGAAACTAAGACTGCGTACTTGGCAGTGTGGAAATGAGTAGAAAGAGAAAATGAGCTGAAAAAAAGACTATATTTATGAAATGCAAGCTCTTTGGGTAAACCTTTGCTAGAAAAGTTGTTGTGCAACCAGTCACGTATTGTGAGACAAACCCACAGATAACCAAGAAAAGTTCTTTTAATGACCCTAAATCACATGTAAAGCTGAGGAGTAATGAATTTTAATAACTGGACCTCAATCACACCAAATGAATTTGAGTGTTTTTCTGAAAGCCAGTCAAGGACCTTAGAAACAAGACCATCTTTCCTCTCAAACGGAGTTTAATAGAAATATCATAATACATAAAATAACCAACTTTTAAAAGACATACACATATAGTATTTCAATCTTCAATAAATCTCAGTTGATCTTTAAGATTTGCAGCTAATCCGCCAAAAGACCACAGCTGCTACAAAAGCTTTCTTCACAGAAAAGTCAGTATGGCTTTCCTAAGTCCCAGAGTCAGACTGAATTTCTTGAGAACTTTAGACGAGTGCTTCATCTTTCAACACTCATACTCCTCTTTACCAGTGCTAGAAAAAGTCACTATTAGTTTGTGTTGTATAATGAAGTGCAGTAATCTCTTCATTGACAACTATTTAAGATAATGAGAAGTCCTTATTTCCTATTATCTGTCATGCAAATGGACAAACACAACTGTAATGCATAACAGAAAATGTTCTTGGATATACAACTCTGGAATTATTTTTTTCCATAGACCTTAAAACCCCAGTGCAGCACTTATGATGTCTCCTGTATGGCCAAGCTCAGAGTCATCATTGCTCCAGAATCACTTCTGACAGGCAGAATAAAGGATTGCAATCAGCCTTAAAAAAATATATCTTTCCAGCTTTCTTGCCGATGTTTTTATTTTGTTAACAATCCAGCTCTAAATTGCAATTTTATCTTTCATTTCTTCATGAGTTCAAACTGGACTAAAGCTGTAGCTTCTTGACTGACTGGCTTCAGTGAGGTAGCATGATCCATAATAAAATTAATTTTTCACAGATAAAATAGTGGATACTGAACTGACTGCAACTGCTGAGGAGTCATATTTTGATTCTATAGTAGACTCAAAACATCAGCTCAGTGCTTATCAGCAGTTTAACAAACAAAATGTAAGGCTCCTTTATGAATGGAAAAATAATTAAAACCACTTGAAAACAGCATTATGTCTAGTTCATTCATGACCCAAATGATGTGTGCAGTTCTAGTTTCCCCCTCTGAAAAAGATTATATTAGAACTCAAGAAGGCACAGAGAAGAGAAGCAGGAATCACCAGTGGTATGGAGCAGCTTGCACAAAAAAAGTGATTGAGAAGGCTAAGGCTCCTCTGGTCTCAGGAAGGATACTAAAGAGGTTTACGAAATCATGAATGACATGAGGAGATTTGGTAGTGATCAAAAACTGATCAGTTTTCTCCAGTGTGGAAATTGAGAGACAACAAATGAAACTGGTAAGAGTGTAGTTCAAATCAAAAGTAGGAAATTTACCTGAAGGAGAGAGCTCTACATAAACAAGCAGTCATCCTACAGAACACTGTGAGACGCTGCAGACATAAGAAATGTATGCAGGTTCAAGGCAAGACTAGACAAGTATTTGGAACACAGGGCTCCCAGAGTTGCAGAATATATACCAAGCTCAGAAAATCTGCAGAGCTGAAAGCAGCTGCAGGGCCCAAGACTATGAGGAGAGGAAATAGCCTCTATACTTGCTCTGCTATGCTTTTTTATGTGTCCAGTTATGACCACAGCATATTTTGTTAGCTAGATACTTGGTCTAAACCGCTCTACCCACTTGTGTATTTTTATTATGAGAAGGCTCTCGCTGGTGGTGTGACCCAGAAGCAAATACTGAGCCTTTAACTTCTGTAAGATTTTTTTTTTTTTTTCCTATGGAATCTGGGAAAAAAGTTTTATTTCTTGGGCTATACAGTAATGGTATTTGCAGTGTATATGAGGTGATCAGAGCTATACATCTCTCTCATTACAACCTCTCTAGAGTCTGAAGAGGCAGTTAAGAATGTATGCCTTAAGGTCTGTGTCTTCACAAATATACAGTAAAATATTAAAATAAACTGGTGCTTTAAGATACAAAGATGTGGGAAGGAGTGAATTCTGCAGTGTATTTTGTAGTCTTAGAGTCATAACTGTGTGGAGGCCTGATATTTTCATTTCACTTTGTTCACATTCTGAAAGGCTCTATGAATGTTTGTAGCATCCTTCTGTGTATGAAAATGTGAAAAGTCAAGTATTATTAGAAAACCTATTTTCATCTAGCTGTGAATGGATTATTCTTCCTCACAATGAAATCAACATCTAAAATTATTGTTTGGAGAAAAGGAGAAATGGGTTCCATATGGGGATAATTATGTGGTTGTCTTCTCTTGAAGTAATACAGAAATCATTACCGTGATGAAAGAGGCAGGAATAACTTGTTTATCTAGCATTTATTTGGGCATCACAACACTAAAACAGGTCAGAAGAAATGTGGCACAGATATTTTCTGTCTTGCTTATTGATTGTGAATGAGAACAGTACCTTTCAGCTAAGACAATCTTACCATAAGTCCTACTAACATGTTTTTTGAGGCATCACCTCTTATGGTGAAAGGATTGTTCTGTCTCTGAACTCAACTCAGTCCTTGGTTTCTTAGTGAAATATCCAGTAAAGTTGCCAATTGTGGCAGCGGTTTTAGTGGTGTGGATTACTGTCCATGTGATCACGAGGTCATTGACCAACCATGACTTTGTAATGACCACTTGCTAAGTGACCTAGACTGGATTTGAACCAGTGACCTTAATGTGAAAAACTCTGAATGTCACTTCTAATCTCTGGAGGATTTAATTTCTGGGTTTTACTTTAAAATAAACTCTGTTCAACCACAGATGACTTCTTCAGGCAGTGCTGTGACAATAATCTTTACTGATTTGTATCTTTCACAGCACTAAATTGATCATAATTTCATTCAGAAATAATCTTAATATCAATTTAATTCATAGAACAGTGTAAAACTTTATTTTGAAGCTAGTACTTATGGGAAAATCAAGAGAGAATTTTAAGAGCTATATTCGGTACCCTTGAGAAAACACCACACACAGTAACTCTTAAGTTCCTTACTCCAGCAAAAGCCTAATTCAACAAGACTTGTGCCTGAGGAACCACCACAGGACTGGCCCAAATATTTTGATGTTTCTGATCACAGAAGTAGACAAAAAAGAGAATGAGACAAAGATAATTCAAAAATTCAGAATATTTAGCTGGAGATTTTTTACGTAGCTTAAAAAAAAATACAAACAAAACCAAAACAAAAACAACAAAACCAAATCAAACGGAAAACAACCAACCAAAACTCTTTTGTAAGATTAAATTGTGTAGCTTTAATTGGGCCCAAATGTGTATCAAGTACTCTGATTTAAAGCCTACAGTGGTCCAGTTATTTGGAAACACATTTTAAAATATGATGTTGTCTTTGAGTGGTTTTTTTCGAGTGGTATTTATGTACTGATTGCAATTATTGACCCTTCACTGAAATCTTCTAATTTCATCATCAAAGTAAAAAATGAGAGTGAAGACTAAACTGTTAATGTATTCAGTATTCATGAACTTCCTTAAGCTGACATTATTGTTCAAGACATGAGTTTTTTTGGTTACTTGCCCTTATCTTTTATGGAAAAATTATTCAAGCATTTACCTTTTAAAATCTTGGTCTTTGTAAACCCTTTTTCAGGGGAAAAGAGGGAATATAGGTGTGTCTTAGCTATTCTCATGAGTTTTCACTTCTATGGATTCCTGATTCCTGTCTTAAGAGGTAAAATTTTGGATTTAAATCCTCCTTTACTAGTACATGGCTTATAAGTCCAGGCATAACATTTGAAAAGATAAATGAACAACTGCTCCCTGAAACTTGGACCTTGATCAGACTGAATGAAGTAAATCAGTGTTTCTTCTTCAATGAATGATGAAGAATAACTCCAGTATAAAATATTCAGTAAAACAAAACAAAAGGCACTGAGTTATTTTCTTCTCAAATGTCTGCTAATTTGTTAAATATGTTAAGGATCTAGGCATACAGCTCTTCTCCTGTATAAATTATAATGTAGATACTGTGATTTCCCAAAGATTCCATATTTTGTTACTGAAATTTCTCCATCTCATTGATCAAAATGGCCTGTCTTCAGCATCTGGTAAAATACTTAACATATTTTGTATAGCATAGCCAGGAAAATATATTTTTCATTAGAGATCCATGAAACCTTTGTGGTTAAGAAGGAAGAAGAATCAGTAGTTTCATCTGAAGTCAAGCTGGCTGGCCAATGAATATGGGTAGGACATTAACAAACATACAAATTATATTGTATATTTGTGTATTTTTATATACTGTACAATACTGATAGCAGTTTTGGAAGATTGTTGCCCCTGACTTGCAAGACTGAGAAAATCTGGCAATGGCATGGACATATCCTGAGTTTTGTTTTCCAGTGTAAAGTCTAGCCATTTTTCCTATGAATCAAAATGTTTATTTTGTGAGGTCTGTGTTATGCTTTCAAAAATATTGTTGTATCAGACATCTGCTGTATAGCCTTAATCCAAGTGTGCTATACTCCTCATAGGACATTTTCAGCTAAAAAGGACTGTCCTTTTTCACTTTTTTTTTTTCAGTAAAATGTTTAATTTTTAAAGGAAAGTTTAGTTTTTCTTAATTTAATTACCTGAACAGATAATGACCCTTCTTTCCCAAAACAGTCTCTGCTTTTCTTTGGAAAAGAGAATTTTTATGATAAAATCCACAACTATGGAACTTCTATGATAAATCAAAAAAAAAAAAAAAAAAGTCTTTTACCTTTCTTTCCAAGTTTCTCATTAAAACGGTCCCTAGTTTATGACCTGGTTCAATGTAGTAATTTATCTTTAATTTAGCTTGGAACCAGTTACTTTCTGAACCAAGAGAAACTCCACATGTAGAGTCACTGGACACAAGAAACATCACTTTCATTCATGACACTGTAGCGTTTGCTTCTCATGGCTGCTAAAAAATTTTTGAGAAAGCACTTTACTTTTGCTTACAGATTACACAGTATTTTCCTGTCAATTTTTCACTATAAAATATGAATTTTGATAACTGAAATTTAGGAATGGGCCTTCAAATAATGTCCTTTGAGAGATTAAATATTTATAGTGTCTTATTTACATATGTAAATTCATTCTGTGCTGAAGTTTCTAAATTTTATTTCAGCCACATGACATCCAGTTGACAGTGGTTTAAGGGGGTCACTAAAGAGCAATACTGGCAAAGTCTCTTTTCAGTTGATAGTTTAGATGAGGAGTAGGAATTAGCTGTCAGGAGCAATAGCACAGAAGGTGGCAGCATGGCAGGGAATGAACAGAAGGGAATAGATATGGAGAATTTTTCTATCTTGTCACCCACAAAAATAACAATGTCACAGCCATGGGTAATATAAGCTTAAGTGTTAGAGTACTTTTCCTTAAACTCCAGGGGAATAAAACTACAGAAAAGATTTGTGTCAAAATGCAAGCACCTTCTGCCACTCTATGTAACACAGAGATGACTCCCAGAGACCTCTCATATGGGAAGATCCCTGCTACAGGCAGTCCCCAGGACATCCTCTCCTCCTGGCTTCACAGTTCAGCCAAAAGTGAGATCCTGGTTTTCAAGATCATCCTTACTTTTCCTATCAGGTCAAGTAAGCTGCTGGCCTGCTTGGTGATCTTAGGAAGCTTTTTTTCCTTCTCTGACTTTTTTTCATGGGGAAGGTGTAAAACATTAGAGTTATGCTATTGAAAATATAGTACATATAAAGTAGGTCTGATGCTGCTTTAAGCAGCTGGACAGGGTTTATGCATTCCCTGATGTTTTTCAGGGAAGTTAAGACTTTGTCAGAAAGGTGTACACAGCTCATGTATTCTTAATTTGACTTCTATAAAGACAGGAGTAGTCCATGGGATGATCATATATATAAAAATACTCCAAGAGTAGCTCTAAATTTGTGAAGTGCTATTGGGTTCTTCTGTATGAAAAGTATTATAAGTTGTTAATGCAAACCAGTGGCACATAGGTGGTTGTGTGTACTGTCATCTGATGTCATCTGAAAGTAGGAAATAGCAGAGGGCTGTACCTGAAAACCTTTCTGCTAGAGATTTTACTCATTTCCAGCTTTTCCTCATTCTTCATAGCAGAGGAATACATTTCCAATGACTTGAGTGAGGCTAGATAGGAGATATATGGCTATGTTTAAGATGGCAGTGCAACAAATATATAAATTAAGAGGTTTTCTTTAATGAAAAAGAATTTATACGTAAAATATCACAAGTCTGAGGTTTATTCTGCTGTGGTTTATGTGTGATATTTCATATAATACATATAGCTCTGTTTACATTATAACATACTCAGTTACATTTAAAGTTGAGCAAATAATAAAGGAATTATCTGATAATATTTTAAAGAAAAATACTCAACTAATTCATCATACTTCACAAAAGAAAAGTGGAAAATAAGGAAAAATATTTATAGAAAACAAATGCTATCTTACCATTTGTGTTATAAAACACCTGAAACCTAATTTCTTTTTGAGGAGGGCTTGCTACATTAGTTTCTCTGAACTGAAGAATAGATCCAGATAGAGCCCCAGTTCTCAAAAGGTGGAAGAAGAGGTGAAGTCAGAATTTAGGTCTCGTATGCTTTACAAGTTTGTGAGTAGGTCAGAAAATGGACTGTGTAATGGCTCATCCTATTGGGTATCCAGTCTTTGTTAGCTGCTGTCACTGTCATGGAAATAATGTAAAATGTGATCAATTTGATTTCTACTGCAGGTGTTAGAAATATTCATAAAGTAATGGTATGGTAACTGGGCTGTTCTTGATATCTGCTATGTATTTCTACCCGTTGTCCTGCATTTTGCATGTGATCTTTCACCTAGTGATGAAAATGACTTGGTGACACTATTAAATGTGACTTCCATCAGGTTCAGGTTCTCCAATAGGACATTGCTGCTGGACAAGGGAAGGGACCCCTTCCCTTGTGTTCAGATGGATAGCAGAATAAATTTTTTAGAGACCTCTTCACAATCCCACAGAAACAATGGTAGAAATTCCCCTTATTACTTGGTCTCTATGAAGAGTGACATTATTTTGATAACTACAGGGTTAAATAAAATGAGTTTTCTCCTATGACCTGATGATTTTTTCCAATTATATATTCACCAGATACTACAGTAATTAGTATCTGCTGACAGTTGTGTACAATATAATTCTATATAACACTTCTAAATGGACAGTTTATTTCACAGAGAGTAAAACTCATTTATCATACAAATTTGCTGCATGTCACTTAACTTCCAGATTATGTCTGTTTATATACATATGGCTATTTTGTTAGAGAGTTTTATATAAATCTTTTAATGTCCACACAGAATTTTAGAATATATAATTACATTCTCAAAAATTGGACAAAGGGGAGTTACTGGAAGAAAGCATTAGAAGTAGTGGAGGCTTATTCTTCAGGCACTAGTGGTCTCCAAGTATTTCTGGCAAGATATCTGTTCTCTTCTAAGGTCTTGTTCTAATGCACAAAAGCTCAGAAGCTCAGGCATATAACTTCTCCTTTTACAGTGGTATATCATCACAATCTTCAGCATTATTGATCCAGGGACTCTCTGACTATAGGCTGCTGGAAAACATGCACACCCAATATCGACTTTTCATGTTTGGTTTTCCCTGTCGGTTTTCCCTAAACTTTCAGTATTACATAAGAGCTCATTTCAAACTAATTTTAATTTACTTTCAGTGATTGGAGTTTGTGGTTTTCTTGTTGTTTTTCTTTTTGTTGTTGTTGTTAGTCTGCTAAATTATTTCTTTTGTGAAAAATGCATACAGATGTAGAGTAGGCTATGTTTGGGATTTTTCAGCCTTGATCCATCTATTTTATGCACAGAGCAAAAGAATAGCACCAGGTAGAGAAATGTATCCCTCGAAAGGCTCCATGATTTGAAATAAGATGCTTCCTGAAGGGAGCTGCGTCTCCACCCTGACCGCCTACCCATTTCCCTCTTTTGCTTACATGTGGAGTCATTACCACATCCCCAGTGTTTGGCTTAGCAGTCAGGTAGTGTTGGCACTGTTTTGTGTGAGGCCTCATTGTGTGAAGGAACCTACGATCTGATTTTTGCTGCTAAGAAAGACCAGCTTTTCTCCTCTCATTGGTGTTATTAAGGGTGGCTCAGTCCAATTTAGGACTTTGACTGGACCACACAGTCACAGCAATAAGACCTGCTTTCCTTCAGGTATAAATGAGAGAGAAAAGGGATGGAAGTGGTCCTCACATAATCACACACTAGGACTCATAAGACAAACTGACAAATGCAGCTCCTGTGTAATGACTTGCGGGACAAGACTCCACAGAGTCCTATTTGAAGATGGCCTGACTCAGAGCAGCCCTATTATTGCTGCAAGCTGTGTCCATGGCTGAGATCCAAGCTGAGAGTCAGCAAAAGTAGATGAAAGGAACCAGCACTGTTTCCTCTATGCCTATTGCACTAAAGAATTCTATTATCTTCATGAAATTGTTTCTCACCTACAACTTGAAACTGCAATTATAATTTGGTCCTTTCATATTCTTTAGTATGTTCCCAGGCCAATTCAGAATCACCACAGCATAAAAACAACGGCGCTTTTATGCTGTTAATTTGAAATACTTTGAAAACCATTAGATTGTTCCAGGCTTACCGGGGACATTTCCATAAAAATAAGCTTCATGCCAATGAATCTGAGATTCATATATTACAGGATATGGTCTCCTCACACCCTCCGCCTACTCATTTGGAAATGTCTCATGGTTTTCCTGCATCATTTGACACATCTGTAGTCATTTAATTGTTCTAGCCTTCCAGACTCTATTGTGAAACAATTGCTTACAGGACTCATTAAAAGAAAATATAACAAAAAAAATCCCATGCATTGTACTTCCTCCACAGTAACATAAACCTTGGAAATTTGCAAGGTATCCAAAAATTATTATTTTTTTAAACAGGACATTTTGACCTGTGTTAAATAGGAACCCAGTATGCAGCATGAGTATTTGGACAATATTTCTATATGTTTAAACAGGTCATGAGTGGAATGGGAGTGTGTTATACATTGCATGGGATTTTTTTTTTTAATTGTTATTTGTTTATTCCAGTTTTGGCCCTGACTCAGAAAGGTAATTAGCCACTTTTTTATGTCAACCCTTAACTAGAAAAGCCTTTTCTTAAGTCCTGTTGAAATAAGTAGAAACTAAACATATGCTCAGAGGTAAACATTAGCTTGAAATGCTTTGCTGACGAGGATATTCTTTCACACTAGTCTTTGGAAGTTGACCTGGCAAAAGATGTTATTGGAATGCATCTGTTTATCTCAATTAGTATTGTGTCATACAGAACAAAACACATTGCCAAATGCTTGAAATTCCACTGTTCCCTATTTCACTCCTTAGCAGAGAGAAGAACTCTCTGTATCGCCAGCTGAGATACCAAACATCTGGCAGATCTCTAAATTCCCATCTGACTCAAGGTCATAGAACAAGACACTTGATATTGATGCTTAACTAGGCTTCTGTGATGTAATGGATGTATCTAGTTGCAAATGTTTAGAACTGTTTGCAAAAATAAGATGTTTAACAGTTTTTGTTGAAACATGTATTGTCACAAATGTGGCTTACAGGCTGCTGAGAGCCTGTCTGAACAGTGTCACAAGAAATATATTAAAATTCTGCTTAGGTTTTGAGGGAAGAATCACATTTGAAACAGTGCAGAGCTGTCCACTCACAAATCTTGATCATGAGAATCTTTTGGATACAATTTAATACTAAAACTGAGAGTGACAGATGGATGGATCAGCTGCCTTAATGTGAAAATAGCTTAGCAACAGGAACATAGAAATTAATTTCTTTCTTTCTTTTTAGGGAGAATGTTTAAAACACTTATTGTCCTTGCAGTAATATTTTGGAAATATTAATATTTTGGAAAGACTAGAAAAGTCTTACCACATCCATAAATGTCTTTTACACTGACTTTATAACAGGGTACATAACAGCAAAATGGATTTATGTAACCTGAAGCAGAGCTAGATGTATAATTTTCTTATCTTAATAAGTAGGTTCAAGTGATGAACAAGATTCTGCAACAATGATTTCACCATATTTAAAATGTATTTTGGTGCTTCTCAGAGTACTAGGTAAGCCCATTTTTATTCCTGTCTGTCCATATTTTTATGTTGCATTCATCATTTGACTGGCTGAAGACTTGGATCTCCTCCAGTTCAGCTTGTCAGACACACAGATGTAATAGTGATGAGTAGAGATGAGCTTTCAGTAAAGCTCAGGCTCTCAGGCTTCGAGATATCTTGCAGAGGTCTAGGAAGCTTTGTCTTGAGAGTGAGTGATCTCACAGGCTGGCCCTGATGCCTAGGACTCGCAAGAGGAACAGCTTTCCACTAAAAGCAACAGAGTCAGGGTGGTATGTCCTGGATAAGATGCCATGAGAGTCAGGAGGTGTCTTTCTGGTTCTTCCTTCTCCATCCCTCATCACTTGCTCCTTATTTCTATCATGATTTCTTCCACTTCTGACCCCAGGACTGTATGGCAAACACTTCATCAGCTTTAAGTGAAACAGAGTAGGTTCCACAAGTGGTCATTAAGTAACTTAATTTCATTGGAAGATCACTGACTTTCTCTGGATCCAACCCTTGCTCTAATGATTGAGAGACACAATAACCCTTAGAAGCTTTGTTGGTACTCCCCGTTGCCAAAGATGTTTAGCAAGATGCATTATGTGGGAAGCAAGAATGAAAATTGTAATTTATCAAACAAGGGAATAAGGTTTGTGATGAATGTGAGCACTTGCAGGTAAACAGAAACACTACATTGGCTTTGAAAATCCCTTCACAGAGGTTAGTGGTGTTTAACAACAGAGGTGCCTCTGTTTACATCTACTGTTACACTCTATACCTTGTAAACTGTACCTCAGTATTTCACTATTTTCATTGCAAGGCAATCTGGAGTTCTGACTACACAGGGGAATAGTGTGCACAGCACAGATTTTATTGTACTTCACATCTCAACTGTTTTTCCAGCAGAACAGTTATGTAAACTCTCTAAGGAGCAGTTTGGTTATATTCAAAACCCCCATATTTTTCTATAGGTTTTCTCTCATATCAATTTGTTTTTATTGGTGTATTAGAAAAAAGGCAGCATTAAACAGGCTGTGTTTAACTTCAAACAGATCATGAATTTTTGTCAATGATAATAAATTCAACAATACTTACGCGTTTACAGGCATAGGTGTGTGTGTATATATATGCACCAGCATATAGCCAACACAGAAATATGTGTGTTTGTAATCTAACAGAAAAATTTGTAAAGAATAAAATAGATACTGGAGGACTACAGATGTGTTCATTAATATTTGGTTTTAGATTAAGTACTAGTTTCATGTTCTCTTCCAGTAATAACTGAATGGAATATATCTAAAACACCAAGGGATAGGAAAATCCAATGGACTGGGTATCTTTTGCATAGAGAATCCCAGATGTAACTGTTACCTGGGCCCTGACACACAATGTGTTTCTAGGAAACAAATTTAACAGAAGATATACAGCTTGCGTTGTCTTTTAGCCAGCTTTTCCAGCAAATGGAACTAGAATGTTATTGGTTTCATCTTTATTCCACCCTCGTTCCATCAGGCCCAAACTCCCCATAGGATCAGGACACATATGGTCAAAACATATCACTTAAGTAATGCTTCTGATTCAGCACATGCATTTGCAAAATATTTTTTTATGTGTGTGTTACTCAGCTTACATTTCTTTAAGAATAAATATATATATGTTTTCACATATATATGTTTATGTGCACACATGTATATGTAAACCCACTTTCTCTATCCTACCATCCAGAAGGTGGTGCTTACAGTTCTGTGTCTGTGAGCTGCAAAGAGACATTTAGTTTTGTATATGCAGTGACAGGAAGTGGGATGAACAACCTCACATCTGTTAGCTATTAAACAGTGAAATAATAACAACAATAATAAAATATTATTTTAGCCAGGCCAACAAGAACAGACATTAGATAGCTGAAGGTGAGTCAAAAGAGGGCCCACAACCAGTTGATTTCTTCAAAGGCAAAATATTATGTACATTTTTCTGGTTTTCAGTTCTACAAATACTGCCTTCTTGGGTCATCATAACATGCCATCAGCTTGAGTATTTCCTGTAGAAAACTATGGTAGCATTCATTCCTGCAGCAGTGTTCTGAGAACAAACATGGGCCTCAGAAATTTTTTTGGATTCAGAAAAGCAACACTTCTCTTATACTTCTTCCCATTCACCTTCTACACTTTGCTCTGCTTTGCTTCCTTCGCCCCCCTCCCCCCGCCTTCCCCAGGAAACTGCCAAATGATTGTGAAATGGAATAAATGGAAATGTGTGCCATTTTTTTAATAGATACTACCTGAGAGATTATCAAGGACTGTGGAGTTTGGGCTTTTCTAATAGCTCTGGTGTGATGTATTGTATCACTAGAGAGAAAAAGAAGATTGACTAAAATCTGATCAAGTCAATGAGAGTAAAAGAGTTTTCAGAAGATCATGCCTCAGGACATTGTTTTGAGTGATAAAACAACTTATTATTAAATTTAAAGAGGGAGATTGTTCCTTTGCTGATATGCATGATAGTTATTACCAGATAGCAGTTGTCATTGCAGAAAACTCTGGCAAGCTGAAGGAACATCATGATTAAGCGGAGAACTGGTATTCACAGAAAATGGCTGGCTGCTAATGGACTGTAAAAGTGAATAGCATCAATTAAGTCCATATAGCTAATTTTGTTCTGAGCTAGTAATTACACTCTGTGTACAATGACCTTATTATTAAAATAATATAGCGCCGTAGAAAGTAGAAGTGTACAGCCGCTGAGTATTATTCCAGCTATTTCTTGGTGATTTAATAGAAAGAAAAAAAAAAGTAATGACTTTTACTGACTTTAGGAGATAACTGTTTCTACCTGAGTTCTCTATTTTTACCGTTTCTGTTTCATCAGTCTCTTTATGTGTAAATAAAAAAGGCAAGCATTTGGCAGAGCATTTTATAAACATTGATAGGCAAATATTTGGTACAAGTTTGGATTTTAGTTTTAGGCTGCTTGTTTGTTTCACTCTTCAAAGTCACAGTGTGTTTCTTGAGTCTGTAGTTGCAGATCATGTGGTAGTGACTCAATGGTCATGGGTTGTTGATCATGCCTCACTGAGAGGAGAGCATTGAGTTTGGCCTCTCAAATGAAGTGTTCATGTCCCTGTCTTCAGAGAGACAGGACAAAGGGTGTTGGGGACAAACTATTCCAGGTTTTTTTGTTGTTGCTACCAGACCGACAGGAAAGAGTCTTTACCAACCTTTGTTATTTCAGTAGATATTGCAGGGCTCAGTGACTCAAAGGCCCCTGGACAATAGATTGCACTCACTCGCATTTAGCAGGGAATGGTAAGGGAAATGGATATATGTAACCTTAATTGCTGAACTCAAATATAACATGGCGTTGGTTGTTCCCTGCAGAACAGGAAAATTACCCCAATTACAATATCACTGTCTTCTCCAGGTGAGAAAGTAGTGGTCTCTATCTGTTTACACAGTGTCAGGTCATAACCGCACAGACATGTACATTCAGTGTTTCAACTGTCTCATGGTGAAAGTCAACAAACTATCTGAATCTTGGCCAGACTTTAAAAGTTCAGAGGTTTGGTTCAGAAAGAGCTGCAGTCACTGATCCAAAGTTTATAAAAGCTCTCCAGATTTTCTGAGACTGTAAAACTGGGCTGGAACAACATTTTTCCTGTAGCTTTCAGCACTTCTGTTTCCCATCCTAGCTGGACAGTGGAATTGAAAAAACACTTCTTCAGAAATTCCAAAAGCTTAAGAACATTAGGTCCCAGTCTGGTTCTAAAAATGAGTAAAGATCTGGGAGGCTGTCTGGTGGGGTCATATCTAACCTACCTAGTCTGTCCCATTTTGTTTGTAGCTCTCTTCAGACTGAGAGGTATTTTTGTAGCTGGAGTCTGGTGCAATACTCAGCAAGTACCCTAACAGCTTGTCTTCTTTTCCCAGCTGCTTAGAGATTCCTGTAGATATTAAAGCTCTTCATTCACACACAGATTCTGTTTAGTCTTTGATAGTTAGCACTGTACTCTGCTGAAGAAAGAGACCAACAGTTTGACAGCTGAAATATTGCAGTGTCAGTGGGGAGTCAGAATAGTAGAAAACATGCTCCTAATGTCTTGGTATTTCCGATTGGAAAATGCCATTTATAATATCACATGACCGAGGCATGGGCAAGTCAAGTCATAAGATAAAATTTTCATGTCATGCTTTTAACTCTTTCACAATACTGCTTTGGTAAATGCCCAGAAAATGATTGTATTTTTTTTCCAGAAGGTGGTTGCAAAAGTACCAGACCACTGCAAAAGTACCAACAAGCTGGTCAGTCACTAGTCTAGGGGCAGCAGGCTGAGCATTATTGCTTCAGCTGAAAGAGAATTTATCAGGTTTGAAAACTTCATTTCCATTTTGTCAGTCTAAATAAATAAATCTAGGGCCTTCTAAATTTTTTTTTAGTTCACTGGGAAAGCTACACTTTTCTTGACATCCTGAGGACTGAGGATTAGCATTAACATACTGTTAGTTTCTACTGTCACTAAAAGAGAACTATCTAGCATATGCTCACAAGAAATTTCAGGTAGGCAGGCTTTTTTAGATACCCTTAAAGCCACAGATTCTAGTTCTGTCCTTCAAACTTAAAAGCAATTTAATTGCAGAGGTATTTTCTTTAAGAGAGAGAGAACTGTTAGGCCAATTACAAAGAGTGGAGAAATTTTAACATTCAGTTCTGGGTCTGGGAGCAGATATTAAGCAGTTCAGAAGATTTTGGATCTGAGACTCTGGTATGAGTTAATGCCTGTTACTGTGTACAGCAAGAAACTTCCTGCAACTATGCCTATGCCATCACTAAGGAACAGACACTACACAGGGCTTCCTGGACCCTTCTTCAGGAGCAGGCTGCACTTTGTACAGCCTCTGACTCCTCCAGGGACACAACATTGTATATTCCATATGAAGGAGCTCTGAGACATGGTTAATCTCACCAAGACAGAAATCTTCCTGTACTTTCCCAAGGGATTGAGTGCTGCCTAAATATTACAGACCTTGGAAAAGTCTCTTTAAAACTTATCTGCAGCTTTGAACCACTTTATACCTTTTTTTTTTTTTTT
>VWZY01003707.1:37628-48472 GCA_013399075.1 Chloroceryle aenea | reverse complement strand
CTTTATACTTTTTTTTTTTTTTTTCATATAAGGTTTCTTAACTGTATTTGGAGTCCAATATAGTCAGGTTTATGCCACTGTAATAGTACTCCCATAGTCTACCAGAGTTTTCCTTTACCCATTTTTAAATAATTACAGTAGTACCTTACAAGAAATCTGAACATAAATAATATCTGTATAGTCCTTAGAACTCTTTAAGTTGAAGGGTTTGTACCAATGCAGTGTTCAGTAAGGCCACATTTGGAGTAATGTGTCCAGCTCTGGGCCCCACAATTCAATAGGGACATAGAATTGCTTGAGATAGTCCAGCTCAGAGCCACAAAGATGATTAGGGGAATGGAGCATCTCTCTTATGAGGAAAGACTGAGGGAGCTGGGGCTCTTTAGCTTGGAGAAAAAGGAGACTGAGGGGTGACCTCATCAATGTTTATATGAAGGGTAAGTGCCAGGAGGAAGGAGCCAGGCTCCTCTCAGTGATGCATGATGACAGGACAAGGGGCAATGGGTGGAAGCTGAGGCATAGGAAGTTCCATGTAAACATAAGGAGGAATTTTTTCACTGTGAGGGTGACAGAACACTGGAACAGGCTGCCCAGGGGGGTTGTGGAGCCTCCCTCTCTGGAGATATTCAAAACCCGCCTGGACGCCTTCCTGTGTGATCTGGTCTAGGTGATCCTGTTCTGGAAGGGGGGTTGGACTGGATGATCTTTCAAGGTCCCTTCTGACCCCTGACATTCTGTGATTCACTTAATTGGTTACATCTCCTTGTAATGGACACAAAGTCAGCTTAGGTGAATGGCAGCTGCTGCTTACTCAGGTCAAAAAAGCAGCATTTAACTTGACAGAGATACATTTTGGTGAGTGAAACTGGATTTCATGTTTTGTTAAATGTGATATTTTAAGTTTTATTTTGTATTAAGAGAGAAAGTTAACAAGTAATACAAAGTTAATAATAATAATACAGTTTTGGACCCTCATCATGAGATATATTTTCCAGTTAAATGTTATTTGGATTCTGGAAGTAGGAGACATTGGGATTAATATTGTGTTTGGACTTAAAATGGCTGCTTATAAAGTTTAATTTAATCCTTAGTGAGTATAATTTTGCTTCTCTTACATTTATTCCACACTGCATTTTACTCCAGTTTCAACCTTCTATACTTGATTAAGAAAGTTAGTCTAATAGTGAGGCTGAGAGATTTAGGAAGACTTTCTACTAAAAATATAATGAATATACTCTACTTATGCAAGTCCACATAAAAAGAACATTATTAAGGTTTTTGAGGCAAGTACTTTGAGGCAAATACTGATGAAAGTGAAGTTTGAGACTACATGTACAATTGCAGTTTAGGTCATGCTTTTGCATTTTAATCATATGATTTGTTTTTAACTGACAAGTCCCTTGAATTTTACAGCGTACAAGATATGTTTGCTCTTTGGATGCTCCAGAACTGTGAAGTCAAGAATGCTAGTGCTTTTTGATATAGATTCAAAAATTACATCATCATCTTCATCAAGTGAGGCAGAGGACTACTGGAACAGAAAGGATGGTCTCTGCCCACATGTCTCCCAGATTTCCTGTGAGATGATAAGTCACTAAAACTAGATTTTATCTAACATGACTGAGAATTTTCTGGTTCTTACTTCTAGATCCCATGGTTTAGAGATGGAGCAGTGGGCAATAGAACCTGTACTTTGGGCATATAATTATTGTGAAAACTTAAGTCCCAGGTGTCACAACTGAAAAATACATGAAATGGCTACCACTATTTCAGCTGCAAAATTGAAACTATGAGAATATAATTAATACATATGAAACACTCAGATAGTATTATATTGAATATGACACAGAAAGTTCTGAGGACTATAAAGCTATCCTGAGAATAGCTTTTGACTAAGTGAAGCATGTAAAGTCCATGATCACACACTGAAGAGTAGATCAAAAGAGCCGTCTCAACATTATTTTTTTGTGAACACTTTTCATTTCAATTCACAAAATGAGACAAAGACCCTCTCAAAAAAAACCCACCCCAACCCCGAATGTGTAATTATCGTATTATATATTCACAGGGGGACTAAAGTAAGGTCAAGTATATTGTCATTTCTGACTTTCTGAGTGTTTGACTTGGCAACTTTAACACTTTTTATGTGTTGCACATGTATTGGGAGAAAAGTACTATAAATTCATGGTCAGGTCTTTTTTCTATTATTTTTACTTCTCAGTGTCATGAAGTAACAGCCCAGCCCTGTTTCACCTCACCTTTAAAAGAAATACAGTATTTTAAATGTGGTTTTGTACTTAGTGAAGAACGAAAATTTGACATAAAAGAATATTGGTTCTTTTCAGGGAAAGATTGGTGCTAGCAGCTTACAGAAATAACTACTTTTTCTCATTAGAAGCTGAGTAAAAATGAGTTGCTTGGAAATACAGCTGACCTTCTCTGAAGATACCTGCACTTTTTATTTAACTTCTAAAAAAACATAGGGCTGCCAGTCATTTGGGAATGGGAGCAGGGAGAGATCAAGATAAAAGCTCCTCTCAGTGAAGTAGAGGGTGAGAAAAAAAACACCTCTATGGAAAGTGCTGTTTTCCTCATACCAGCAATGTTTCTTGCTCTGTGTGGAAAGATAATGTTTCTTTCTTGATTCTTGACCATTGTCATATGCTGCTGCCAAGGGAGCAAGAAGGAGGAAATAAGGTAAATAAAAAAAACCCAGAGACCTGTCCATGTGAAGTGTATAAGAACTTGAACAGAGCTCACAGCAGAAACCCACATATGTCCCCATGCACTGATTGCCCTGAAACAACCAGGCACAGCCACAGCCATGCACCATATCATGCTGGGCCTCCAGCCAGAGCTCGGTCCTTCTCAGAAAGGATAGAGGTCTTTAAATTTCCATTGAGTTATCCAGATTACCTGCTTTTCCTCGTAAACAAACAGTATTCTTCTCTTCTGCAGGATCTTACACTGAGTTGTCAAGTAAGGGGGTGTTAGCAGAGGTTAAATAAAGGGAATATTCCTAGAGAATTTATGCTTTACTTAGAATGCTGAAGGTGGCAGGGGCTATGAATTTTACTAACTATTTTGTAACTTTTTTTCTCCTTAGGAAGATGTTTTCACACAAGAATCTTGCAGGATCAGGCCACTGTTCACACAGACCTACGTACTACAGCCCTGCAGACTACTACACAGCCACTAATTATTTTTTTTTTGTGAGAAGTGGTGATAGCAAGCAGTTACATTGGCACAGTTTTACCTAACTAAGGTGATGTGTAGTACAGTTTCAGATCACTGATTGTGTACTTCTGGGCAAGCAGTGAATACATATTAGAGAGTTCTATTGGGAGTGACTGCGTGAAACAGCTCCATGTTGTTTCATAAACTTTTTTTAGCTTGAAAACACCCCTTTCAAATTTTGAAGAAATGCTCCTCTATTGTGAGTGCAGGATGATACAGTTTATTTTAGGAGAGTTGAAGAAAGGAGGAGGAATATTCATTCTGTGCCCTCTTCTTTGTGGTCTCTAAATAGAAGGAATGAAGTGGCAGAGATGCAGTGTTGCTGTCTTTGTTGAACTCTCTGGCCGAGGAGGTTCTCTAAAAGTTGTTTGCACTTCTCTGTTCAATGGCTCAAAGTAAGAAAACATCATAACTTTCTGTTGCCAAATTTTTCTCTACTAGAAAGCTAAACCAGGAAAATAAAATCTGTTCATGGTCAGCGTAGGCTTGATCCAGTAAGAATCTAAGTCTCATAGGTAAAGGATGCCTGTGTGAAAAGTCCAGATATCATACAAAACCAGATTACAGTTGACAACAGCCTGATCCATGGTAAAAGCAAGCAGGTAAAAGTTCCAGAATCTTCATACTTACTTGCTGTGATTTCATCACCCTGGTAACAATGTTTCTGCGCAGCCATTTCTTTTACATACTCCCTCTGTTCATCAGCTCCATTTCCTTGTCCTGGTTGCTCCAGGCACCAGGTTTATTTCTGGTGGTTGTTTAAGCTGATGAAGCATGTAACCTTGGATCAACAAAGTGTTTGTCTCTCAATTTTGTGTTTTTCTTGACTGGGCAAGCCTGGGGTAAACACTAGATGTACTAGTAGTGAGATGCAGCACAGATTGCCTCTTCAACAAGTCAGCATATTTTGTTTTAGAAAAAATAAATACATTGGGCAGACAACAAAATTACTTGCAGCAATGAGTGGGAGTTTACAAACTAACTAAAGAGCTTTGATTCCTGTGTTCTAGTTGCACTAAGTACCAAAGGATATCATAGCATAGCATAAATGGAAACACTGAAGGCAACTCTTTTGTTTATTACTGTTTTGTTTACATTTGTGGATATGCATGTTCCACTCTAGATGCTTATAGACTTACATAAATATGGTTTTGCCCAGATAGTTTTTTTAGGGTGGATTGTTTTAGTTTTTTGTTTTGTTTTGTTTTGCTTTTGTTTTTTTCTTTTTTGTTTTGTGTTGTGGGGTTTTTGTTTGTTTGTTTCTTGTTTGTTTGTTTGGGGCTTTTTTTGAGCCATAAATTATAATGTTTATCATGCTGAAGCTATGGCTGGGGGACAAATATGACATTAAAAATAGACTTGGATTTCCCAATCATTTGAAGTGCTGGCTTGCAAACCCATGCAGCAATGTTGATTTGTGGGTAGCTAATTTTCTTGGCCCTTGTTTTTCTACTGTGTGATGCTATGAAGTTATTTCTAGGCAAAATGAAATATACAGTTATACATAGTAAGAGAATTGTATAGTAGAAAATGTTCTTGGCACACGCACGCTGCTCAGAATGAGTACATAACATGCACTTGAATGGACTAGCTTTTTTTTGTTTGTTTTTCCACTGACAAGCCAAGGAAAAAAGCACAATCCACTTTTGAACTTTTTTTTTTTTTCTCAGATACAAAATCTTATTTTACTTTGGATCCATTTCCAAGAGTCTGGACAGAAAGCTTACTGAAATGATATTTCCATCACTCTACAGACATTACTTGTTCACTCTTCAACCCAGTTCAAAAGTCTTAAAAGATCCAGATACTTGAGAAAACAAAAATTATTTCCTTATGGTAGTATTGAGTTCAGGTTTTGATCTCGTTGTAAACATAGAGGTGAAATTCACCAGTGTACAAAGGCCAGCAGGAAGCCACACACAAACACTATGTTTTGCAGTGTTTAAGTGAGTGACTAGCTCAATACCTTCATCATCATTTCAAGTTTGCAATACCTGGAGACAAGACACTATGTGGTTAAACAGAGTAGAGAGCATGAACTGGGGTTGGACTAGGGTTGTACTCAAAACCTGAGGGCTGGGTCCGAGACTAATTAAAATAGAAAGGTTTTCCTTTTATTTCATTGGTCTTTGTAGCAGCCTCAGATTATCTTACCCTAACTCATTTGCTCAACAGGAACAGAGACTGTGGGTGCTGTTCCAACACATGAACTGGAGCTGCTGATTCAGAAGAGCTACAACTTACCCCCAGGTCATTTTCAGATTATTTAAACTTTTAGAGGGTGAAAATAATTTCATGCACAGCAGGTACAAAATAGAATTAAAGCATTCCTGTTGCAACAAAACTTAATTTGTGGGGCTTATTAAACATTCTGAAGCTAAAGAGAAATTGTTTCACGGTGTCCTGTAATCTGAGTTCATTTCCCATCATTCTAGGAATATATTCTCTTATTATTCTGCCTTGAAATGTAAATAATGGGAGATGGATACAAGCAGGATTTGGTCCGTGATTTCTAGGCACACAAAAGTTGCTTCTTGGAAGAGGTGACTAATAAATTTCTTTATAAAAAAAGGAGTGAATAGTTAAAGAATTCAAGTGACTTAAGCAACTTGCATATTTAACACTATATATTTCTTCCCTTTTTGTCCTCACATATGTAATAGAAAGTACATCCTCTTTTACCTTGGAATTTTGCATTTATTCTTCCCTCTAGATGATTTAACTCAATTTGCATTAACTGTCTTCCTCTTTCTGTCAGTTTCTTTGGTGTACAGATGGAGATGGAATCAGACTACGTTCAGAATTTTCTTATTTTTTGGATTTGTGTCCTATACTGGAAATAAAAGGTTAATAAGTTGCAGAAAACAGACTGGTTTTACTGTTGTGATACAACAGTTAGAGATTTCTGTCTGCCATTGCTCAGACTGTCAAATGTTCCTAGAAACATGAGTTAAGCAAAATGGTAAAAAAGGGGATTAAAAGAAGCAAGTTGAACAAGGTCAGCAATGCAGAGTGGACACGTAAAGAAAAAAAGTCACTGTGTTCACATGTATTCTTTGTAGAAAGCAAGATATGGAAAATGAGCAGTTTTCTAACGAAACTGTGCTTGCAATTTTGTAATTCCAGGATTCTTTTCCTCCTCCCTCCCATCCCCAGCAGTGCTTCAAAATTAGCTGTAATTTTCATGGTTCAGTTATTAGACTGTGAAATGCATAGGGTTTGGAGGGTAGCGACAATGAACCCTAAAATTAAGCATTTAGTACTGAAATGTCTATATTATCCTGGATAAATATGCCATATTTTCATTGGATGGGTTTGAGAGCTAAACAGGCTGGGAAAACCTGAAGTCTCCTAAAACTAACTAGGTGAGTGGAACGGAAAGCAGTTATATTTGATTCAAGTGGTGGTTGGGGAGCAAGGAGAGTAATAAGAGGAAAAATGAGCAAGACACTTGAGAGATGCTGTAATAGAGTTGGAATATGGGGTTAATATCAGAGGGTTAAGAGATGGAATTGCTTATTCTCTCTCTCATTATATTCTCTATTCCTTAGCTTTATGCTGCATTATTTTGCATTCATATTTTCTGGACATACTCCTCTTTTTTTTCCCTTTTTTCTTTTCTCACCCACTGTGTGCATTCTATTCCTATACATCTTACAGCAGCTTTTGGAAACAGATAGGACTGGAAATTGCTCTATATGTTACAGCAGAGGACTTCAACTTTCACTGAAGGCCATAGGTATTCATGGAAGCACTTGTTTTAAATTTCAGGTCCCATATGGAGCCTTAAGGTATTTACTGGCAAACAAGAATATGAATAAGGTTTTTGTTACTATAGGTTGAATAGTGAGTGGCTGCCTACATAAATGCCTCCAACAGTCCTTGTTCTGGAAACTCCTGTGGGCTGAGCACTAGGATGGTGGTTCTGTCTATATTATTGTGGCATTCTAACCAAGAGAAAATTATAATCTAATGTCATATGCCAGATATGCAGTAATTTGTATTTCTGTTTGCCACAAACGTTGTTTCCTGGTCTTTTCCTATATCAGACTTGCACTCCCATTAGTGAGAAATTTATCTTCCCTCCAGAGTGCTCTGCTTGAAAGGGACTTCCCTTCATCAACATTTTGTTCTTCACCTGGTCTCTCTTTCCTTCCTTTTTTTTTTTTTGCCTTCTTCAGGGGCTAATCTGAAATAGAAAGAGGTCCTGCTCTGTACTGTGCTTGCTGTTTGTGTTCACATACTCTTTACCTCTGATCTCTTCTGGCTGTATTCACTTGGTCTGTTCTATCCGGTGTATCAGATTTACTTTTCATTTCCCATATATTTGGCATCATGAGCTGATATCATTTACCGAGACTCCTTTGTGGGTGTACTTAATTTTCCAGAATATTGGGCAGGGTCCTGTCCTCTTCCCTTTTACAAAACCAAAAAGTCTGCATACTGCTGACCAAGGCAGCTTGGTTACACAGAGGCTGCAACAGAAAAAGTTTCATATAAACAATCCACCAAAGCTAGTGGGGATATGGAGAATTGTAGTAGAATTGTTAGAATTAGTATCTTAGGAAAGTAAATGGATGTCTGGTTGCAGGAACACTAGAATGAGTAGACAATGGGAGAAGCGTTACAATAATGGCATATGCTGACAGCTGGATTAGAAGGTCATCAGAATCCTAGCACACGTGTCCGCATCTTTTCAAGTCACCCAGACTGGGAGACAAAGTTGAGTGAGTAAATTCTGATGACTCACAGAGGTGGAACAGAATGGAGTGATCAGTCACTTTCATCCCCTGAAGAGTGCAAAAAGGAACATCCAAAAGCAGCACATGGCTGCCAACTGAGGAAGAAGAGACATGAGGAGGAATTGATAGTTGTCTGATACTGGAAGATGCTGTGTCACTGCAGAGAAGCCTGGGCAAGACATCTGGATATAAGCATCTAGGTGCTTGTATACTAGGAAGACTGCTCATGTGCACTAAGCCTTAGGACTTGTGAGTAGGGGTGGGGTATGACAGTATGATTGCAATATGATTTATTTTAAAATCTCCCCTCTCCCACAAGTTCTTGCATAATTTGCTGTATTGTTGCCACAGCACTGCAGCATTATTTCCTGCAAGTTGGGCAACTTTGCCATCTCATGGATGGCAGGGAGTTTTGCTTCTGCTGGGACTACTCTGACATGCTTCTCCTCCCCCTTCTGGGTTTGAGGAGGATGATAACAGGTAGTTCTCCAGCATAAACACAGGGCAAAGACAGATCAATTCTCCACATCATAGGCTTGGGGGCTGAAAATCTTAGTCACTGGGCCATCAGCTTCACCTTTTACAGTGAAACTGAGGCCTGGACCTTAGCCCTGGTATCAGGGCTCTGATGTGCTTCCAGAGTGCTTTCCTGCTCTTGGAAGAAGTAGAAAAATGCTCTTTCTCAATGAATGCTATGAACTCTAGATAGATCACATTGCCATGCTTTTATCATTTTCTGGATAAAGCAGAAAGAAGAGACTCTTATTCTTCACAGAGGGAGAAACATCTTTTTTGTTGACAGATGTGTCTTTAACACTGAAACATACAGTACTTGGCACAAGTTACACCCTATTTAGTGAGTCTGGGCTTCCTTATGTGAGCTGGTTTTCAAGGTGCTACTCAGTGATCTGAAGTCTTAACAAATTACATTCCTTCATAAAGTCAATCATGTTCCCCATTTTCATTTGAGGTAATAGCCATATAATGTCCTCCTCCTAAGTATCAGATTCCAGATGACTTACCATGTTTTCTAACGAGACAAAACTTTCAGTGATGTTTGAGTGATTTAGAAGCAGAAGAGTGTTTAGAAACACGAAAACCTGCCACTGAGTAGCATCTGAAGTAAGGAGGAACATAATGATCCTAGTTTTTAGATACTAGACACCAAGCTGTCAGAGTTCCCTCTTTGCTAAAGCAGTTAAAGGCTACATATAGGTTAGATGAGTGCTTCCAAAACTGTCAGCATATGAGCAAGGAACTCTCAGCGGGACCAGAGAAACTTATAGTCTGCCCACAAAAAACACTGACCTCCTCAATTTTAAGTCAAGGCTGTGTAGAATTGATAGTGTCTGCTGTGAAACCACAGACTGGGGTCCCCTTCTGAGGCAGATTCTCTGACATGGGAAGGCAGTCAATTTAGCTGAAGCTGCATTACTGAATTATCTGTATGGGGTTTGTAGCAATACTTGTACTTTATGTCTAAGGCCATTGCAATCCTAAATTACACATTTTTGGAGCAATAATTGCAAGTGGCACTTCACAAATCTGTAAACTTACACTAAATGGATCTCTTACAAAATGCTCGTTAAAAATTAACTCACTTTCATGGCACCTTTAAAGGTTAAAGTTTAAGTCCCATTAAGAGACATTACATTGACAAACAAATGTCATGAGATGTCCAAGGCCACTTAGTTGTTGGAACAGAATAATGAAAAACGGGGAATGAGATGGTCTTGCTGTCTTCTGTATTCATCTCTTGCTTTCTTCACTTCCACTGTCCCATAGAACATCATATGTGAGTTCAAGCCTGCAAACACTTTTACCCAATTAGCAGCCTCTCAGTCAATGGTCTCATTCAGCTGTCTCAATTAATGTTGGCTTTTGTCAGGTTCCTTTGCCATTTGGATTCAATAGAATATTTATGTGAGAGCTGGTAATGGAGGACTATCAGAACTCATGTGGGCTGATGTTCCATTTTATGCCTTTGTAATGGAATTCTTTAAGCAGTTGCTTCTCAGAAAGATCCTATCTCACTTTTCTTTTAAACTGGTATTCTCAGTTAATAATTCTGCATTTACTTTATTTAACTTTATTTAAAGTTAATGCTAAATTAATACTATTTTATAGGGTATTTGCTTTGGAAATGGAGAGCTGGTAAATCAGTGTGTTAATTTCTGTTGTCATCCCACTGTTTAATTTTGGTTTTCTCAGATGGTTATCTGTTATGTACACAACAGTGTAGTCTCATGTTTGTCATTTGTCTCAGTTATAAGACCTTTGCTGCTCTCCTGTCTAAGGCTTATTGCTTACAGACAGCTGACAGCAGCAAGCTTACAGTTATTATTCTACAAGCCTAAAAGATATGAAGTTGCAAAAGGGAAAGAACATTTTAAATATAACTGTGTGTTAAATATGGTTACTGAGTCATTGTTTCGGTTTTATGCAGTACATATTTCTGGCTAGTGTTAAAAAAAAAAAAAAAGAAAAGAAAAAACATCTGCACCTCCTGTTTCCATCTAAGATGTTATTTATGTTTTTGGCTTTGTACCCTGAGCTAAATACAGAATGTGTAAAGACTGTTAATTAACCCTTTGAGACATGAGTTTCCCATCAATGTGTGGAACAGGAACATGGTTTTAATTAGGTAGTAAAACTCCCAGGATTTATACTCACTCAAAATTTGCTCCATAATGAAACCAAAGGGAGTACATGTTAAATGAATTTAAGGGGGGGAGGGGGAGCAACAACTCTGTGTTTAAGTAAAGCTGCATTTGTGTCACACTCCCACCAAAACCAAGAAACTCAAATTTAAGGCCAGTGGTGCATTGTTAATGCAAAATATTTTAATTAATATGATCAGAGTTA
>VWZY01003707.1:0-37560 GCA_013399075.1 Chloroceryle aenea | reverse complement strand
TTCTTTTTTTTTTTTTTTTTTGTAAAATCTATTTGTGCCCTTAGGAATTCCCCAGGATGCCCAGTATTCTCCTGATAATTGTGGAACAGACAGCCAATTAAAAAAGAAGTTCTGTGTAAAGCTGAGCTCAGCTCAAGTCCAGCAAAATGTCTGGCCACTTGTCTAACACAAAGCTAGTGAACAGTCTTGTTGAAACCAATGGAATTAGTCATGTAACTGAAGGTAGCCACACATGTAAATGCATTAGTGAATTGTGACACAAAGGAACTCCCTGGTTGTTTAATGAAAAAATGGGCCATTGCTCTTGTGATGTGCCATAGCCTGCCATAACCCAAAACCAACAGAAACTTCATTGGGGATGTAATCTTATTTGTAATATTATTTAAATCCTTAGTTAAACTTTACAGAGAGATTTTAATATTGATACATGTCATAAAATATACTATAAATAAAAAAATACCAAAGCACAGGTCTTGTGTTCTTCTGCTGTATTTGCTATTAAGTCTTTTCAATTTTAATTCAAAAATTCCAGAAATGTCTAATTCAAGAAAAGGTCTTAAGGGTATGGAAAATATCATGTTTTAAATAAAATGTTGTTTAAGTTACACAAGCACAAGTGAGAAAAAGCAGTTCAAACTGGGAAGACTGTTTATTTTTCTTTGTGTATGTTAAGTTATAATTAAACACAATCTATTTCTCTAGTTTTTATTTGTTTTCTTTTTTTTTTAGTCTTAAAAGATTTTGATTGAACTCTTCACACTCCTATATCATATCTTTGAGTGACAGGTTTCAGTCTAAGTGAATTTTTGTGGACAACTGATAAAACACTAAAAATAGTAATTTCAAGCAAAAGTCTCCAGACCAGCTGAAAAGAGCTTCAGTTGTGTATCTGTTGGTCCAGAGAAGCTCTGTAGGCTTTCTGTTTGGTATAGTGCCATGGATAATTTTTAGTCTTCCCTGGAGAAAACTTCCTCCCCCTGCTTCCCATGTCCTGGTCAGAAGCAGGGCCTGATCCTGCTGGTTTCATAGGGAAACAGAGCCACTGCTCAGAGACTGCTTGCAGTCCAGAACCTTTAAAAATTAAAAGAATAAAACCTGAAATTCAATTAATTGGCTTGACTATTGCCTTTCTCCTAGTGCAGTTTGAACCTATGCCATTTGTCTATAAATTGATGACATTCATACTTTGTTTAACCCTGTATTTCATCCAAGAGCTTGTGTAAATGAGTACCCAAGTTGAAAAGTGAAGGATAACCAGGTTCATAGGGCAGGCAAGGCATATCTTTGGAGGATTGTCCCTCCATGAGATTTAAGGTACAGTTTCTAATAAACTTATTTAAATGGTCATGAGGTAGCATGGTTTTTACAGGTAGCATCTTCTGTCTTCTGGCAAAAAGTTTACCAGAAAGCCACCCAAACAACGATACCATCATGATGGATGCTGTGGTGGGGCTAAGAAGCTGGGGACAGGGACAGACCATGGCCTTTGTTCAGCTGAAGAGCTGGCATAAACTAACTTTAGGTGAAAGATCAGCTCCAGAGGGTAAAAGTGCTGTAGTACTGGTTGACCACAGAAGTGCAACTTGTGCAAATTAAAATCTTAAAACTCGACTTGAACAAAATGCAATTTAGACTATGTGCAATAATCCCATCTTTAATGATTTCAAATGAAAAATACTATTATTTAATATAAAAGTATAAACAATATCCTCACCGGTTTGGCAGCAAAATGTATATGTAGCTTTGTACATGCTCATTTGAGACTTTTCGATCCTTGAATATGTTTTTTTTTCTGTGCATCACCTGAGATGTTGAAGTACACAGAACTGGACTGCACTCTAGCATTGAAGGACATACACCTCTGCACTGGGGTTATGAATAAATAAATTAACATCAAGTTGGAAATTGGGATGATACTTCCATTACATTGCAGTCATTGCTTATTGTATTAGGTTCATTACCAAAGTACTTCCTTCTTCTCTGCTTTCTGTCTCCAAAGCTTCTACTGTACTTTGGGGTGCTCTGATGAGAGAGCAGATCTGGTGAGTCACTTCTGTGGGTTTCCTTTTTGGCCACTCTTTTGGCCTAATGCTCAGGCTTGCAGTCCCATCAGCCTCATGTTTTTTCTCTGATCCCTTGACAAACTGATTCAGTTTGCTAACACAGAAGAAAAGTATTTGGTGGTTGTTTTTTTCTGGGTTAGTATTCTGCTAATTTAGTGTTCTGAGTCAGGAGGGCTGGATGAATATGCAGTAATTTAGACTCCTAAGTAATGTACTGAGAGAGTAAGAATTTTAACATGTCTTAATATAATTTTAAATAAAAAATTCACTGATGGTTGATAGTTCAATATCTTCTGTGTTGCAGATATTTCTATTTTGGGTTTAAATATAAAAACTTTTTAGCTAATGTGATCCATTAGGAGGAACAACTACATTTTAGTCTTATAGTAATTAAGCATTTGAAACACCTAATCTGTCTCCTCCTCCTCCAATGTCTTTACCTTGCATAGTAATTTACACTTGTTCAAAGTGGGTGCAAAATGCTACTCATCAACTGGTAATTTTTTACAAATGTGTAAATGACTCTCTACAAGATGCAAAGTTGTGGGGGAAACAGGCTTCTTTATTTTGGTTGATTGAGGAGAAGCCATTACACTTTTCAGAAGATGCCTTGGAGGCTGCTTCTCTTTCTTCATGTTTAAGCCATTCTTGCTCCAGCACTTCTAATAAGGCAACAGTGATGCTACAGGTCTGTAGGGAAAATGGAGAGAAGGTAGGATGTACATAGACTCGTATGCTCATTTATATTTTCTGAAAATAGACAGGAATTCCTGAAGAAGCTACAGTACAGCAGATGAGATTATGAATCAGGATCCTTCATACTGTAGCTATGTATTACACTTCTTTACTAGTTAGAAGTCTAAAGTTGCTTGCTACTTATTTGTGGTATAATGGGAAAATCACCACGGTGCAACTTTTTGCTGGATTGTTCTCCCATCTCTGTTATCTACCAAGCAAGTAAAGGATTTGGAGCATGTCACTTATGAGAAAAGGCTGAAGGATCTGGGGCTGTTTAGTCTTGAGAAAAGACAGCTGAGAGGAGATTGTATTGCTCTGCACAACGAGCTGAAGGGAAGTTGTAGCAACATGGGAGCTGGTCTGTTCTATTTAGCGATAAGTAAACAAGAGGAAATGGCCTGAAGTTGAACCAGGGGAGGTTCAAGCTGAACATAAGAAGAATTAGGATGAAAAGGCATTGGAATAGCCTGCCCAGGGAGATGGTGCCCACCATCTTTGGAGGTGATTAAGAGCCAGGTAGATGTTGTGCTTAGGGACATGGTTTAGTGGTTTTGATAGAGATAGGAAGAAGGTTGGACTTGATAGTCTTAAAGGTCTCTTCCAGACAAAACTGTTCTGTGATCTCTGACAGTGGGAACTCAGAGGTGGCTGAACAACTGAAATCTGACCATTTGTGGCTTTCAGATCCTGATAATGAATAAGCAAAGCAAATAATGCTTTTTTTTTTTTTAATTAATATTATTATTTTTTCATTTTTGGTCTGTTTGTTTGCTTTTTGTTGAGAAAACTGGTGTTAACATACATGTACATGATCTCTTTTTTGCTGTGTCTTTTTGGGGCACAACTGGACCAAAACATTTTGCTTCATTCTAGAGTGTAAATGGATTATAATGGTATACTGCTTAAGCTGGTTGGGCTCTGTGGGCAATATGGTGTCCTGACTTTATCCTCTGCTTCTCCTGTCTTGCCATGTTACCTGTGTTCTTATACATTTAATGTGTATCATGTTCAGAGATATATGCTACTAATATAAATTGTTCCCTGGTACTAATTATCTCTTGCTTTCAATTTGATAGGATTGAAGTATTCTAATATAATTCAAATACTGTTTGTGGAAATATAAGAACAGAGTAATTCTCTATCACAGTAAAAAAAAAAGCCTGCCTACAAAACTTTCATAGAAAAATATTGTGTAAAAGATTCTTCTTTGAACATTGTTAGTTAAGCAGAAAGTTATGTTCCTTAGTAGATAATAAGTGTCTTGGATAGTTGGGATTTAAGAGGATGGTTAAACACAGGAGCAGTTTCTCAGAAATTTAGTGAAATCCCTGTCCTTGGAGGCTGGATAACTAAAACTTTACTATTATTTACTGGTCTGATGTAACAAGCTGTCTTTGCTTTGACTGAGGGCTTGAAGCAGATGAGCAGAAATCTGTCTCAGTCTTACTTTGTGTTTATGTGTCTTCTTTGAATTGCTCTACCTCACAGCCCAAAGGTAAGCTTGGCTCAGAGTACAGTTTTATAAGCTGTGATCATTTTTCAGCAACACGTTAAATGACCTCAGCAGTTGACTGTGTGCTAACAGTTCTTTGATACAACATGTAGCTGGTATATATTGCCAGTGTAGTCATAGAAGAGACTGAAAACTAAACGCAATGAGCATGAAGACCTTTACGTAATTCTGAAGTTGGACTATTTCATGCAAGTGGTTGATCGACTGCTTCCCCAGCCAGCCTAATTCTGTGCAAATCTTCATTATACCTGTTGCTCTCATTGCTGGCTAGGACCGTACCCATCTACAGAAGATATTTTCTAGCTCTGAAAATTTCTTAACTCAAACCATGTTATTTTGTGAAAGATGTATAATTATATAATAATTCATTAACTCTATGAAATGGAAAAAAATCCTTGTACCAAATATGTTTGAAAAATATTTCTTGTGGAGAAAGTTAAGCTAATATGTTGCATTTCTTGTAGCATCTGAATCAATAGGCTGTTTTAAATACTATTACAAAGTAAATGAATTATTATAAAGATCTCTCAGACTACATGTACTCCACTACTGTGTTCATGTATTTTATCTGTGTCTGCATAGACAGAAATATAACTTAAAATAGGCCACTCATCATGTAAAATTAGAACTCCAGTGCAGTGCTCACAGGCCTTTGAGCTTCTTGATATGCAGAGGTGTCTAAGAACCAAGTATGGGCTTCACTTTTATAGATCTCTAGGATGAACTATGTGTTATGTAGACTTTATTTATTAGAGTGGTGCATGGAAAGTCTAAGTCTATACCAGGAAACTCAACAGGTCCTGCTCATAGCTTTGAGCACTCTTCTGTGGATGCTCCATACTGTTTTAATTGTTAGCATGTTTCCTGGCATGATTTTGATCCATGCCAACTGTCAGTCCCCTAGGAAGTCCTTGGGCAAGATCCAACGAGCAGAATAGGTAAGGGGCCACACCCACGAAACAGTAAAATGAGGGCACATATATAGGTTATAGGAGGAAGGTTTAGCTCAGGGAAGGTGAACTGGGTTCTGCCATGTGCCCCAAGGGCCTTCGGTGGTCTTGGCACTCCTTCAGTAGAATAGACAAAACATTGTGGATTTTGCACTGTAAAATCACTTTAGTTCATGCTGGACAGTTCTCAAGTATAAACTTTTTCTCAGTTCTCCTTATCTCCTTTGAGGCCAGCTCTGTACCAGGGATGTCTGCCAGCATACCTATGTCAGTCTGCATACAAATATGTGTGATTCCTGACCAGCCCAGCAGTCACAGCTGAGCTGTCCCATAGAGACATATTTCCAGGTCCTTGAGCGAAAGCAGTCCCACGAATGGGTTTGCCTTTGCCCCAAGCAGGAAATACCCACACAGTTTTCCCCAACAGATTCCTTTCATAGAGAAACAGCTGCTCTGTCAAATTATTCTTTAACTCTATAGTTGGTTTAATTTTATCAAAATACTGAACATCTTTATAAACTGTGCCTCTGCTGTAATTGAGTGCTATGTTCTTGTACCACCAGAGCAATTCAGCTCAGGGTGCAGCCTTAGGCAGAGCGAGATCCAAAGATTAAAGTGATATACAACTGGCCTACAAGGGAGTTTGCAGGTGAGCTCTGTTATCCACCATCCACCTCCTGGCAAGTTCTACAAGCACACATTATTACCCCTGCAAGATCTTCGGGTAGTTGTTTTTCATGCTTATTTCTCCCATACAAGCAGAAGCATGTTGGATATTGGCTCAACTGCTGGAGAGAAACTGTTTGAACTTTTCTCCAATCCAAATGTAAAATCATAACTAACTGAAAACATAACTTATGTTCTGGAGGAAAAGCAGCTGCACTTATCTGCACTTATGCTTCAACCCCAGTGTAATGGCAAAAAGGTCTGCAAAGACCTGTGTGGGAGAGGAACTATAAAGTTTCCCATTTAGTTGTTAATAGGAACCATTTTTGTTGGTGGCTGGTGCCCTGCTGAAAACTACCAGAGGAAATTTATTTTTGCATTCTGTGGACCAAATTCAACAGCAAACTTCTAGTGAAAGAAAACATTTCTTAGGTCCCATGCTATTCCACCCTTGAGGAATGCCCTTTGTTTCCTAATCCCTATATAAAGAGACTTAGTGAGGTCACATCAGAGTAGCCTGTCACAACTAAACAGTTTTCCTATGCTAGGAAAATATTTTGCTAGTGCTTTGAACAGTTTTTAGACACCTAACACATTTAGAGCACAGTCTGTTGAAACTGGAAGTCAGTGTCAATTGCTGGATTGGAAACAAGCTTTGCTTTGCTTTGCTCATGGGTGCTCCTCCAATACACATGACCTGGTAGTGGGGGGAAAAAATAATAAAAAAAATAAGGCTAGCATAGCTGCAAGTGCTTGTCCTGGGACTTTTTGGCAGGAATAGAAAGAAGCACATGTATGAAAGCATGGTATTTTGAGACAAGCAAGAAGAGTGCATTACTTATAACATGACCTACACATCTCATATTTTTTAATTTCCCCAGACTCTGGAGTATTTGGATCTAATTCTCCTGCCTTGCCAAGATTTTATCTTTAGTATTTTGAATTTGTGAAATGATGGCAGTCCTTAGTACTGAATGCACAATCTGGATAGCCTGATGGACAAATGAGTGGCATTTTAGTAATTTAGTAAGAAAAAAATTGTACTAGAGTTTCTTTTGAGTTTGTTTCAGAGGAAGCATCATTGTGGACAAAGATTTTGTGGGTTAGACTTCTCATTCTAAGGTTGTTTACGCTTTGCATGTCTTTTTGCCTCTGGATAGCAGCACTACTGAGGTATCTTTATCTAGGAATATGGGTGACAGGACAGATTAGAAAGTTGTTTCTGTTAGTTGTTGGAATTCATTCTTATAGCAGTAAAGTGAAAAGCTATGGGTAATTTTCCTTTCACGTAGAATTTTCATTAAGGATTAAGTTCCCTCCTTTGAGTATAGATGAAGGATGGTCCAAAAATAAAATATTAAGATTTCTATATAATTTGCTCAAACTTCCTGCTTTTGTAGTCTAATGAATGTTTCTGCAGATCATAGAATCAAATTGTAGATCATTATACTTACTGTATATGTATTATATCTAGAACACACACTCCTAAATGGGTTCTTTATGTCTGCAGTGTGATAAACCAGTAAATGTAAACATAAAGTATGCTTCTTGAATCTGTGAAAGTAAACAGAACCCAGAGAGATCTCAAAAGACAAGTACAGATGAAAATGCAGATGAACTTGGACTTTACTGCACCTACTCTTTTATCACCCTGCTTTTCTTTTACATAATCCAAAAATAACATAACATTTTCCATGACTCCGAAAGCCAAAATTTTTGTGTACTTATGATTCATTTATAGCCATAGTTATATGGCAGGAAAGGCTGCCTGTGAGCCACATGCTAACTGAATTGGTTTTCTATACACATATACATATGTTCATGTATTCCCTATATAAAGGTGTATTTGTAAATGCATGTGGAGAATGTGTGCACACACATGCACCTATAATGACTGATGTAATACTTGCTTTGGCAGTAGACAGACAGGATAATAGAATGATACCCTAGGCCTGCTTTTATTCCAAGTTTCTGTTTATTAAAGTAGACTTACTGCAATTTATCTACTGTTAGAAAAAGGAAAAATATTTGGACCTGGAGAAACTGATTGAATAGATCCTTCATTCCTTTGCTTCACCTTCAATTAGTAATCCTAACAGAAACTCCACTTGCAAGGTCCTAATGGACAAATGCACTGCAGGATTGTTGTTAATTGAAGCACTTGTATTTGAGCCAATGAATGCAAAGACTGTAACGCTGGTCTAAGACAGAACAACTGATGCAAAGTTCCATCTCTGTTCCCCAAGCTGATATCCCCAGCTGTGTTCTGTTTCCATGGATCACTAAAAGTAGTCATAGGAGGAAGATACAGATTGGATTAGAAGATTAATCAGTATGCACAGACTTATTTTTTAAACCACTCAGGTTATTTAATCATTTTACTCATAGGTGAAAAGTCACTTCATTAGTGAAGTGAAAAGTGGCTGAGATGTGTGAGGCTAGAGAGGAGGGAAAACAAACCTGAAGACTGGTGAGTGCTAACTAGAAGTCACTTTCTGTGGTTCACTCTTCACAGCTGGACTGCATTTACCATAATATACTATGCCTGTAGGATTTCCATTGTCCACTACTTATGATTCAGCTAAAAGGAAGACTCTGGAGGTCACTGGAGGTGAAATATTGTATGGAGTCAGCCCATGGAGGAGAACAGAAAGAGACATCCAATCTATAGTTGTCCATGAATCATTGTGGCATCCTAGTCAGGGGCAAACTATTGCTGACTTGACCCCAAATAAATTGCTGCTTCTTGACAGCAGAAATATCTCAATGTGGATTCACCATACATTGCTAAAAAATGCCAATAAGATAGTAATATATACTTACAAGGCTGATGGTTGTTTTTTGGTTTTTTTTTTTAGGTGTCTTTGCTACGCTTTCTGTAGGCCAAACTACGAATTACTCATTTACAATATTAAGCACTTGCTAATAGAAATACTCAGAAAATTTAGTGAGTTTGCTCATGTGATTAACAGCAATGAAGAGAGGAAAAAGTAGCACTTAGAACTACACTTTCCTTTTTTTTATTTTGTTTGTTTTTTTTTTTTTTCTATTAACTGAAAATTAATGCAAATCCTGAAGGAGGTTCCTTGTTTTCATCCTTGTAGGTTAAGATTGGTTACTTTGAGTCAAGGCACCCTTTTATTTTTAAATGGCCCAAGTTGGTTGAGCCCTTTGTTTCTCTATTTTTAGAGACGTTACAAAATGAGGGGTTTTTTTGGTATTTAATTATGTAATTTTTTTTTTTTTTAAGACCACCTCTGGCATCAAATTCTGCTTTAAAAATGTTCAATTGTTATGATTTGGCAAACCTCAGGCAGGTTTTTTTGGCTGGGCAAAAATAGCTTTTTTTTTTGTTTTAAATAAGAAAATGAGTTTAAGTAAAATGAATATAAATAAGTCTGTATGTAAAAATAGAGCTATTGTTGATCTGTGTCTGGATAATACTCTCATTTGGTCACTCAATCTTGCTGGTTAGTTTTCAATGGTTCACATATTTGGACAACCCCAGGCTGAAAAAGACCAAGATCCCAGGTTCCCACTTACCAGGGTAATGCCCCAACAACAGAGTCATTACATTAAACATGGCTTATGGTATGAAATACTTAAAAGGGTAATCTCTGGTTGAGTCTTTGAAAAACAGGACAGAGTCTTTTGTGAAGAGTTGTCCTAGACTGCTCATTTCAAACAGGGCAAGAAAACATCCCTGTAGAAAGGGGTGAAGGGCAGAAACCCTGGAAGGGGTAAATCTCTGGGGCAATACCTTACGCTCAGCCTTTTCTCTTGGGTAGTGTCAAGTAGCTGCATGCTGAACATGCTTGTGTCAGTCGTGCCTCCTCATTCAAAGGCTGCTTTAGCTTCTATGCTGAGGCTCCTAACTCTCATTAACTGCATAGAAATCTGAGACACTTCCAGCCTCTGGATGCCACAGGGAGGTAGGCAATATGCCATTTTATTTTAATTGCATCTGTCTATAAATGATTTTGGAACATGCACTCTACTGATTTGTGCTCTTTGCTTCCAAGAAAATCCCAGCTGTAATGAAGCATTTGCAGTGTCAATCTCATAATTTGACAATGAAGATATTAAACTGGAACACTTTAAACCAGTTTCTTTAATTTTCTCTATCAAAATGATACCCTTTTAAAACTTATTTGTTGGGTTCTGAAGGCTTCTTTACAAATATACCTTTCTATAATGAGTAACATTTTATGTAGAAGGCAAGAGGAAAAAAGAAAGGTTGTCCTTTTGAAAACGTATCTGTCATATCAGTAACATGTAGTGATGAAACACTGGAACAGGTTGCCCAGGGAAGTTGTGGATGCTGCATCACTGGATATGTTCAAATCCAGGTTGAATGGGACCTTGAGCAACCTGGTCTAGTGGGAGGTATCCCTGTCATGTCAACAGGTGATCTTTAAGGTCCCTTCCAAACCATTCTATGATCCTATGATAAATCAAGGGGCTGATAATTTCAGAGCCTTCAAAAAGGTTCAGTGGATTGCATCTATTACTACCCATGGCCATGATTCAACTTCTATAGAAATCAGTAGGCATCCTGGATGTTTCCTTCTGTAGCTGTTTGGACAGCAGGCTTGGATAGTCATGGGAAGATGCTATAAGCAGTAAAACTTAAAAGAAAAAAAGAAAATAAAAAAAAAAACAAATAAGGCAGCATCTGGTGGGTGCTATTGTGAATGCCCTACATGAGTATAACATAAACTAAACAATGGTTTTGTGCTTGCAATTTATTTAAAGAGTATAACACTTACTGGGTTTTGAAACTGAAATTTGTAGAGTGGAGATATGGCTAAATAGCTCGCAAAAAAACATTTTTTTCACTCTGCTGGGCAGTGCTTTGGAAATGAAGCCCAGCTGACATTGTGCAGGTATGGGGAGGGTACAGTGGGAGATATGCTGCCTGCTAGGATGTCATCTCCTGCCTTCTCTGTCCCACAAAAAAACATCTCCCCATCAGGGAGACTGGAAAGAAGTGGACGAAAAAATTATATAATTTCTTCAGAGGTGCTCTCTGTGAGGGCCACTCTTCCTCCCACAAAAGGACTCAGAAAGAAGGTTCACCTCCCGATCTCCGATGATGGCCAAAAAATAAACAAGAACTAGCCCTGCAGCAGTCATTTTGTGGGTGTGAAGCAATCCTCCCCCTGTCCTCACTGTGGTTTATTTATAGATAGCCTTATTTGTTTGTATTGTCAAGAAGCAGTAATTCCTCGATTATTTTTTAAGTGTCTAGAGAATAAAGATCAAATGCTGCAAAGTGTACACATGACAGATAAATGAGTATAATACTACAATCCTCCTTTGTCATGGAAATTGTGTTGGTTTCCTGTTAAGAAAATGAAAAGCAGATGTTAAAATCATAGCTGCCTGTGTGAATGATCATGCTGCACTGGGACAGACTAGATTATAAAATGGTGAATACTCAGGGGAAGAAGGGGGGTTTAAACTTTAAAAAAAAAATTTAAAAAAAATATAAAGAAGGACTAGAGCTGCTATTAAGATATTACTGGTAAAATAGAATATTTCACCTTCAGTTGGCTGATGGCAGAGGAAATACTGATGCAGATCCTTTCTAGATGAGTGCTCATAGTGATATTCCAAATGCTAGCCTTTTCTTTGAGAAATAAATCAGTCATGGCTTTCCTTATAATGTTGTTATTTCAAGATGGAAGGCAGATTAAAGCCTGTAATGAGGGGAAGGAAGATAGCAGCTTTCAGGGTGCCTTTGTCATGGCAAGGCCCCTACCGAGAGAGAAAACCGCTTTCTGAATGCCTCTCCCCACTCTTCATAGGAGTGTGTGTGTATCAAGGAGAAAGCAAAAGAACAGAGGTAATTAAGTGATAGGGAGGGTGTTATTGGAAAAGGAAGTGTGAAAATATGTGATTATTTATAAGACTCCTTGCTCAGGTAGTTCTCTGAAATACATCTCTCTTCTGTGAAGTAATGAAACTATGGGAGATTTAGGTTATTCCAACTGTGATGAAAAAAGCCTGACATTCCCCGTGCCCCTCATTTTTCAGATGTCTCTCCTGATTTTTGGTTGGTCTGCAGTCTTTTTAATGACCTGTTGCTTCATTGCCAATTCCTGTTTGTACGGTATGTTGACATATTGGAAGCTTGAAAGAATGTCCTGTCTTACCTGTAACTGATATTAAATATATATATATATGTATATATACAGGCTCTCAACAAGAAATGGGCAGGGTTGAGGTAGGCTTCAGATTTACCCATGGGAACAATCTTCTGGGCAGGAAGAAAGCGCTCCTTGGGAGTGTAATTGCCTCCAGGGACATGTCCCCCAGAGATGGCAAGGCTGATTCAGGGTGAGCAGGGAGTGACAGCAGGACTGGGAGAGAGCCAGGTCAGCACTTTCCCCAGCACCCCACCAGTCATTCAGTAGCATCTTTGAAGCTCCGTTTTCTAAGTAACATTGGGTCTAGCTGTGCTGTTCCAGGTTGTGCTGGGTGAACACTTTTGCCATTGTGTTGTGACTACTCCCAGTCCATGTTATGTAAGGGAAATGTGTATTGCAGCCAATTGCTGAGGAGTCCCAGGGAAGGCGTGCGTGCATGCAGGAGAGCTTAACTGGTATTTTTTCTTAAGCAACTAAATGTATTAGGACTAAATGTTCCTGAGATCAAGGCAGAGGATGTGAAATACAGTCATATTTCACAACAATAATCAACATTTTTAAGAGTTTTCAAAAGGTGAAAATACTATTTTTTTAAAAAATCACAATTTCTCAGCTGTTGTTTTGTATTTTTTCAAGTCTCCTCTGTCTTTGCATTATTATTTCTTTATTTGCATTTTTTCTCCCTCTGTAGAAGTAACTAGTTACAAGGGTATGTCTACATATACACAAGTTTTATACATATAATAATCTAACATTGACAATCTGTCTGCAGTCTCAGAGTGTTCTAAGAGCAGAAGGTAGATATCTCTAACAGCTTTGCTGAAGTTGTCTAAATTCATAGAAATCTGGTATGTTTTCAGCGTATAGGTGAGGGACAGATTTTTAACACATACAGCAAACTCTGCTATGAGGTACAATGCAAACTACTTTATTTACCTTGGGAAATATGTATTTTTTTCTTCATATACACATGGATGTGTAACCTCAGCATCTGCTTCCTTTAGATTTTGCTTTTCTTCCTCGCTCACAAATGTCTTCAATCCATGCAGCAAAGAACAGGCAAGCTCCAGATTCCTGGAAGCAATTAAAAGGTCACATCCTTTTGTAGTTGTTGCTATTCCACTTCCAACCTCAGGATAGCAGGAGAAAGCAAGTCTTGAAATGTTCAGGGCCTTATTTTTTTAGATATGTATCCAACAATATTTATCTGAATCACCTGATGCAAAACCATATCAGAAAAGAAAATCTCTTTGGAGTGTTTCCTCATCAGTTACACTCAGAATAGAAACATTTAGTGTTTCACTTTAGGAATTCATTGTTTCCACATCCATTCCAAGTGGAAATGGGAAAAAAAAAATGCATGAAAATGTGTAGGCTATTGCTTGTGCTATCTGGTGACTGAAGTGAAATTACAGGGATGGCATAGGGACTAAATGATCAGAGCACTCAAAATGGTTTATCTTTATATTTTTCTTTAGTTGTAGATGGCATCAGAAGAATTCCTTGATTAACAGTTGCTTCGGAGAGGTAAACTCTAGAGGCTCAGAAGTTATTTGAAGATGTGTCTTTTCATGTCATATTTAATGTACTTTGAGATAACAGCCAGCTCTGTGCTGTGTCTGTAATTCATTAGAGCATTTGAGCTCTGAGGACATCCATGTGGCACACTTTGTAACTTTGAAATTCTTCGAGGGATGTGATTGAAAAAAAAAAAATTTTTAAGGTTGCTAGTTCATTTCAGATTTAAAAAAAAGTAAAAATCAGCAACCTCATCCATGAGTCTCTTGACTCGGGAGGAAGAGATGGGTTTCTCAATGGACTCTCCTCCATGGAGCTCCCTGGTGGGTGGAAGGGTTGGTTAGCGAGGAGCTTAGCCAGACTTCCAGGGAGCTGATGGTTATTTTGGTCTTCCCTTCACTGATTTCAAAATGCATTGCATTGCATTGTTGATTCTGAGTATGGAAGATTATAGTACCTTTTATCACCCAAATATGTAATTCTATGAGACCTAAATATGATTAAAATATCTTTAACACCCACTAACATCTTGGGGTTTTTTTTGAACTCTTTTGCTGTCAGAATATTTATCTATGGAAAAATTGCTTATATAAGAGAAACATTTTGCTTCTGATTGATCAAAGTTACTGGGAAAATTTATTTATATTGCATCACAAAAAAGTAACAGCAGTAATTCCCCCGCCCCCCCCGTAGAAGGAATGTCTTAAAACACCAAGAAAAAATAATACACCTTCTAGGAGGATGATGGGTTGAATCCCATTTTAAATGGCTTCCCATGAGTTTTAAGCGGCCCTCATCGTAAAACTGTGTTTTGCCTGTCCCTGCTGAGGAGAATGGGACCCGGAGCCGGGGAGTGCCGCGGCTCCGTCCGGCTCCCGTCGGAAGGTGCGGGGCCCGTCTGCACCAGCCCGGCGGTGCCAGCCCAGCGTCTTCTGTAGCACCAGACAAAAAACTGTGCGGGATTTGACTCAAGCAAACTCTTGGCGTCGCAGGTCGCCGTTTTCGGAGCCTGACACTAAATTCCTTCACAAGAAGGTGGCGCTGGCACTCTGAGATTGGGATTTCTTGGCAGGGGGATGACTCCGCATCCACAGGGGTGCCTTTTAAACAATTTCTATAGGCTGCATCAAGTGGAAAAACAACTTCCCTGCAGCTGTTTTATGTTGTTTGGGATTTGGTGTGGGCGCTTTCTATTATTTTGTTGTTGTTTTAATAGTTCCGATTTTATTTAATTATTTATTTTATGCTTGGCACTTAAAAATCCTGCTTCCCTGCAAACAGGGTCCTCTTTTCTCGTGAAATGCAGCCTCAACTAGTTCACGTTTTACACCACTTTCATTGTATCCCAGCGCTAACCAGCTTCTGAAGCTTTCGGTTACAATGGGCTTCTTTGTAGGGAGGGTGTGTGGCTTTGGGGGTAACCTCTGTGAGTGGTAGCCTGTTTTGGTAGGGTGGAGGACACACTGCACTGAGGGGGGGACTCCTGTCCTGATGTCAGCAGAACTTTTTCTGACTTCAACGCACTCAGGGTGCTCACCCTCCTTCCAAAGCTGCTATTCTGTTTGGTTGGCCCTTGTTTGCTTTTGTTTCGTCTTTTTTTGGTGCCCACCTCCTGTTTGTTTGAGTGTAATTCTGTGTGTTAAGTATGACTCTAACAAGGCCAGCTGTGAATTACGGTTGTTAATGAAAGTGAATGAAATTCACTTTAACCTTGAACTTCAAGGAATAAAAATTCATTATCCTCTTCAATACAGGCACCTTAATTTTGGTGTTTAACCAATCGTTTTGGTGACTACCAGACATAGACATTGCAAGACAATTGCTGTTATTCTCAGTATGCTTTAGGTGTGTGTGTATCATGTATAGAAGAAATACACACTTCCAATTGCAAGGTGCTCTAGTGTGACAGTATTTCTCCTTCTAAGACTCTTTGCATACTTTGCTGCATATACCGATTACAGTTTTCATACATGATAAAATAATTATAGGATATGAAAAGGTTAATCTTTATTGTCACTGGCTGTGTAAATGGCCAGAGTGTACGTAGCTGTATTTTTTTCCAGATTTTTTTAAAAGTAATTTAACTATGACATTAAAAATCAAGCTCTTAATTCCTTTTTTTTCTTTTATGGAGGGAATAATTTAATAATGAATTACTATCCCAATCACAATTTTATATATATTAATTTCTCTAAGTCAGTGGGGGAGGGATGGGAGACTGGGAAGAAGGTGACGTATATGAACTCAGCTGTGTTTGGCAATTTGGCCAATCACTTCCTGCCAGCACAGTGGTTACCCCAGTATGCAATTTGTGCAAAACGAGTAGATTATTTTCTTCATAAGTGTTAAGTACAAAGGGTACTCCATGATGCCATCTAATTGCTTAATCCCCAAGGAGTTCTTCAGACATTTATTTAACACTAATTGCATGTGTAAATGTTCTTAATTTACAGCGTGTGAAAGTTGCAGTGAATGCATACAACAGAGGATGTCAAAGTGACACTTCATGGAAAGAAGCAGTTAAGGCAGTCTTAAATTACTTCTAAATAGGATTAATCATTTATTAAAGTTCAAGGCTCATCAGAGCACAGGAACAAGCATATGATGACTTGTTATTATTCAAAAGTAACTTGTGGAGAGAAGTCACACCTCAAAATTTCGATGATATAATTTAGTACATTGCAATAAATTACAAACTTAAAGACTTAAAAAGCTAAGCAGGGTGAGCGATTCAGCGCAAGGCAAAGAGCTTGGCTTGGCAACCGTTGCACAAAGCCTGCCCAGGCTGTTAATTAATGCCTGCATTGTAATAGAGCCATGGGGTCCCAGGCATTGTACAGAGCTGTAGTTGGGTGTGGAGTCCCTGTTGTAAAGCTCATACGGCTTCAGCCCACAAGATGTGGGATCAAATCAGTCTCGCAGGGCACAGTACATCTGTAAAGGTCTTGGGACAAGTAAGTGGCATTCTTTGGAAAGGAACCTGCAACCATGATACTCAGTGCCCTGTCAACTATTTCCCATTGGTGGATTTAAAGCCTTGATCCTCTCTGTGATCTTTAATGTCACCATAGATATATGCACAGGAACACAAATAACAGCTGGCACCTGAGCTCTCTGGGAAAAACTCTCAGGTCCTAGATTCTCTCTGTTTGCGATGGATTTCACAGGGCAAAGTAGCTCAAAGTTATACAATAAAGAAAATTATACTTTTTGTAACATAATTTGATGCTCTAGAAACATAATTGCCCATGAGCCCTTCTTTGTGGTTCACACTGCTCAGGCATGCAGAAGTAGGTCTGAAGAGGGGAGAACACCTGTTGGTTTATGGTATTAACAGGAGCCCATGTTCAGTCAGCCTGCTCACACAGCTCAAGAGCTGTGTGAGAGGAATTGGCTCTGGGACTTCTGGTTCTCCAGTGGCTACTTATACCTGGATCTTGGTACTTGCAGAGGCAATACTTCCCACAGGGACTAGTGTGTGATAATTGATGTCAAAAGACAATGCAGCTAGAATTTGTCAAAATGAGGGGGAATGGTGAAGGTTTGAATATGAATTTGATTGTCCATCTGTGAGATGCCTTGAGCTCCTATTAGCTACAGGAATAATACTGATTGAATGCTACCCGTTTCAATAAGGACTTAAAATATTTATTCTCTTTAGTCTGAAAATTAGATCAGTGTATTCATGCACTTTTTGAATGTCTCTAAATCTCACATAGTTTTGTATCGTCAAGTTTAGTCTTGATTATCCTTGGACACTTAAGGAATAGTACATGTGATTTTCCAGCTATGCAGGTCTGTGAAGGTTTTACTTTCATCCATGGGAGAAAAAATGTTGTGTCTCATTTGCCACAGACTTCTATGATAAAGACCAGAGATGCAAAAAGGGCTAAGCATCCTGTCACATTGTGTCTAGGTGTTTCCTACATAGTACAATCCATAACATAAAGTTCGGTGCCTTTAGTGCATGCAGAATTATACATATTGGAATGGGATCTGACAATATTTATGTACAGGGGAAAGAGTCATCTACAGTTCCTGGCAGGCAATGCACAAGACAAGCATGTGTTTCAAATTCAGCCCCATTTCTGTAGTTAGAAGTGAGCATTAGTGTGTTGTGTGTGTTGTTTTGGTTTGGGTTGTTTTTTTTTTTTTTCTTTTAACCATTTTAAAGGAGGAGCATGCAAAAATGGACAGAAGTAGAGTTAATCATATCTGAATGCCAAACCCAGAAATTAATGTGAATGTGAATTCTGATCCAGGATTGAAGCCAGGTCTTTTGTTAGACTAAATGGCTTCATCATCCCCATGTGAAACTGCTGGAGAGCTGAAGGAAGTTTGTGCATGATGAGGAAAACCTAACTTCTCTTGCATGTATCCTGGGCCCTTTGTGATTAATGGAAAGAGTCCATTAATTCAACCATATGCTTTTGGTCTCTAGGGGAAAAAGTGGTTATGATTAAAAACCATGTTCTACTCTTATAGTTTAATTTCCTCTGTTTTCCTCAGATGAGACCAAAAACTGGAAAGGGTAGAGATGGCCCAAATGATTTAGTTTAAAACAAAACAGAACAGCCACTAATCTATGTCTTCCCTTTATGTTGAGCTGTGCTGGGAGGCTTTGGCGCTCTGTGAAGGGTTGGTTTTTCTCCTCACTTGCTGTTTGCTTTTTGGCAGGAGTGGCACATACTCAGCTCACAGGTCTCCACAGCTTCTGGAATAAGGAGACAGAAGGAGAAGCCCACATACTGCATAGTGTGCTCTGCAGTCTGCACTGAGGAAGCCCCATAGGTGTGAAATGTCAGAAAAAGGCAGAAGCCCATGCCTCCTGTGAGGCAGGACCTGAAAGCAAAAGGATGACACTGGAAATTGGTGGGTCTGGCTGCCTGTGGAAGGACACAGGGAATCTCTGCAGGAGAAATCTGCTGCTGTGGGAGAAAAACGAAAGGCCAGTATCTTTGGATGCCTTCAGGCTAGGCCAACTAAGGAGAAACAACTTTGCTGTTAGCAGCAGGCAGAATGACACTAAGACACATTTAGGTAATGTTCACTTGGGTGCTGTGTTTTGAACTGATTAAGTTGTACCCGAGCTTTTAAGGGAGACCGAATTCTCACTTCTACTTCAAAAGTTTAGCCATTTGAACTGACACAGCTCATACTGGGCTGTCTCTTTGCACAGCAGAGGTGTGTGCAGGCCAAGGAGAATTTGTTTTTGTGTTCTGCAAAGGTTCATGGTCTGTTACTAAGAAGCCAGGAGTTATAGTGGTATCTCTGGTGGGAGAGAAGATTGCTGTTCTGCTGGAGTGCTACTGAGCACATTGGAAGGGACTAGAGAGCCACAGTGCAGACCTTGCCAGGTCTGGCTCAGAGACAGTGGTAAGGAACAAGGAGCAGACAAGTCTCAGAGTAGATGGGAGGACTCAGAGGTGACGGGGCACTGCTGCTACTTGCAGTGTAACTGAGCTATGTCTAACAAAGTTCTGGTGTCTTGAGGTCCCACCTGTGTGGGCAGAGTTGTTGAAGGAAGAGCCATGTGTAAAAATCTTCCCTCTTATGTCTTGTCTGATCTATTTATTTGGAAGGGGTTTTGTGTAAAGAGTCAACTTTCTAGATTTTGTGATTTTTTTTGTTGTTTTGTTTTGTTTTGTTTGTTTTTAGTTCAAAAGCTTCTTGATCTCTTCATGATCAACCTACAAGAGAAAGTCTACATAAAGCTAGCTCAAAACTTTTTGGCCTGGTGTGTCTTCATGAAGTACTGTAAGATCAAATGTGAGATGCTTCTTTGTACCCTCCTGTGCTCCCAAGTGTACATTTGTGCAGAAGTAAGCCTTTTGAAAACAGAAACCTATAAAAATTAATCCTTCAATTAAAATAAAAATTGCCAGTGTAAAACTAAGACACCCTTAGTAAGCACAAAACCATACCTCCTCTGGGGCATGTATAACCTGAACATTAGGGAGAACTGAAAAGAAATCTGCCATTAGCAATAGAAAAAAACTGTCTCTCAAGTAGTCTGAATACTTCATTAAGGATTATTCTTATTCACTGTACTGGGGTTGTGCCCAAGGTAAAATATTAATTCAAGATAAAGGAATATCCAAACACATGCCAATGATGGTTTCTGTGAGCTGAAACACTGTGACCTACAGTGTGGATGCTTATAATTACCCCACTGACACCCCCAAATGTCTCCTGTAAAAATGTGATAAAAGCTTTCAACTTTCCCCAAATGAAAATCTAAATGGATTGATAATATAAATCTTTAAAAATAGTTGGTGCAAGTGAAGTTTTAATTTAGCATTGATGTTTCCCGTTGGTGGATGAGATTTTGAAGTGGACCTAGTTTTTACTGAGACAATTGCTGTCCATTTTCATGGAGTTTGAACTGCTTCATTAAAAATATCTTGGTACAATACAGGTGTGTACATTTAAACCTGCAGGGAAGAAGAGGGACAAGGAGAAGGACAATTACAGGATTTCTCTCTCCCTTCCTTCCCCCCCTCCCTTGCCACTCCTGCTTGCCCTGAGAGGAAAAAGCATCACGTTTCAGATCCTAGGAAGTCACACTTGCCCTGTTTGTTCTCTGATACAGGCCTATAAACAGAGACATTCAGTCTGTAAACAAGTCAGGCTTACAAAGTGACTGAAAGATAACAGCCCCCCATCTAACAGTGGGAGAGGAGGGAGGGAGCAGGGGGGGAGGGATGATAGAGAGGCTGCAATAAAAACAGGAAGGTCTCTGTTGGTCCTCTTGAAGTTAGTGGTTAAAAACATCAAAGCGGGGTGTGCGTTTGTTGTGTTTTTTTTTTTCAACCAGAATGCTGTGTCACTTTATAATTCTTCATAAAGCAACCATCCAGCCACTAACATACTGGAACTGTTAGTGTGAGCTGTGCTTTGATTTAGAGGAACTGTATCCAGCTCCAGGCATGTTAAGGAATCTCTTGTAGGTTTGTTTGGCATGTTGTGTTGACCATCGAAGAAACTATAACTTTTCAGAGCCTCTAATTGCAATCTGTTCAGGGTTTTTTCCTTTCCTTAAAAAAATCTCACAAGCAAATTGCATGTCCCTTCTCTCTCACTCCCAAACCCCAAATAATTTTCACAGGCTCTGAAGTCTTCAGAATTTCCTACATTGAAATTTTAAATGAAAAACAAGATGACAATGGAAAGGAAGGAAAAACAACTATACCATATGTATCAAAGCAAAAATGTACATAGCTCAGTTCTAAGAAATATAAATTATTCAACAGCTGATTCAGCAGGGAGATATTTTGAAAGTTTGAAGCCAGCAGAGTGCATCAGTTCTCTTAGATGGAGGACAGTATTTTGTTCTCTGAAAGCAAGAGATACAGAGAATTGCATGGAGCTCTTGTCTGCCCTTGGAACAGCAGCCAAAGACAGATAGGTGGGAAGCGAAGCAAAGAAGGGCGGGAGCCTTTAAAGCGGAAAGAGGAGCAGCATTGTTCTCGGAGGGTACTGGTGAGCTTTCACGGAAACAGCTTTAAAAGCTTCTCTTCGGTGTGCTGCACAGGCAAACCACTCCGATTTATTATTGCTCAAGAAGCTGACTTACACTGAAGAGCGTTTGGTTTTAGCTTTGCTGTAGGAAGAACAGAGCAGTAACAATTCTGTAGGTAGAGTCAGTCAGACCAGAAACAGCCTGTGGTATGTACTAGAGCAGCCTAGTTTGTGGTTGGAGGCTGGATTTTTTAGCAGTTATTCTCAAAGGGAATAGCTGCTGCAGGATTTCCCACTCCTGTAGGGAGTAGGTTGTATAGGGGGGTGGCTACAGTTGGCAGAGGGAGTGGAGGCAAATGTGGGGGAGATGTTTGGTGCTGATGCATTCTGTTACCAGATATAATAGGCAAAATTTAATGTCTGGATGATTATTTAAATTTCCTCCAACTGTGAATCGGTATTTTAGCCTAGATCCTTCACTACTGATCAAAGCTAGCAAACACTCTCAGCAGTGGTGAAGCTGCAGCAGAGATTTTTAAAGAGAGGTCATCAGTGCAGAGCTCATTCAGGGGACAGGTTTTCCATGGGCTTCCATGTACAGGCAAAATTTGAATAGGCCACTAGTTGCTTCCTCAAATTGAAGCATATCTTTGTACTTCTTTCTTCTGGCATATCTTATTGATACATTGTCAAATATTTAAATGGATAACTAGCATGATTTTTGTAAATTATTACTAAAGGGGCTCCATTTATTTTATTTTTTTTTAATCACAAACACATCTTTACATATATTTCCACTAAAGGGAAAATTTGGTCCTTCCTGTAGTTTTTAACAACTGAAAAAATAAATAGAAAACAAATTAAGCTTATAGATTGCTGTAGGCAAACCTGTATTTCTATAAAGTGCTAATTTTTACTTCCAGAATGTATATTCATTTTTTATTATCAGCTGTTCTGAAAATGCTCCATAGAATATCACGAACGGTAATCAGCTATAATAATGTGAATTCATGTTCTGTCTTTAGCTGAGAATAAATCGAAAGACCTGCAAAATTATCAGGTAAAATCACTTATGAACGGCAATATACTAAAAGAAAGAGCTGCAATCATTTTCTCTCCAAAGCTCCATTTTTATCAGCTTAAATGGAGACTTTGCTTTTAACAGATGGGATATGTGCCTGAAGCTACACAGGCACTTAAAGGTGAACATGCACACGCCTGCCCAGATAAACACATATAAAAAAATATAGGTAAATAAAAGTAGGTTAAAGAGCATGCCTTTTTGAGAATGGCAAAAGGCTTAAGTATTGGTTCTTCAAACAGGATATGTAAAGGCTACCTGCTACAGACCACTGGTTGGATACAGTTCCCCCAAGCGTTCCCTTAGAGTACTTTGTGATTTTTTTTTTTTTTAAATACCACAGTCTTGATTACATCCCAACTGATGGAAACGTTGACTAGAGTAATAAAGAGAAGAATCTGGCATCACTGTTTAGTCCAGTGGCAGGAGCTCACCCTGAGAGATCATGAAAACTTCTTGAGTAAAAGCCTAATTTTTTAATGCATTCACACAGATGTTTTAGAAACATACTCAAGCCACATCATTGCAAAAAGGGGCCAGTGGAAAATGTGAACTGAGGTTGCCTGGCAATTTAGATTTGAGAATTTTTTTCTTTTTCTCTCTTCTTTTTCTTCTCTCTCTTCTTTCTTTTTCTTCTCTCTCTTCTTTCTTTTTCTTCTCTCTCTTCTTTCTTTTTCTTCTCTCTCTTCTTTCTTTTTCTTCTCTCTCTTCTTTCTTTTTCTTCTCTTCTTTTTCTTCTCTATTTTTTTTTCCTACCCTGTAGAAGCTTGCTGGCAGTGTGAAAAACTTGACTGAACAAAAAAACCCCAAAGTATCTGAAAGCATCCATCAGATAATAGCCTCAAAGTTATTAGTGCATATTTTTATTTGCTTTTTGTGTATGTTCATATGCATGACACTGCGTTTGGAAGATCATCCATGACAGAGAAATTCCAGAATGCTTACATGAATAAATATGAGCAAATGTTCATCAGATGTTAATTCTAGAAGTGGCTTCTCGGTTCTCTTGCCTGCTTTTCAAAGCTTGTTGTCTATTTGGAGCAGACAAAACAAAAAATTAATTTGAGGATTTGCTTTTTGTTAATAAATGCCTGAGTAATGTTTGCAATTTGGCCATACACATTTTAAAATATATTAATGGGATACAGTCACAGAAATATTTTAAATGAAATCCAGTGTATTTGATATTTAAGTTATTCCATTAATATAAAAGTCTGGTTTATATCTTCAGCTGACATCTGTGCTGGACCACAAGTAGTCGTGAATATTTAAAGTTAACTTGAATAAGTTGGATGTCTCAGAAATCATCCTTTTTAGGTAGCTGGAATCCAATATTTTTCTGTATGACATTCTTGGATTTTTAACTTGAGGCAGATCAACAGCCACGAAAGATACCTTCAGGAAGAACTACTAATTGTAAGTTTAAGTAGGGTTAAACCTCTGAACATTATGTAAATGTTACCTGCTGCAGTTGCTGTAGAAGTGTGGATGCCATCAACATCACTGAAATTAATAGGGATCTTTCTAATTATTTAAATCTACTTTAGTTTGGGCTGCATGTATCATATTGACAGAACATCTCACTTTTCTCAGTTTGCTGTATACTCAGTTCCTTGTGTATCTTCCCATCCTAAAAGATGCATTTCAGTGCAGCTGATAGGGCTGCAGTGCTGTGAGCCAAGTCATGCTGGCCACCACAATAGTGTGGAAATCAGTAGCTTCAAGTAGGGTAAGGGGACATCAGCATAAATATGCATGTATTGAGCTAATCCACGGAGTATTTGGAAAAGCCGTGGAACGTGTGGTGTTGGATAAAAGCTAGATTCCACATATGATTATTCAGGAAAAATAGTGTGTCAAACAAAAGTTTTGGTACTCTAATAAAACTTATTTAGAAACCTGCATCAGCAAGCACCTTTTTCTCTTCTTTGTTGCTCTTATATTAAAAATAAATATAAAAACAGGAAAAAGAAAAAACATACATATGATTAAAGTAATTAATATACAATAAGTAAGAATTTTATTAATAATAAAGTGATGGGTTAGTATATGTTCTTGTTTGTGAACCTGAAGTTTCTGATCTGTCATCATCTGCAAGAAAGCTCAAAATAATAACAACAGTATCACTTCAGAAAGGTGAGCTGGTTTCTCAGTGTGCATAGAGGAGAACAGAGAGGGTTGTGGTTTGATTTCAGCTCACTGAAAGCATGGGGAACTATGGATCTTATATGGCCAGAGCTCAGCAGAACAGAGCTTTGTCTTGATAACTCAAAATGACTAGATCATGCCTTGTAGCTGGTCCTGGAAACCTGACCCTTGTCACAGGCTGACTACATCAATTTGCAGTAGATTGATGATGTATGGACTGTGGGTGCCCCAGGGGAGGCCCAAGAAAAGCCTGAGAAACTTTGTATTGTTAATACATACCCCTCATTAGCTTCTGCTGTGCTGGATTTCAACTAGCTGGCAGGGCTAGAGGAGTTGGAGGGAGAATGTGGTGTTGTCTGGTGTTGTTATTGTTACTTGCCTTTTGAATGAAAGGATGTCTTAAAATACCTTTTCTTCAAAGTTTAATACATCAAAACTGTCAGGATTCTTTATTTTTCTCTCTACCCCTCTTGTCAAGTGCCTGGAATTCCTGGATTTTCTTTGTATATTGATTTAGCACTCTCCCTCGACAGACCGAGCTTTATCTCTTCCCGATAACAGTCTCTCTATCCTTTCCTAAGTAGTGGCAGGCATATTATATATGCTGTAATCAATTTACATTTCACTATCATTCCTTAGCTCTTGTGCTGTCGAGGGAGCCTGTAGCCCTGCCTTCACTGTTTCTTTATGCACTTTGAAACACGTTGCTTAACCATTTCTTTTCAGTGCACTGCAAGGTTTTCATTTGAAGGAGGCTGGAGTTTTAAACATGGTTTCCATCAAACAGTAACATCTTTGTCAAACTTCAACAGAATTAACCTTAACTGCTTAGGAAGTTTTGACTGCCATCATAAAAATATTTGATTAGTGTTAATAATTTATTAAATTGGTTTGTTCTGACACTGCCAACATGCTGGAAATCTCTCAACCATTAAAACATTAACAGAGGCTGTAATACAATGCTTCTTCTGTTCCACGTTTTATTTCAAGACCACATTCTTATGAGCCTGGTTCTGTGGTGTTCCAATATGCTTTCATTAGGACTGCATTAAAAGATGAAATATGACAAATATTAAAAAGCGTGGGAATATGGAGTAGAGCATGGTGGGTGTAGTTTTGTGGGCAACTCTCCTGCCATTAAATTTTTTGCAAAGTAAACCTGCTTTTGCAATATGGGAAAATGAAATTATTAGGGAAGTAGTTAAGTGAAACAGGCACAATGTGTTGATAACTTACGTATTTTAGGAAGTTGGATGAAGCATAGTTAGAATTACTGTGAAGATGTGAAAGATTATATTGAGCCTGTTTGAACTGAAGCATGCCCTTCAAATATACAAGGAAAAAAAGTCCTATTTGAGAAAAGTATTAATGCTGTGAGAATAGATTGACCAAATTTTTATTCAATCATTTTCTTCTGCACTTGAATTGCTGGTGGTAGGAGCTCTCCTGTGTTCTACCAGGAACACCTGTTTTGGCCCGTGCAGACTCAGGGATTGCTTGTTATGTATTCCATATAAAAGGCCATTTAATCTATAACAAGAGTTTGGTTTATTTCCCAACTGGATGGAACATAGTTGAAATGGAGGCTTAGTTTATCCTTTGAGAGTTACTGTTAATATCAGTGAAATTAAGTAATTACTTCCCCTCCCCCTTTTAGTCCTCATGTAGGAGCTCTAATGTTGTCTCAAGCGTGTAGACTGAGATTGAAGTGAAGCAGAGGGATGATGACAAGTAAAGGAAAACTTTCCTTTTTCCATCTCAGTCAGGAATATATATTGAGAATATTGAAGTTTAATCTAAGGCTTTTGAAAAGGCTTTTGAACTTTGGGAGTGAACTATACCATAATTATTCTTAACAGCTGGACTAATCTCTACTTAACTCTTCTCTTTTTAGTGCCTGAAAAAATATGATGAGTACATTAGTGAAAGGTGGTTTTATTCTGTAAGAGGAAGTAATCTAAGCCAGTATGTGCTAAACTTCACTTGTTTTCAAATTAAGAGAAAATCCTTTAGACAAGATTTGCTTAGTTTCTGTATTTTATCATTCCCAGGTACTCAGCTTACATGGAGTGTAGATCTGAAATAACTGATCTTAAGTTAAGGAGTGATTTACAGGGAGGTCGATGAGAGTACAAATTGGTCCTTCTCCATTTAGTCTCCACTGATTTCTTCTTTCTGTTATGTGCAAGACAATTTCATGAAAGCCGTTACCATAGATCAGCTTTTTTTTCAGTTCTCTAAACTTCAGAAAGTCATTCTTAATAAACTATCACTGCAAATGGTGATTTTTATTTATTTTTTTTTTAGATGTGGACAAGAACTATATAGCAACAGTACATCAATATGTAGAAAATAATCCATTGTTTCAACATCAGAAAATAATAACCCATCAGCTCAATAAATTCCCAAGAGGTATGTCAAATACACAAGTATTCAGGGAACAGGTGGAGTGTAAACATAAAAATCGTGGCTTTGGAACTGCCAGCAATAGTTACTTTTGCCTTTTTTTATGCTGTTGTTTGCCTTTGCAATTGTTTCCTAATTACTTGCTGCGTTAATAATGAAAATTATTAAATGTTCTGAAACCTCAAAATAGTTCTACTTATCTTCCTTTTGTAATTAATAAGAGCAAGTGACTACTGTGCAGTTTGAGACATTTTAGTATGAATCTTCAGATGTTGTTGTTTGTTTGTTTGCTTGCTTTTCTCAACAAAGTCCCCAGCAATCAGACTTTTCCCCATGGTTCAGGATCCTTCATGCTGTTATTAGGAACCTGAGATATTTTGTATCTCAAGATGTTTACTTTAGTTCTTGGCTGAAGTGGGATAAACTAACACAAGCACTCTTAAGCGCCAAGGAATTTCCATCTTAAGAACATTCTCAGCACCTCCTAACAGTACCTTACATGTAAATGACCTAAGAATCTTTACAAATCATAAACTAAAATTGTATATTACCTGCACAGAAAAGACAAGGTGAGGAATCTCATATTCATGGCTAATTAATTCCACAGTAAAGAAGGTTGGAAAGTTTTGAATTAAGTCCATAAAGTAATTTTTTTTTTTTTTTCAGTGTTGTTTCTTTTCTAAGGAAACTCCTGACTCAGTGATTTTGTAAATGGCCTGCAGCGTGGTCTAATGAGGGTTGGAGGGTGCCTCTTAGATTATGTTGGAAAATTAAAGGGACCTTTTTTCCTCTAGCTTTTCAAAGTATTTATTCCCTGGTTTTATATAAGAACAATCCTTGTACATATATGATGAAATTCCCTTCAATGACACCATTTTCATGGCCACAGCTTTAATGTACTACACACACTGACAAAAAGACTGTTTTGAGAACAGTGGTCAATAGATCTCATCATGGTCCTAGCTGTTTAGGCAGTGAATTCAAATACAGTTGTATTTGTATGTATGAATGAACTGAAATTCAACAGATGAAGAGAATCTCAGTTCTGATCAAAACAAAGACACAATTTTTATCTATTATTTGTACCCATCTTTCTCCAGTACTTCCATCATTTAAGGACAGTACAGTTAATAAATGGACTACAAATACCTCTGACCCTGTTTCTCTGCTTATGTGCTGTGACTTGATGCTTGAATTGATATTTCCTGTTGCCTGTATGTCTGGTTTTAATTTGTGTGTGCTTGGTGACTTTGTTTACCCTTCTGTTGCACTAGCTAATTCCATGGAAGCTCTCTAAGGTACAAGTAAGACTACATAGTTTGCTCTTTAAACTGCTTTTCACTAATAGATACAAAATCATGCTCTTTTAATGTTTCTGACCAGATCAGACACAATACTGACAAAATGGACCGTTGTCCAAATATCTGATAGTTCAAAACAGTGTGTTAAAATACTACTTCCTTAGAGTTAACTTTGCTCAGTGTTGACCCAGAAAATTATAGAGGCTAGAATTCAATTTTTTTGACCAAGTAATGTAATCTCTAAATCGGTGCAACAGAACAAATCCTGACAGTAATCCTGTATGTAGCTCTGACACCATTTCCTGTAGAACGAGGGTTTCTTCAATTATTAGATAAATAACTGTACAATACAATTATTAAAATTATTTGTATGACACTGGAGTCCAAGAGTGTGTTGAATGAAAAAGAAATACAAACAAAAACTAGTCCCTAGAAAAGCAAGTAGAAAAAGAAATTTGACTAACTCAAAACCAGATAAATTTTTGACTGTCAGTTTCTCTCATCATGCAAAGTAACAAAAGGCAGACTGTTCCACTATGGAAACTGTGATCCTGCACAAGGTAAAACAAGAGGACATAAAGGATAGGATGGTTCAAAACTACTCATGAGATGATAGATAGATAGATAGATAGATAGATAGATAGATAGATAGATGACAGTGTAGAAGAAAACACACACCCCTCAAAACAAATAAACAAACAAAAAAAGCCCATCAGAAATAGCTTATATTTAAATAATAAATGACGAATGAAAATCAGTCTTGGAGAAGCACCAAGTTCAAAGATAGTTTTGAAAATCAGAACAGCAGACAAGAGTGAAGGCAATGACATCTGAAAATAAGAAAGGCAGACTGGAGAATTGAGATACAGGAATGAGACAACACCAAGCATAGTCTTCATTGGTAACTAGGAACTAAAAGAATCTTATTTCTTGTTTTGTTTCATTGTGCAATAAGATTACATATTTTAATCTATTATCAGTCTAGATTCATATCCCTTACTTCTCTAGGTTCAGGTCTTTCTAGATGTGAATTTAGCTGCATGATCAGTACAATATCGTCAGACAAAGTGGTGTGAATTAATATCTGCATAAGTCACAGTTTTGTAGCCATTCAGGAGTTTAACATTTCTAAAAGAAAACATTGGCTGTTTTATTACTCACAAAGCCTTTGACTTATTTGGATCAATCTTTAATGTTTCTGTGTTGTCTCTTGTTTCTACCTGCCCTATCTCATTAGTTAATAAGTTTTATGTCAAGAGCTAGGCAGGAAAAATAGAAATGTAGCTGCTGAATTTTCTCTTACCCATATCCAAGCAAATTATCCACAGAATATTGTCTTTCTTTTAAACTGCAATTCAACCTTTCCTTGTAAGCAGAGACAGAAAAAGCTGAGGTGTTCAAGGACTCATAATTTTATCCTGCTTCTGCATAAAGACTCGTGTCTGACAGTTGGTGCAACATAGTCTTGTGTTACATGAGCACATCATGTGTAGAGATCAGGAATGAATGCTGTCCCACAGTCAATGTTTAGCTACAATTATTTAAGTTGCACTGGTATTGCATGGGCATTTTTAAGAGGAAATTATGAAGTTTGCTCCTTCTAGTGAAGATGTTATCTTTATTAAAACATCCGTCAGACCTGCCATGCACCTGCCCTTTTATATGCAGTTGCATTTGACTTGTTAGAAAACTTCGTAGCACCAGCAAATAATTAATGGTGTTGCCTGTTTGTTTTGTTGGGTGGTTTTGGGGCTTTTGTTGGCTGGTTGGTTTGTGTTTGAATTTTTTTTGTTTGTTGTTGTTTGTTTGTTTGTTCATATTTTGGTTTTGTTTTGTTTTTCTGTTGTTGTTTGTTTAAAATAGTCTTCTAATGTCATGGTGTAAAAAAAAAATCAAAAATCACTTCGGGAAGGTGAGACTTATCACTCCAATGGGAAACTGCAGAAAACATTTTATTATTGCTTTGGCAAGAGTCTAATGGAGGGTAGATTTTCACTGGTACAGGTGTTGACAGTATTGCATCTTGCATCCTTTTTGGGGCAGTTGATTGTACTAGAGAGCACTTGTTACAGGATTAACTCTGTTACAAGCACTGAGTGGGCTGATTTGTCTCACTTTTAAATTGCAGCTTTGTGTTATTCAAAGGAAAACGATGCTTAGTAAACAGTGACACCATAGACCCATCCACTCTCTGTGGAGTGTGAGCCCAAGGAGGACAGGAGCAGGTCTGTGGGCTGGGTAGAATAGTCGGTGGAAGACGACTTCTTCAGCTTCCTCTGGTGTGCGCCACCAAATTATAAAAAGACTCTTCCATGATGGAAACTTGAAAGTGATATCGTTCTCCTGTACAGAGGTTCTTTCCTTGCAGTGTGCTGGCCTTTCCACTTAAAACTTTGGAGCACTATAGATATCTCAATCTATATTGGAATTGATCCATCCTTGTGTTTCAGAGCACTTTGGAAAAAATATCACACAGTATTTTCTATCTCAGGTGGGAAAGCACAAGCAGGGAAAGAGACTTGGTGCAGAATTATAGGGTGAGTGGGAGAAACTGAGATGAAGCCTAAGCCTCTCCTGATCTTTGTGGTACATTCAGCAGCATCCCAGCCTAACAAAAAAAGTATGTATCTGTTCACATTGGCTTTGCTTAGCTTGCTTCAAGTTAAGTAAAGCAAGTACTTAAAAATACATTTGTATTTAGATGTCACCACAGGCATGCCGTTGTAACCCCATTATTAATACTTCTAAAAAACACCATATTATTTTACATATGCGCAAGAGAATTTTCCTGCTCTGGCTACACATTGAGAAGTGGGTGGGGGGGCGGGAAAAGAATTAACAGGCTGAGGGTGGAAAAATGTATTTTAACAGAAGAAAGAACATGCACAGTAATAATCTTACAGCAAGAAATAAACATTGTAATCATAAACAAATGTAACCTTGAGTACAGAAGACAGTGATTTCATTGTATGGACATATATTGTTCAGGCAACAATGGTGGATTTGTTCTCTTACTTTAGTTAAGACGTATTGGCAGGCAGGCCCTTTCTGTGACCATTGCTTCCAAACAGTGTGTGTCAGAGTTTGGATTATAAAATGCCTATGAATGTACAGACAAGTCAGTCAGAAGGCTTGCTTTGAGGAGAGGTGGGGAAGCTTCTTCATCTGAAAGCCTGAGTGTGAGTGTTCACAAGAACCAACCTTAGAAAGGAAACCAGTATTGAGAAAACTTCCCTTCCATAAAGTGCCTGCTCTGCCTTTCATGTTTATTTAAATGCTTACATTTACACTCTGCAAGGTGTTATCTATGTGTGGTATCCTGACGTGTAATAATTCGAAGCCAGCTTTGCACATGTATGCAAACTATGATCGATGAGACAAAATGATTATGTGGCTCCACACGAGACTGTGCCCTGTCCTCATGTGTCAGGTTTCTGCTCTCAATAGCACCAGCTTGAATTCCATCAGGCTTCTCACAGAGATCCTATTGAATTATGTTTCTAAATCTCAATCTCTGTGAGAGGTGGGAGTTGTTGTTTCTTGTAGAAGAAGCTATCCTTAAGGAAGGAGACCTTTATTGTGTGCTCATGGACACAGTCTGTATGGCACAACTAACTGACAGACAGTCCTGCATTAAGGATATGAGGAAAGCCTTGGCCATCCAAGAGTCATTAGCTTTTCAGTTAAGCAAAATCAATAATATATTTGTAAGGGAGTACTTGCCCTTATTTCTTTCTGGTTCTGTTCATCATATGTTAGGCATACTTTCAGGTTTTTGATAACTTGACTGCACCATGGTTCATGCTGAAATACAACAGAGCTCCTTTCCTGTTGGATTTTTAGTCCTGACTATTTAGAAAGGTAAGAAGTTGCAAAAATATGATAAGTTTCCTTTTTATGGAGGAGAAGTGAGGCAAAGAAAAAGAGAGTATCTTGTCCAAGGGCTTTTAGGGTATTAGTGCAGAACTAGGTATTAGAGCAAGATCTCTAAGTCCAGTGCAGTGCCTATTTAATGTGTTGGTTTTTTGTCCTTAACAGGATCTTCCAACTCTTTACTTGTTTGTTTAGATTCCAAGCTAATTCTAAACAAAACCTCTGTTTTGTTGAGATCAGGTTGCAAATGTTGGATGCAAATGTAACATGAAGCTCAGGTCCTGTTTGGGTTTTCTCTTTGCTTGTTTTCAGTTCTAACACTAGGAAGCTTTTAGGGATGTTGCAAAACAACATCCCTAAAACATCCTAAACAACAAAAGCAAAGAAAATAAACCCCAGCCCAACTCAGAGTTATTCTATTCAAGTGCAAGCATAAAGAGGGAGTCTCTGTGATATCGGTATAAGGAAAAAACCCAAGGCCTGTATGTTCCTTTTACTGTAAAATGTTTCCTCTTCTGAAGCAGCTTGCCATGAAGGAACAGTTCCCATCTGAGACAGTAAAACTGAAGAATGTTTTTGTATATTGACAGTATACACAACAATTCTGGGGCAAATCTTCAATACTGTAATGCTTCTTAATACCCCACTGGCATATGGATCCCAGAGAGAAACATCAAAAAGGTGACCCTTTGTTGCTGCTGAGATCAGATCCTGTCTCTTGTGAGAAACTTTTCTTAGAGAGTAGCCTTGCAGCAGCTCTCTCAGAGAGTCAGGGAGCAACTCAGCCTGGAAGAGGCCTCTGGAGGCTTCCTGGTCCAACAGCCACACTTAGAGTAGATCGAGCTTTGGAGTTAGATCCAGCTTCAAAGATAACTGGGGCTTCTCAGGGCTGCATCCAGTCAGGTTTTGAATATTTCCAAGGAAAGAAACTTTCTGGTCCCCCTGGTGCCTATTTCAGTCTGTGACCACTCATGGTTAAAGAAAATTTCCTAACATCTAATTGGAATTTCCATGGCTGCAGCCTGTCTATTGCCTCTTTCATTTAACTGTGCACCTCCAGAAGTTTGGTGCTGCCTTCTTTAAAAGTGCCCATTATATATATGAAGAAAACTGTAAGATCTCCCTTCACCCTGTCTTCTTCAGGCTGAAAGAACCCAATTCTCTCAGCCTCTCCTCTTACGTTATGTTCTCCAAATCCCACCAAGTCAGCAGGCTGGTCCCTTCTTCCAAAGCAAAAACTAAAATCAATTTGCAACAGATATGTCTCAGCTTTCAGGACATCAATGAAGATCAGACACATGGGATAAGTTATTTCCATGTTTGAAGGGAAACATGTTGGCACAGAAACAAGATACCTTGTTGCTCATGTAATTTTTGGCAGGTATGTTCACTCAGACAAGTTTTTTAGATGCCAAAAGCAAAGCATAGTGTAATTTACATTTCTCACATGTGGCCTCACAAGCAGCCCTGTGTTCAAACCTCCAGTCAGCCTGTGTCGCCTTGGCTTTTCTTCTGCCACATGGCAATGCGTATCCAAAAAAGGGAATTTAGCAAGTTATTCAGTAAATAAAAAAAGAAATAATTTTTGAGTACTCTTCAACTTCTGACTATAATTTCAGTTTGGTGGTATGAAAGCCCAATATTATTCCCTTTATTCCAAAACATTCAAAAATGCTTGGAAAAACATATGTATTGTTTGAATTATATTCCAGATTGATTCTTCACTGGCTTTCTAGATAAAATTGATTACAGTTTATAAAAATCCATTCTGGACCTTGTCTGTCAGCAGCTTTTATCTCACTTGCTTCATTGTAACCTGTCTTCATTGTAAACAAGATTTCAAAGATGTTGTGAGGACATGTTCAATGTTCCAACAGAGAAAATGAAGCCCAATTCTTTAGAAAGTTTACTTTGTGGGTCTTCTAGGTGTTTTATTTTCCCTCACAGAGTCAAATGGGCCTTTATTTCAATCAATTTAATTGTTGTAGAAAAGTTTTCTTTCTATATGCCCTGGTGGGTATATTTGGTTTCATTCTTTAGTCCATTTTCATGCCAGGTGGGAATGGGGAAGTGCTTTCTCAGGCAATATGCTGACATTATTCTTTCTTGGCTATGGAGAACTGGAAGTATTTTGTCTCCTGTGTATACAGCTCTGAACCTATGGGTGGCCCACACACTGTCAATACCATACACAATTTTCAAACTCACTCACCCACCTATTTGCAATTGGCATTAACACAGTTTCTTAAAATTGTCATTAGGGAAAAGGATGCTCTACTGGTTATTTTGCAGTCAAAAAGCTGCTTGCCTACAAAGTCAATGATACTGTATCATAAAAGTAATCTCTGAGAGAGAGAGATGAGGAATGAATTAATATGACAAGGGAAGCATGTGGCATTTACTTCTCTGCCTTCATGATGAAAACCAGTGGCACTTAATTCTGATGGTTCAGCTTAGCAGGGATAGCAAGTGCCGTGCTTGGCCCAGCCATTGGTCATTTTGTCATGATGTTACTAGCCTTATTTGCATTGGTTTACAACCTTCTCTGAGCACTAGGGTCTTCCTTGCAAAAATTGCTGAAGCAGTGTTCATGAGAAATTTCTGCTGTCCATGCTGTAGAAAGGCAGCACACTGCAACTTTTTAAACATCTTCTTCACCAACTATGTCATGATGTGGATCATGCAGTTGTGCCATGAACAGTCTTCAATTACTAGAGCAGGCTTTTTCTTTACCATTAGTAAGGGCATTGAAGATGCCTGTAGCTAAGATTTGGAGACCAGGAGACTCTCTGGTCAGATGGTTTTTGGCACCAGAATTTACTTCTATTCCATGTTTCACTGGTAGAACTTACATTCTTCCATTTCCTAAATCAATGTAAGTATTTGAAACTTCTCCTCTCTTGGGCAAAATCTAAGTGACCAGAATGGCTATTGTTGATGCTACTGCTGCACAAGCAAGGATGGTACGAGGCTGGCTCCCAAGCAAACACAAATGAACACACTACTCTAAAGGGAATCTCTGTACATGAATATATATCAAATAATTGGAGGTTCCTTTGATGATGTGATACAAGAGTTGAGATCTCATCTGCAATTCCTTTGTCCTATAGCAGTCCTTTCAAGACCCAAATAAGATGTTTTGGTTTGTTTTTAAACTGTCACACTGTACGCTTTTGTTTAGTCTGATCTTTTCTACTGTATTACAGGCTCACTAGCTGTTCTTCTGGGGGCACCTGTGATTTTTCTTCCTCTTCCTAAGTGTAATGCTTCAAAGTCACTTTTACTGAAGTTAATAATCTGGTTTTGGACATACTGATTGTTCTAGAATGTTTTATCACCTTATTATATTCCACTATTTCCATACTAGCCAAGAGTCCTGAAGGACAGGGTTAGGCCCTGAATCTATGCTTGCAGTATCTCTTACACTTGACTGTTGTCCACAGAGGGTTTTTTGTCTGTCCTACTCCATTGTTCAAATCGTTTAGTAATGAATAATTATTTCCAGGACAAATGCTTCAAGAATACTTCAGGTACCTTTTTGTCTGTAGTAATTGTTTTAGCAGTGAATCACCAACAAATGTTCTTCAGTCAGTTGTGAATGTACTCTATGGTGTTTACTTTTAAACTATTTCTGTTGTTAATTTTGCTGAAGTTGTGTACAACCTGTCAAAATTCTTATTCAAGCTGAAATATATCTACCACTCTCCTGTTATCTACTAANCATTTCCTTTTCTAATTGCTAAGTCTCTCTCCCTTATTCCTTTTCCCTTCCTCTCTAGGGAGGGAGGAGGGTTAACAGAGAGTGTCTGTTACAGGTCTAAGAGGATGCCCTGACCCTAAACCATGGCACCTATTAATCCAACAAAGAAGGAAAAAGGAAATTCGACTGACTTGCCCTGTTCTCGTTTTGGCTTGGGTGGTTTTTTTTTTTGGTTNTTGGTGTGCAGATCAAGGCCGCTGCTGGATCTTGTGCCTCACATTGAGGAGTGCAGGAAGTAAAAGGCTGCACCTGCAGGAAGGAGTGGACAGGACAGGTGACCCTGACCAACAAGGGATTCCAGCCCATATACATCATATTCAGTATAAAGTTGAGGGATCAGGGTCTTGCTGCTGTNGTTTTGTTTGTTTGTTTGTTTAGTCCTTATTATCACTGTTATATTCCAGTAGTTGAAAATTGTTTGTGTAATCATTTGCTCCAGAACCCTCTGAGGGCTTGAGCAGTTTGTGAATTCATCAATCATTCTGTGATTCCTTCCTCTTCTTTTCTTTTTATTCCTGTCCCATGTATAGTTTCAAAGGTGGTTTTCTATAGCTCAAAGACCATTTTTATTAATTCCTGAAGTTGTCAAGACCAGATTTCATGAAGCCTTGCTTATTTGGGGATATCTGCCTTGTCTAAATAATGTGTCTTTCTTCTGTCCTCTGATCAGCATTTGTTTTCTTTGATATCCACAGAGAAAGGCCTATTTAATAAAAAAAATATTTCTCTAGCTACTTAAAAGATTTAAAATGAAGAGTTTCAAACAAGTAATGGTCACTACTTTGAAAATGGTGGTATTTATTTTTAGAACTACTGAAGTGACTTGCCTGATCCTTCACAGACAGTCAGTGGTAAAGGAATAGCACCCAAAAGTTTTTGACTCTTTCTTATGATAATCAGCACTCAGATCCTTCATTATGGGTCAGGACTCAATTGTATTAAGCTCTACGCAAGCAAAATGATCCTGTCCCAGAGCACATCATAGCAAAAACTTATGACAGGAGGCAAGCAGTACAGATAGCACTGCTACAGGAAAACTCAGCAGTAGGAGACTGTAAGTTAAGCAGCAAATCAGAACTTGGCCCTAAATTCTCCTCTCAGCAGTTTCTAAAAGAACATCCTGTGACCATGTGAAATCAAAGTTTCCTTGGTGATGCTGACTCTTCTTGAGAAAAAGAAGCGCAAGCAAACTCATGTTGTGGAAACTGCAGTTACTGAATTTGAACAATTATAATTTCCCTTCAAGCATGCCTACAAACAAAATGTCCATCTCAGGCTGTTCTCATTGTGCACAGTTTACAATCTTTGTATCCCATTAGCCTTTCATAGAGAACTAGAGATATAGTATTCCTTCTTGTATATTGTCAGAGGATTCAACTGGAAACATAATATTAGTAAAACATTTTTAGTCTCTGTATAATTCAGCATTCACAGTCACAACCAGAACTAGAAGCAAGATCAGATGGCATTCTAGCACCTGCTGTGCATTTACGCAGGCTATTGTGTATTAGTTTTGTGCATTCTTGTATTTTCATTGTGCATATTTTTCTTCTCATTCAGGACCCACTTGAGAGGAATATATTGAGCTTGTACGTGCACAGTGACTACACAGGCAGTCTTTGTTCAGCCTCTATTTTGTATCACGTGTATTCAAAGTACTCTGAAAAATTTTGTGAACAGCAGCATGATCTGCAGCATGATCTGCAACAGATGAATCCAGGGTAAATAAGAACCCAAATTTTATATTTATCAGGTAACTACAAAATGTGTCTTCCTTCTACTGTTATTTTAAACTTGCAATTAAAAGAAGCTTTACGGGGATTTTTTGTTTGTTTGTGGCATATAGAAGTAAATTTATGGATGAATGAGCTGTACTTTCATTATTTTGTAATCTTTGTGAGGATTGTCCGGAGCGAACAGGAGCAGGCAA
>VWZY01003705.1:487398-555292 GCA_013399075.1 Chloroceryle aenea | reverse complement strand
CCCCTAACGCTCGGGCTGGCAGGGCCGCCGACCTGAGCAGCCCCCAGAGCGCGGAGTTGTGTGCCTTGTCCTCTGCCCTCGGGACACGGCCCGGGTGGAGGGACAGGCTCCCGCGCGGTGAAAACAGCGCAAAAGAGTCGGCAGGGCACCGTCCAGCAGCAAGCGCTCCCCTGCCTGGAGCTGCAGCTTGGAGCAGCCTTTGCCAAGGCTGAATTGGACAACAGCAGCTGGCTGCAGGGTGCTGGGGACTTGCCCCGCTCCCCCGACCTAGAGGATGCGCTCTCTGCCCAAGATGTCATCTCAGCACCCATGCCCACCAGGCTGCAGGCTCCTCGAGGGAGCATGTACAGCACCAGGTGCTGTCTGGGCACAGAAGACTTTGCTCAGTTACCTTGGAAAGAGGGCAAACATGGATTCAGCCTTTCCTCCTGAGGACAAAGCCCGGTTTGGGCCCCTGTGTTGACTGATCTTGTGCTCTCATTAAAAGGCTAGTGTCAGACACCTCACTGCCTCACAGACTGCAAGCCACTGCCTGCACCCAGTGTCTTGCTCAGGTCAGCCCAACCTCTCCTTCACCAGACACTTTCTACAGATGTCTCATTTTGGGATTAAGTTTAGAAGCCACCCACCACCCTCCTGCCCAGAGNGGGGGGGCGGAATGATGGCACCGGGCCAGCGGCACAGCTGCTGCCGCCTCCAGCAGCCTCGGCAGGGCTCACATTGGTCCCAGGCCACAGGGCAAGCGGTACAAACCCCAGCGGGCTGCCTTCTGTGCAGGTGGGGCAAAGGAACAGGGCACCATGGTTTCAGGATGGTTTAGACTCCATAACAGGCACAGGTTTTTCCAGAGGAGTTCAACAGCTGGCATTTCCTAGGAGGGAGGGTAACCTCAAAAAACAGCCATCTCACTGTTGGAAGATAGTTCATGGAAAGCTTTCCTACAGACCAGATCTTCAGAGTATTCTCAGATTAATTTTTTCACTTTAAAAATTGAATCTAAAAGCACCCTTGCTTCAGTTTCAAAGCTTCGGTGCCAAATTTATGTTTCACAGCCAGGGTTTACCTTCCCCTAGGGATTTTTCCCACGAGGGAAACAGAAGAGATGTAAAACCTAACTATGTCAATGTCTGTCCTCCCCCTTCCCTGGAAAACAGTGAATCAGCCCTGTGAAAAAGATAAAGCAGTCCAAGGCTAGAAAAAGGATACGCTAGGCCCAAGCTGCAGGCTACTGTTGTGAACAGCACTCCTCACCCACAGCCTGTGGCGGGCTGTCTGTCTTTACTCCTCACCCACAGCCCGTGGCAGGCTGGCTGTCTTTTATGCAATTCAAGTTACAAATAAAGTTCAAGAGACTTATGAATAAAAATGTGTCAGAGCGCATGCTGTCAGTTCATTCTGATCTCCTTTTGGTTCAAACACTTTCCCCATTATTTTTTCTCTGTAAGACATGAAACCTCATTATTGCAAAATCCAAACAACATTTGAATAAATATTTTCTGGTTTTCCAGTCCTTTCCTACTTACAGTCTAGTGAAAACTGTTTAAAGTGCAGTTCTGTCCGTCTTTCCAGCAGACATTCTTTCCATTCCAGTCCTGCTTCCTGCCGTTTCCTCGGGTGGCTTTTGCTTTGCACTGCAATTGTCTGAATTAAGATGTAATGCTCTCAGTAGAAGCTGGATTTGCAAACACAGTTTAAAACACAGCACACCCCAATCAACTATTTGAAGGCAGTGGGGAATCAAACTGGGCTTTACTGGTAGCTGACCACTCCAAGAAGTCAAAGGACCGTCTGGGGACCAGAGTGCAGAAGTGGTGACATCAAGGCACTTGACAATTGAGCAATGGTTTACAAAGAGTTAATAATCTAAAGGTTACACCGAGCATTTTGGAGACAACTCAGAAAAACAGAACTGTAAATAGAAGCGAAAATTTGGAAACATAAGACAGAGAAGCTGACAGGATACAGAAGGGCCATAGAAAGCACAAGGATTCAAATACATGAGTGAAAACATCCAAGGGGTGGAAGGACACAAAGTGGAAACAGTGCAGGGTGAGGAAGAGAAGACTCCAGGAGTGACGGAAATGGCGCAGGGAAGCCAGGATTTATTAATGGGACTTTCCTAGTATGCCCATTGCTTCTCCATTACGCAATACTTAGACCTTCGCTCACGCAATTCAGGCAGAATCCAAGTCCTTAAACCCCTTATCAAGCCTGGAGGAGTCTCTCCAAATACTCGCAATAGGGAAGGCATCGGTGCCTCACACAGCTCTAAGGACACTGTGGCACTGGGTAAACCTTGCTACAAGACAAAATAGAAATCATCAGGAGGGAGGTATGTGTGGTTGTCCACATCCACGGCAAGTGTTAGCCTTGGCGAAACCCAGGATCTCTCACTCTCTCCAAATCCAAGTCCTGTCAGTGGAAATGAGCATTTCTACCTCAGATAGAAAATGGTCCTTTCTCCAAAGTCAGCCAGGCTGTCACAGAGGTCTGTGCTCTGGCTGCATGCCAAGATGCTGCAAGGCACCTGTTCCTCAGCCCTGGTGGTGTCTGAGCACACACCAACATAACACCCAAAATTCTGCAGCCCCTACTAAATTGTTGCCTGAAGCAAGAGCAACCTATCTGTTCCTGTTCCACTTCTACTTAGCCCCTTGCTGGCCAACCTCTGCTGCAGCCCCACCCCAAGGTGACCCTTTGTTAGGGCCAGACCCTATGTGCTCCCAACAGACAGGGCACACTGTTGGAGGATCCTGCTGTGTGGAGCCAGGGGGCTGGCAGCCAGGCACAGTACCTTGAAAAATAACCCCTGCTCTTCCCAAGGCTCTGAGCCACAGAACCATGATGGAAAAGGAGTGCAACACTGGAGCATTCATTTACAGGATGTATTTATTACACTGTAAAAAGTCTATTGGATTTGTAGCCATTTACTCTGTATGTACACTGGTTGTACTCCCACCCCAACCACAGGCTCCTCTCAGTACAGTGTACACTGGGTTGGAATCCCGCCCATGCCCCTCCCAGTCACCAGTGGGATTTCCGAGATTGATACTGTTGAGAATTTAGCCAACTAAGGGAGAGAGGAGGAAGAATGAGATGCAGCGCTTGCCAGGCAGCCAGCTCTGTTCTGGGCATGAGGGGGTGGAAAAGGGCGACGTCCTTGCTGCAAGGCAGAAGCACAAGAATGTCTTCCAAGGTCTCAGCCACAGGGGTGTTCTAGGTGAAGAAGGAGCTGGGCTCCCAACAACTAGAAGATGCAGACAGTTGCAGTCTCTGCAGAGCTTCCAAGAGAATTCCAGCCAGGCATCTGTCAGCAGGTGCCACAGATCCTCATGTCTTCTCTAGCCGAAGAGCATGTTTTCCTAAGGAAAGGGTCTGGGCTCCAAGAAGCCAGTGTAGTGAGCGGCGTACAACACAGCACTGCTGTGCGTGCCAGGGAAGTGGCTCTCCAAGTGCTGTTTGAGTGATGGCCATGGTGCTCTGCTCTCAGCTCACACAATTCTGCATTTCCTTTTCATCTGCTCAACCGGGCAGAGCCTTCTGAATGTGCTCCCTTCTATCAGAAAGCCTGATGACATTAAGGAGGAGGGAGGAAAGCGGTGCTATGCCTGCCAGGCTCCTCCCCTCCCTCCCTATCTGGCACAGGGATTGATGTGATCCATGTTGCAAAAGGAAAGCATAAGGCTACAGCAGACAAGAAGCCCTACGTAGCAAGCTGGGAGCTGCACTGTAAGCAATCGACATTTCTACACACAATTCTCAACCTGCTGAACCCAGGCAAGCCCAGAACCCAAACAAAGCAGTGCAACCAGAAGCACGGGCAGGAAAGCTTAGGGAATGGCTGGGGAATTGTCCAGGAACTGGACTGATAATCTGAGAGGCAGTCCTGTACTGCAGCCCCTCTGGTGCAGCATCAAAGAATTTTTCCCTCTTCACCAGATGAACTGGTGGCAGCTTGGTCCCAGGCTGCTGGGTGTGGGTATTGCCTGGCCCCTGAGATTGTGAAGGCAGGAAGGAGACTGGTCAGTGGAACCGGGCACCCTTCCAAGAAGACAGGGATTTCTAGGCAAATTTCTAGGTGGTTGCCACAATAAGGGAGCAGAACGTGATGTGCTCCAGGGATACTGTGGCAGCAGCTCTTCTGCTCAGGTTAACATCATCTTCTAAACCAAACATGCTCGCTACCAGAGAACATCTGGCCAGCATCGTCCACCCACAGAGCCTCCTCAGCAGACAGTTCATATACAGCCTCATACTAATTGACTTCAGAGGTTGTCATGGGGTCATTGGGCCGTGAAGTAGCTAAGAGGGGAACAGGAGAGGTGGCTTCAATTAGGGCTGGGTTGAGAATGATTGGCAGAGTCATAGGTGGCACCCCAACCTGCAGGGGAGAGGCAAGAGGCTGCAGGATGAGTGGTGGCTGTGCTGTCGTAGGAGGTACATCTGTAACGGGGCTTGTCTTTGTTGGAGCTGATGCTGGGAAATGAGGAGAGGCAGAGGTGCTGATGGCAGGTGAAGCAGGTGCAGTGGCTCTCTCAGGCTCTGAAAAAAGGAAGAGACAAACACATCCTTACACATGTCCTGACAAAGTCACCCTTCAGCTTAAAGCTAGGCAGGACTGACGATCAACTTAGGGGGTTTTTCAGACTTGCACCTTCCACATATATTCACACAAGGCCCTCCTGGAAAGCAGGTGCCAATCACAGGCTTTCTGCCCCAAACTCTGTCCACCCCAATAGCCTCAGCAAGAATGCCACAACCTCAACAAGAAGCTCCGCAACACCAGAAGCCTGGTCACTGTAGATGACACTAAAGCAAGGAAAAGTAGATCCATGCCACCATGCTGGCAAGATGACTCCAGAAAGAAGGAAAAGAGAACTCACCACTGGCACCTAGTTCACAGGGTTTCTCCAAAGGAGCCAGGTGAGTGGCTGGTCTCACATCCCCCACAGGAGAAGGAGGCATGGCAGACACTATTGATTTCTGATGCTGCTGCTCCACTGGTGTGCTGGGGACAGGATCTAAGAAAACAAAACAAGCAGTGAGCCCACAGACCAGCTTGCTCACTCCTTTTGCACCCCCTCAGTTTGCCCCCTTGTGGCAAGCTCCCACAGCCTCCTGCATTTCATCAGCATCCAGGCACTGGACAAGGTGCAAGCACTGGGTCCAAAGGCCTGTTTTCCTAAGGTTTCTCAGCCCCTCATACCTTGGATCACTGTCTGTTTGAAGAGCTCATCCCGCAGCCTAGGTAAGAAACAGTCAATCCGCTCCCAGGTGATCTCCCAGAGATCTGAATATCCCGTCCGTGAGTCAGCACTGTGGAATATCCCAGCTGTATCCATTACGAGCAGCATATTCTTCAGAGACTCTGGGATGGCCTCCAGCTGTAATCAGAGACACTCCTCAGGACACAGAGAATGAACATATAGCAATGAACAAAAGCTCAAAACAACAGATGAGCTGCCCGGGAAACAGAGGCCATGGGGAGAGACCATGGAACAAAATGGGTTTGGAAGGATTAAAAGGTTAAAAAAAAACCCAAAACAAAGCAACAAACCACCTTTCTAGTTTAGAAGGTTAAAACCAAGAAATGGTTGTTCAAAGCATTGCAGAATCACTTTCAGCACCTTACCAGTAAGTCACTGGAGCCAGCATGCATATATTTATCCATAAAGTCCAAGATTGTCAGCCACAAGGCAGCAAAGGTTGTCAGTGAGAGCAGAGGGGAGAGATGCTGTAGGAACACCTGAAAAAAAAAATACAACCCACAACTACCGTCAGTAAGTAGTATCAGGGCTGCTCCTCATTACTTGACAAGCCAGCCTTGCACATCTGGAATTCCCTCTCCTTGTAGCAGGCTAGGAACAGGCATGGGCCCATCCTGAGGATGACAAAGGTCTCCACTCTTCTGAGATGCATATGTAGAGGAGTGGATCTTTTCTCCTTTGCATGAGGCCACTGCAGTTTGCATCACCATGTCTTCTGGCCCTTCCAGACTCTCTGCCCCAGGTCAGTACTACCAGCTTGTGACATTTCACCACTAGAATGGATTGTCTTCAACTAATGTCAGATGAAATACTTCTCTCTCCATCCTTCAAAAAGTCACAAACTCCTTCCTGACAACTTTTCTAAAGGCCAGGATCATGGAGGCAGTTCTTGAAAGAAGGCATGACCCAACAGCAGAAGGTGGTGAAGTAGCCCAGCACTGAAGAGAGCCAAGCTATCAAACTGGCATCTATCCAGATCAGAGATGCTGAGAAGCTAATACAGCAAACAGTTTGGTTCTCTCTTGAGGCACATGGTTTCCCTTGAGCTTTCAGGCAGCAGAAGCATGCTCACCTTGGAGAGTAGCGTTGAGGCTCTCATCCTAGTTTCTTCCATCCCACCAACATCAGCTGGGCTGATGTTCTCGAGTAGCTTGGTTAGTAGAGGAAACAGTACCTGTTGGATCAGACACATGATATTTCAGAGTTGAAAAATGACTGACAAGATTTGCACAGACAGCCTTAAGGGAAGGAGCTGGCTTTTGGGACTGGTGGCTTCTAGGCAGAGAGCATAGCAAAAGCAATGGGAAGTGGAAATGAGTGGATTCATTTCAAGACTCCAAGAAGCTCTGTCAGAAGCTTAAGCAGAGAGGAACTTTTCACAGGATCACAGTAGGGAATATCTTGTCTGTTGTAGTGAACAAGCTGCTCAAGAAGATGGTGCTGAAGACACCATTCTGTCACTCCCGCACACAGCTTTGCTCTTCACGACAGTTCTGTCCTGCCTACACGGCCAGCCCAGACAGGGGGTTACCTTGTTGAAGCAAGACTCCCATTCCAGGGCATCCAGGGCCTGCAAGTCATGTACAAGGAGGGCCCGCTGCAAGTAAGTGAGTGCCTGCATTCGTACCTGGCGTCGGGCATCGCAGCACAGCCAGGCTATACCTGCAAGAGAGGCATTCAGGGCAAAGGCCACAGGGAAAGTGTCCCAGTCCTACTTCTAAAGTCTAACAAAATTCAAACATCCTCTGGGTAATACTTTAAAAAGTTCTACTTACTCCAGGCCACAGACTGGGACTGTACTGTCAGGTCCCAAAGCAAGCTGGCAGCTAACTCATGAGAAAGATACCTGTCCAGATCTGACACAAATTCTTTTTTTCTATTACAGCAGACCCTATAAACAACCTCTGACTGCTCTCTGAAGTTAGTTCTTGGCTCCTCAATTTCCCAAGTGCTGTCACTATTTTTGAAGTGTCTCTGCTCACTCTCATCACAAAGGGATGGCTTTACCTTGTAGCAAAGGACACCAACAGTTGGACCAGAGTGTTCGGGAATCTGCTTCAATTTTCCTCCCTGCTGTCTCTAGATGGCGTTGCTCCTCTGCCCAGGAGCTGTAGATGGTGGCCGCTCGTGTGTGCAAGGTGTGCATGAGGTCCAGGAGCTGCAAATTAAGCATCACAACATGTAAGACTTAAGTTTTTGGAGCAACCCTGGTCTCTGCTCTTCCCCAATCCAATACTACAATGCTCAGAGCTACTCAAGCCTGCTTCCTGTATGCACGTGACCGTGTACAGCTATGGAGGTGGTGTCAGGCCCTGCTGACTGCGCCCTCCCTCAGTTGTCAAGCACCAAGCATCTTCAGCAAGATTTGTATCAGTTCAGTAGCCACAACAATCTCATCTTCGAGGGACAGCACTCCAATCCTGTCACAATGGAGCCCTTCCTGGCACAGAGCACTGACTCTCCAAGGCAGAGTTGAAACCCAGTGATTCAGCTATGCTGTCCGGGGACAAGTCTCATCAATGTCTTGTGGTGTGCTTTTTAAAAGAAGCATGAAGCAGATGCAAAGCTCCCTCAGAACAGCTCTGTATGGGCAAAGGAGAGCATTCTAGTCACTTTATTACTGTACTGAAGGTCCAACAGCCTGGCAGTCATCGGGCTTGTGCCTTCACACCTTTGAAGTACCAGCTGGAGAGAGAAATTACTCCCTCATCCCAGACCTCTGTCCTTTCAACTCCAGTGCCTCAGCCCACTGGGCTTTCTTGTGTCCACAAGCTCAGATGTCCTGTCAGCCTCACCATTAATCCTACGTGAACTTCATGCATTCAGATGCCCTTGATCCATATCCATCTTACCTTCTGTAGTGACTCACAGCTCCAGACCCCACCCTCCATGCTTTTCAGAGGACTTCTCTAGGACTTCCCTCTCCATTGCTATTCTGCTTTTGCCTGTCCAAACTGCAGTCTTCCTCTTCTGCTGCAGAACCACATGGGAGCACCAGAGCCACCCTCTGTCATCCAGTGGCCACAAACTGAGGATGCAACCTCCCCTTGTCCATCTAGAACCCCAGTGACACCCCAGCAAGACCCTGAGTATGGGAAAGGAGAGGAGGAAATCCTTGCTATACTTACGTCCTGACTAACCTGTAAAGACACAGTGTGGTAGCTGGCAGGGATGCTCTCATCCTCATCCTCATCGCTGTGTGTGTGCGCCTGGTGGTGGCTCAGGTTTCGTGATCGCCGTGTGGAGCTCTCCTTTGGCTTTTTTTTTAACCGACTGGATTTACTGTCATACCTGTGGCTCTTTCCCCTCTTCTCCTGGGACTTGTAGCCTAGAAAGCAAAAGGCAACAGCATACCATATACATACTCCACTACAAAATGTTCTGCCCAGTCCTGACTGTCACACCAAGTGCCATCTTACCCCCATTCAAGCTCGCCTCCACAAAGATGCGGATGGTTTTGACACAGAGCTCGAAGTTTTCAGGTGTAACGTGGGCAGCGTCCCGCACAATGAATGACAGGGACTCCACGCACTTCATGAGGGACTTCGTGTCATGCGGGCCTAAATCCAGCCCCACAGTCAGGCTGTACTGGTTGACGAGAGGAGATGGCCCCAGCCTGTTAATCCCAGGAGTGGACCTGGAGGTCTCGATGTCATCTTTCCCCACCTGAGGGCACAGCAAAAGGGTAGCAAGAGAGGGTAGCGTAACAAGAAGCGTCTCATGCACACACTGAAAGGACTTTTCTTCTGAAGCCAAGGGGTAACATTTCCGTAGGATCCATTTCCCTTTCTTCCTCATTTGCCTCCAAGCTTTTTCCTCTCCATCTGCATCTCCTCACCATCCTCCCTTTACACTATCAGCTCTTCTTGGCTCTTTCTACTGTCTTGTTCTTTCTCTCCCTACCATGCCCTCTGCCCACAACCATGATAGGAGAAGCCCATTGGCTACTCACCACTAGCCAGCCACTGTTCATGACATCCACATCTGTCACTGAGCGATGCATCTTTCCTGGCTTCCCATGGTCTGTGTACACCTCCGAATCAGAGGTGTAGCCACGGTCCAGGCTCATGTCACTTGGGTGATAAGAGGAGGAGACCTCGCTGTCTGACTGAGCTCCTTGAAGACAAAAAGCATGGAATTAGATCAAAGCTAAATCAAGAATTTGGAAGAGTAGCTGTGGATAAGGGAGAAGCAATCCATATTAGTCAGATCAGCATCAGCTAAGAATCACCAGTGGGCTCTGGAGGAAACTGGGCCTCTCCTCCTGTGAGAGGAAGAGCAACTATGACAGGAGCATGCAGAGGAGACAGTGAGAAACAGAGGTCTTTGACACCGTTTCTCCCCTGTAGGTATGTTTGGCTTTCTCCTTCAGAGGGACAGGGCTTTCCATCCTCTACTGTTACTTGTCAGCCTGACCGTGGATTTAAAAAGGGCAGGAAGACCAGTGCTTTGACCCTGGGAGAAGAATCAGATGTACCACACACTTTCAGAACTTCTGGGGGCACTTGGTTCAGTCAAGACAACGCCAAAAGCACAACACGGAATGACATGACTCACTTAAGGCCTCTGGGGTCACTCAGCTCCACTCTAATACTGGCAAAGTAGTCTCCTGAGCAGTAATCTACATTAGCATGTTGCAAACCTGTCAGATCTACCTTTCCTGACCTTTAGGATAACCTTAAATTTCACATGGCCCAAGTACAAAAATCTTTGCAAGGGCCAAATACGAGCTACTGATACAATGTTATTTAGAAGCCAAACTTCATTCTCTCCATTACTTAACATCATCTAAAAACTCACCAGGAAAGACAGACTTATTGTGAACACAGTGCACCAAATATTTTCAGAAGGTAAAGAGAACTAACCTTCTGATGTGGCAAGGTGCCACAGTCAAGTAGTTTGCTCAATTAGCAAAGATAGAAACAGGAAAAAAGAAAAAAAAGATGGGGGAAGGCATCCCAGAATTAGCCCAGAAGGCAAAGGCCATAGTGGATTTGCAAAATCAGGTTTTTCCCATCCGTCTAGCACAAAGTATCAGGACTAGCAAGGAAGTTCTAGAAAAGCAAAGAGGAAACCAAAGGCTTCTGAAGAAGTCTTTTCTTGCTGTTTGCTTTACAAGTCTGAACCTGTCAGCCTCAAATACATTGCCAGCTGGTTAAAGTGAAACAGAAACAGTTTGCTGAACAGTCTGTCTTTCTAACACAGTCAAGAGAAGTGGGAAATAGTGGGCTGGTCTTGTGGGAATGGTACAGGCACTCTGAGCAAAAATGGAAATAGAATTTTAAAGAACAACTCCCTTTAATGATCTCCTTAAAATGGGGACAGAAAAGAGTCAGTCCCACAAAAGAAGCCAGTATGACAGGAACAACAGCTGGGTTTACACTACACGCCCAGATGAGAGATTAATGCTTTATTACCCAAAGCACCAGACCACAACCAGCAGAAAACGCTCCTTGGGTAGAGCAAAGACCTTCTACAGCTGCTACAAGTGATATCAGTTTTCCTCTCACTGCTCTCCTAGGGACTAGCACCTGGACTGCTGTTCATGGAGTAGGAAGAGATGGCAGAGTACAGACAGGGACAGATCATGGGGTACAAGTGAACAGCAGGTGCTGGTCTTTAATCTCACTAATGTAGTTTAATATCAGCTTTGTTTTCTTGCAGTCCCCTTTGCTAATTGAAAAGCTTGAGGAAGCAGCTGCTTATCTGGCAGGCAGGCATCAGATTTCCTAGCAAAAGCTGGTCTGTCTTACCTGTGTCATTATCTGCCCTTGCTGTAACCTGCAGGGCTGCAGGCGGCTTCACTCCAGACCCAATACATTCTAGGAGGGTGAAAAGTGTGTACCAGTCATCCCCAGAGTGAATGTTGGCAGCGTTGGTCTTCAGGAGCTCATGGAGGCCATAGGCAACCTCATGGCTAACTCTGGACAGCACATTCGGCTTCATCATGAGCAGGATGCGTAATGAGAGGAGAACCTAGACAGAGGAGGAGACAAGAGTAACAGATCCTATTATTTACACTACATTCCCCAGGAAAGTCCCTCTTCATTTATTTAGAGCTATTTACAACTGCTGTTTGTTGTTTCCTGCAGCACAGAAAGGTTAAATGTGGGTCCATCCAACAGCAATTGGTTCCCTGTGTTGTCAGGCATAGACACAAAGCCCCAGCAACTGACTTTCAAAAATCCCTCACCTGTGCGCTGATTTCCTCCCGGCGGAGGAGCCGAATGGCCAGTCTCAGCAGCCCCACCACTGCCCTCTCCACCAAGAAGCAGAACTCCACCGCGTGGACACACAGATGATAAAGGTGGTCTCGGACAGTTTGCCAGACACAGGTCACACGGTCCCTAGCCACAACAAGGAGGAGGGAAAGGGTAGGATGAAAGGAGATAAGACATGAGGAATCCAGCCACCTCTCCCAGAGCTCCAGACAACCTGGCATTTCTTCATTTCAGAGAAAAACTCCAGCAGGGAGATATACAAACAGACACGTAGAAATCACAAAGCCGTCACATTTCTTATTGACTTCATTACTTGCAAAGCAATCAGGTGGGAGAATTCTTCCTCCAAATCTCAGGATATCAAGCAATAATTCATGGGCCAAGAGCACTCTGTTTGCACATGCTAGACTGGAATTGCTAAGCCCTGAGGTTGCAGCCACATGCTGCTTCAGCTGGCAAATCAAGCACATAAGGAACCCATTCCCTGGACCAAGGCAGCAGCTGCAGTAAAGCTGGGCCGTTTACATCTGCATGTATTTCAAGGTCATACCTGTTCTCTAGCACAATCCTCAGAAGCATCTCCAAGCAGAAGGCAGCATCCTCTTCATCATATGTCTCCTCATCAGGAGTCACAGAGATTAGAGCCTAGAAAAGCCAGGAAATGTTTGTGAATCACAAGCCTCCAAAACTGGAGGACCAAGTGAGGACTAACAGAATGCTCTGATTCTGAGAAAAGCTGCACCCCACTGTTTGGTAAGGTCACGCATAGTCTGTCAAAAATGCAATGGACAGAAGTCAAGCTAAATATATGGAATATTCTATTTTGGTTTATTTCACAAAATGCAATATGATCTTAAAACTGTTAAACTTTGATGAAGTCCCTCAGATGAAGAGACATTCTTAAAGCCAGCAGCTTCTTGCTACAAATACATGAAGCACAGAAAAGGCAGACATACTTAGGAATCACTACAAATACTGGAACTACTTCTCTCAAGCCATCAGTTTGCACATGAAGGGAGAACTCCTGACATAACAGGAGTAAGAGCAAGACATTCCCCCAGAACTGATATGGCATGCAACAACTTGAGTTACCAGTTCTTCACACGGGAGCAACACAGTGGTCTTTGTGTAATCCAAAGAGCAAGTTCTGCTTTGGCTGTTCTTTAAACTTGACTTGCTTATCTTTATTCTGAAACTCAGTAACGATTCTTCTGAACCTCTGCAGCAAGCCTTGATAAACCTTGTTTTAGCAAAAGTCTCCATAGTGTCACGTGCCCTACAGACGAAGGCAGTGAGCTGCAGTTATAGCACCCTGAAGGGAAAGGCACTGGCACTTTAAGGAGACCTGGAATTAGGTAACACACTGCCGACCCACACAGCAGCCCCGCAAGGGCTGCATTGCACTGGTTGCTTTTGGAAACAGTGGGCAGAAGCCAGATTGTTCCACACCCTGGAGTGGTCTCAAACTCCACACTAGCCTGAGAAGCCACTACCGGAACCAAGTAAGTAACCTCCCTAACCCCAGGGAGATGAGTTTCTCTCACTAGTCCAAAGGCTTGCAAGTTCAGCCTTATTAGGTCTTCCACAGTAGCCACGTATCGCACTACCTAGGGGCACGCAGTCAAGTGCTGCTGTACAGCTCTTGCCTCTAAAGGGGCCTTTTAGAATGTTCTCATGAGGCACACAGCACACCTGAAAAGAGGAAAAACCATAACCTTAAGCTACTACATAGAGCTACCTTTTTCAAACACTTACTAGGACCTCCCTGAGGCTTTTAGAATGCATTCCATAATTTAATATCTTTCTCTACTAGTACAGGAGTTGTGGCTGCCAGCACAGAAGTTACATGTAACTGCTGAACTAGTGACTAGTCTCCATCCCAAAGAAGTCCAAGAACTCCTCTGGGGACAGAGGAGATAGGTGAGTACATAGCACATATTCATGATCATGCAAAGCATACTTCTTCCTTCACCAGTACAATCCCTTGCCCAATATTTCTCTCACCTTCATGAGCTCCTGGAGGGATTCAAGTTGGAGGAATTTGCTTTCTGTGATCAACTTCTCAGGATCACATTGCTGCAAAAGACAGAAAGAACTGTGCATCCGAGGGTGGGGAAAGCATACAAATGGATCTTTTATGCATGCTAGAAACACAGTTTGCTCCCAGGAAAGATACGGATAGTGGCTTTAACACAATTACCTGGAGGGAAAAACTCCTGCCAGATAGTTCACTCCTTTAACGTCAATTACCTTCAACAGACCTGATCTGTGCTAGACAAATTTTAACAGGTATTCCTCTGTACATCCACTGCTCAAACCCCCAGTTCAGATACTGTTGGCACCATACAACATAACACTTTCTTGGAAAAGATTAGTCATTTGAGAATTTATTAATTTGTCTTTAATTACAGGACTGTGACACCAAGGCCAGGTCCAAGCCTCTTGTGAAGAATCATTCCTGTTTTCAAGTGTTACTACATTTGTGTGTAGCAGCACATAAGACCCTTTAGCTCTCAATACTGATACACTCCTCTGTAGTTTCTTACAATTCCTCCAGAACCTGCAGTATTGCCCAGAAGTATGCATTTTTATCCCTGTTATATACATAGTATTGTCACCACGAACAAAAGCAGGTTCTTTCACAGCCTGTGTGTTACCTTTATGCATTCCAGAGCCATTCGCTTTGCCTCCTGTGTCTCAGTAGATGGCCCTCTCATACCAGATTGCTCCGTCCCACTGAGGGTGAGCCAGCTAACAAAACTTAGCACTGTAGATTCACCACTGCAAATCAGAAGACACCAGTGTCAGCGAGTTTTTCTTAAGAAATTAAGAAATTATATCATTCTCCAGCTTTGGTACAAAAAGGACTGTCTGGGCCATCTACACCACTCACCGGCTAGACGGTGCCTCCTCACGTTGCAGATAGATTTTGCCATTAGGATCCACAAAGTCTTCGACCTGGAAGACAGACAAAAATGTATACATGATCAACTGTCTACTTCTTTGTAGTCTCTCCCCCAACTCTGTAATGTTTCACTCAGTGATGAATCACTATACACAACCACCCATGCGAAGGTGGTCAACACCAGCTCTTCACCCCCTCAACACCTCAGTAAAGTGCCACCCTCACCTGGCAGTACCAATGCTGTGCTTTATAAGCCTGTCCCTCTTCTGCACAATATTCAAAATCTGTTCAAGTAAAATGAAGATTGGAATTTCTCAAATGCAACAAAAAGTAAAATGAGAAAAAAATGAAACCCTGTAAAAGAACCTGGAGCCCCCACATCACTGGTACACTACACACTTCGCAGGCTTTCTAGTTCCGTACACACTTGACCAAACCCAGGCCTTTGCAAGAGAGCTCTCCTCCTCTTTCAACTGGTTCGATGAAAAGGCAGCTTCCCACCCCCCTACTCTTCAGTTACCCACAAGACAGCTATTATTACCTCCACCATGGCCTTGGGCAGCAGCTCTGCTCGGAAAAGCTGTAGCATGGCCTCCATGATGTTTTTCCAGCCCTCCCGCAGAATGTCACCGTGGCGATGGGCCAAGTGAAACACAGTCTTTGCTGCAATATGGGCCTTGGGATTACTTCCAAAAACAGTGGGCAGATTCTCAATAGACTGCAAAAAAGAAGAGGGGGTGGCAATCAGTCAGAAAGAGATGTTTTCTTTTCAATACAAATTAGGGCAGACTGTTCAGAACTGGTTACAGGAAAGACTACAATTCTGTGTACAATGCTTGGGTAACTCCTCAGGTCATATTCATTTTGCACAAAAACAAGGACAAGACAGCTTACCTGATACAAACTCAATCAGGGAATCACCTAGACGTAAGCTCTCCAAGAACAACAACAATAGAGAACATTTTGAAAGTGCTTGCTAACACTAATTTATTCTCCTATGGGAGCTCATTCCAGGATCAAAGCCTTCTACAAAAGATACCACAGTGCCTCTGGAAGCAGCAATTAGTCTGCTCTGCTGTTAAGAGAAGGAAACCATGGCCAAAAGCATTACTGACTTACAAAGCTACTCCTGATCCTACTTAACATCAGAGTAAGAGTGATGAACCCTGACATTAAGTCTCTGCCAATAATTGCTGGATCACAATTCCTCAACCTGTGCAATGCACTTACAGCTTTTCAAGAGGAAAAAAAAAAAAAAAGAAAAAAGGAAAGAAAAGAAAAAAAGAGAAAAGAGAAAAAGAAGTGTGCCAAGTCATTTAAACCAACAAAGTAAGTGCTGCCAAAACAGGAAAATCCCCAGCAATAACGCGAGCTACTATCAGACTCTGTAACACACTCTATGTTTCTACAGTTACTTAAGCTCATTCCAATGTTGCTTTTGACAAGGGATGGACTTTGCCATTCTCTTGCTTATGTGGACAAAAACCATATTTATTCCTTCATCAAGAAAGAAGAGAGAAGAGAGGAGATAGATGTCTTGAAAGCATGGGTCTTCCAATTTCAGACCTGAAGTTCAGAAAAACTAGCTTTTGCCTCAGCCAGACTGCTGGCGATATTTTATCAAACTAGGTCTTTGATCTAGAGGTGAACTCTATCAGAAGGGCCATTCTGGAAGTCTGGCAGAGATGTGACAACCAATTTGTTTTTTCATTGTTCCTATGGGGAAACCACATGAATACATGCATCACTGAAGTTCCAGAGTGCAAACAGCAATATGCCTGGTTTTGCACTGTGTCAACAAGCCACAACCACGGGGGTTTTGTTTCTACATATACACCATGCCAGTATAGGTCTTAACTGGGGGTCAAGAAGTGGAGCACTTTAGCTCTTGTTAAATCACTTAATACTCCTCCACATTCCTTTCCATTCCTCTTCTTTCAACCAAAGTGGCCATGCATGGCAACTGCAGCACTTGGAGGGGATGTTTGATCACCAGGATGATCTGACCTGGGAAGTAACTAGCAGCTCAGTGTCACTTTGATGTTCCTCACTTGCTCTCTAACAGTTGCTCTTTGTTTTGACTCCTCAGCCCCTGAAGTCAGCCCCTCCTTCTCCCCTTCCATCAGACTGTCTCTCAAATATTTGTTCAGTTGTCATATTCCACTACAGTCTTCAAGCCTTACAGGAATTTAGGACAGCAGAAAGTAATTGGTATACTTGGAATCTGGCCAACGATAAGAACTCACAGCCTTCTTCAATCCAGAAGTCCCTGATTCTACGTCATCACCAAAAGACATGTTTGCTTAATTTACACAGACCTTGGACTGCTCCAGATTCCAGTCTCCTAACTAGATCGGATGCAGCTGGCAATAACTGGTGCCTCTGAGGGCTTAGTCTAGCTGCTTCTGCTGTGTAAATCTGTGTCAAACAGTTGTTTCATGGCAGACATTCCTCTGCTTGTGTTATCTATTGGTAGTCTCAAGATCTGGTATGCCTGGACACAATCAAATATTTCATCTTTACTGTTGCGAGCTGTGGAGGAAGAAAGAATCTAAAGCAAACCCACCACTTGGGATTTGTTTGTTAATAGTCAACCTGGTACTTTTTCACTGCTACCAACGCCAGAATGCAAGTGATACAAAACACCCAGTGCAAACAATTCACTTTTCCCACAGCCTAGTTCCATGACATGGATTAATTTGCAGAACTGTTCCCATTCTGCTGTCCCCTCAAGGGATTTAAAAAAAAAAAAAAGGGTGTGTGGGGGAGTCACCTGTCTTGGCCTTTTACTCCCATGCTTTCAGTCTCGAATGATCTTATTTCCCTTTTTTCTATGTGTGGCAATTCTATTCTGCTTCCTGGGGGTTTTGCACTGGTTCTCCGGCAATGTTGTGCGATTATTTGTGAATTCTGACCCTTTAAAAGGAGTTGCTGGTGTTTTCTCCTAGCACAAAGCACCATCTGCCACACACTGTCTATCAAACACCTTGGGAAAAAACAGGATGATGCTGTAACATATACATTTGGGGGAAAAGAAAAAAAATCTTACAGCAACCACTGTATCTTGAATTTATTCTCACTGTATAATTCACAGAAATGGTCCTTAGGGCCTGCCAAAAGTGAAGCTAACAGCCAACCTTATTATCAGACTCCACACACCAACTGAGAATTCAAAGCATTCGTCTTCCTAATGCCTTTATGCTGCGTGGATGGACAGTCCCTATCCTTTGGAAGCACAGCTCATGAAACAGTCCCTCTTGGCACCGCATAGGCCCTACAACTAAATATTCAATAGCTGAAATTAATAAACTTGCTTAGGATCGTGGATGATCACACTGTCTTGATCACAGGGAGATCTAAGTCTCCTCAAACCAAGGTGGTGGAACGAACACTTAGATCCCAGAGCATTCTGCTCTGTACAAACTGCCACTTGTGTGTAGAATGAATTTGCATGTTTGAACTTGTCCATGGAAGTCTTACTTCACTACACACTTTTCATTGCCTCCTCCAGAAAACTCTGGCCAGGGGTTGAGAGCCATCTACAGCTGCTGCAATAAGTAAGTAAATATTGCTGCTTACCAGAGGAAGAGAGCTCTAATATACTAAAAAACATGCTTCTTTCTTCTCCTTGCAAACTTACCTCACTGCTTAGAGCTGTAAATTTGCAGAGAGAAATGATGAGATTGTCAAACACATCACTAAGGCCATAGTGAGCAGAAATCATTGCACATTTCCTGGGGAAAGAAGAAAAGAGAAATTAACACAGTATGTCAGTACAGACAATTCTGTCTACAAGACAACAAATCAGAGAGCCTCTCTGTTGATATTTTAGACCTTCCTCTCCATCCACTCATAATGAATGCTGATGTATAGAGGTCTACTATTATCCCTCAAACAATCTGGATACTCATCCATAGATGCTGTGCTGATGCAAGGATCACTTTCAGAACACCACTTTCACCTGAGCCAATGCACCCAATCTCCTGTTTTGCCATGAGAGTTGCTGAGATTGGTGGTAGTGTTGAAGGTTTAGCTTCCAAGATACTGTGGCTACAGCAATATATTAACAGAGCTTTAAAACTGTGCTTAAGGTATCGTTTAGTCTGGATCTAAGCATGACCAAAGATTATTCCAATATGGTTTTCCCACAGACAGGAAGTTTTTTGAATACTGATCACCCAGGAAAGAACAAGGAAAAAATTTTAAAGAATTCCCCCATCCCATTCAGCCACACCTATGGCCTCATACACTGGAGAGTTTGTTCATACTTTAACTCTTCTGGGTCTTCGTGAAAGCAAGAATTACCTGAAACCAGAGATAGCCTTCTGGATGATTGTTTCTTCTAAGCTCTTTTCAAAAACATAAGAAAGTGCTACAATGGTTGGCCCCCATGTCATGGTGAAGAGATCATGGTCATAGCTTCCAGGAGGAACATGGAGAAATATTCCCTCATCAGTGGCACCACGGTGTAGGAGGACATTCCAGATATAGTTTTCCTTCACCAGGCCTGTCTGTTCTTCTGGCATCACTATCTCATCATTTCTAGAAGGGAGGAAGGCAGAAAGGTTGATTTTTCATTCTGAGCCAAACCTAACATTTACATAGTGCCTTTCATTACATGTTCCCAAAGCTAAGCCATATGTACAGCTCCTGACACATTCTATTTTCCTCAGCCTCCTGCTTCCCCTGCCCCTCTTTGATATCTTGGCTATAAAGACTGGTGGCTCTCAGCAGCAGCCAGCAGCAACCATTTAGGTATGGTAGTGAAGAGCCAGCTACCTAATGCTCCAAGTGCAACAGACACTGCAGTGAAACAGCGGCAGTTCTGGACAGCACACTGGCGTGGCTCCACCCCCCATTCCAACTCTCACCCTGTTAGGAGTGCTCTACATATCTCAGTCCTCCCACATTTAAAAAATAAAATGAAATTTTGTTATACCACTGCAGGCAACAGCAGGCATGAATACCTTTGTATAAGAACAATGCAAATAGGAATATTATGCCAAAATCAAATATCACAAAGCCAAGTAGTACAAGATTAAAGATAAAACAAGAAACCAAATGTATGACAGGTGATTCATAACCAGGGTACCACAGCTCTTTAGCTGGATTGAAGCTGTACAATAATAAAACAATTATGAATAGAGATAAGTAATACTTGGAATCCCAGGTCAAAATATATGAAGCCTAAATACATATTCCCTAGACTTAGGTAGCCTTGCACAAGGGAGAACCCTCTACAAATGACCAGATAATTGAGCAAGATTCTCAAATCTACTAAGAACAGTAGATTGTGGCCAATCTGGAAAGTAGAGCTCTTTCTGTAACTATGGAAAAATAATATGCTTCTGGTGCTAGAGAAGCAATTTCCATGTCATAACAACTATAAAAAAACTCTTGATTTATATGTAAGGAATAAGCTCTTCTCAGTTTCAGGTGCCTGCATATTTTGACAAGAGCAATCATTACTGAGATTATATACAAAAATATGTTTGTAGTCAAGAGCTTATTTTTTCTAAGAACCTGTATTTGATTAACAAAAGCTAGCAAATGGGTTTACTTCGACAGTCTCAGGAAATGAATTGTGCTCAAAAGAGAAACACTGATCCTGAAGAGATCATGCACTACTCTGTACATATTACACTCTGATTGTGTTTTTTCTTTTCCCCTATTAATGCAAAGGGAAGAAAAATAAACCAGTTCCTCAATCACAGCTATGACACTGGGACAACCTGTCTGAGATGGAACAATATCAAAATGATACACCAATTGTTTTCACCATAGAGTATACTAAAAAATCTGAAGGACCTGGTGAAGGGAGGATAAATGGGAATAGACTGGGACAGAAGCAGTAGATAACTGAAAGACATGACGATATTCTCGGGGTACTACCCAAAAGATTAAGAATACCCTCAGAGGAGAGAAGCTAATCACAGCTAGAGTTCTATTTGAAAGCTAGAGCTACCTCTTGAAGAATTTCCAAATATTTAGTATTGTCAGCATCCCCATTTGCCTGGTGAAGGCTCAAAAAGGAGGGTCAGCCCAATTACACTGCTCTGCTTCTAGCCCGAGCCACTGACTGCCACTGCAGATTGAAACCAGCTCAGAGTCATATCCTGTCTCTTCAAAGATGTAATCCTCTCAGCTTCAAATTGGCTGGGGCTGGATTTACTGATAGGCTAGATTTCTGAGCTATTATTAAAAGCTCCCCACCCAGAGCTAGTCTGTGCATAAAAGGGCCTCAGCCACCAGGAATTCTCCTCAAATACTGGTCAGTGTGCCAAGAGCTTCAGGGGTGGCAGAAGAGATTGGAGCAGACAGCGGCCTCATACAAGGAGCTCAAAATGAGAACATTTGAAACTGAGACCTGGACATGTTATGTCAGGACACCAGCACTGTCCTGGGGATGAGATACTATCTTTAGCACTACACAAAAAGTTCTAAAGGTGTCTAAAGGCCTGGTCTGGAGAACAGAGCCTTCTTAGATACAGCATTTCACATGTGCTGGTTTTGCTCAGCCATTTTTTAGCATGTTGATAGAAGCAATTTATTTTTTAACTTTAAACTTTTTCGCTTAAAATACCGTGGCAAAAATCCAAAGATGCAAATCCAGTACAATCACCATGACAAGCTTGTTACCACAGCCCCACATGGAGCTGAAAGTTGGTCTGAGGGAAACAGGCACACAATTGTTGATTCTCTCTCCAGGGATCTCACAGACCAAACAACTCCAGTTTGCTCTCTACATACAAGGAAATGACACGTAGTTTCTTACTTGATGGCATGGTACATGTCTTCCAGTATGTCCTGTTCAAAGTCCTTGCCTCCATTTACACCTTTCAGGTTCTTCCGAAATTCCTGAAAAAAATTTACACCAACTTTAATTCCTAGTATCTCCAACTTTAACTGCTTGGCTAGGATCAGTACTCCACTTGTTCTTCATGGGACCAGAAGATTTTCCTGCATTCTTCAACACGCAGCCTCAAAGTTCAGAGTAAATGCTACTCTTAGGGCAGTGGTGTGTGGCAACCCCTGTCTCTGCTCACAAGGGAAAAACAGAGACACAACATAAACCAGCTTAGCTGAGGCTGGACATCAGAATGACAGGTCTGAACCACTGCACTGACACTCACAGGACTTGAGCTGTAGAGAGGCCCACAGCTGTTCAACAATCTTCTCATTCTCACTCTGTCCTAGGATACAGTTTGCTCACACCCACACAAGACTCTTGAGGAACTTGGCAAGTTGTCTGCTAAGCTGTTATTTCTTCAGACTGCCCCTTGCCCAAAGCTCCCCTCACCAACTGTACTCAACTTCTGTGCTGCATACCAGCTTATTGTGATGAACAAGTGGTGAATGCCAGGGGAAAAAATAAATAATAGAATACCACTGAGATGAAAACAGGTACTACGTTACTACCAAAACCAGAGAAAACAGGTGCCTGCTGGTGACACTCACCTCCAGAGTCATTGGGACGTTCTGCTTGCGGACATTATGGTTGTGCTGGTCAGTGTTCAGCATAATAACTGCATAGGCCAGGGCAAAGCAGGCATCACTATTAGCAAATGGGGAACCATTTGATTTCTGAAAAGCAAATGTATGCACACATTAGTCCTACAGAACAGCGATATCAGTGACCCAAGACAGCTATTTTCCTACCCATGGTATTCAATCATCTCTGTAACAAAGAAAAACCCCAGGCTCTGGCTCCAGCTTCCCAAAAGCATCCCAGAAATCTGTGCCACCGTCACCTTCTACAAAACAACAGCTGCTGCCTGCAGGGCACAATAAGCTCAGGTTGATCTGATATGGCTGCTATGGCAAGCAGATGCCCAGGAAAGCACAGTCTTGAGCTCTCTGCCCACCATGTACGCACCCTCCAATGTTCTGTGAAGGCTTCCAACAGTCTCTGGATTACAGGTGCCTCGCCTGGTAGTCTGAAGGCCTCTAGATAAAGTCGTAAAGCTTCATCCAGCCTTAAACCTTGGAAACTGAAAGTCCTGCAACAAGAATGAAATGCAGTGAGAAACTGAACCATGTAAGGAAAAGTAGAAAAAAAGACAACAATCTTGTTTGTTTCAGCATCAGTATACTAGATTTCACAGGTAACAGACAGTAAAGAGCAGAGGGTGAGGAGAGAAGAAACATGATGAACAGGCAAAAAAGCATAAGGCACCAATCCTGCAGGTAATTATGTATGTAATCATCTCTCCAGTTTTCACAGAGACTGGCCCTACTGAAAGGAGCTTGAGTATTATGCCATTATACATGTCTAAGCTGCTACCGTATGCAAGAGAGGCACAGAATTAAGGCATGGGGTACATACAAGAACCAAGTGATACAAATCCAGTGCCTGCAGGAGCTACTGTTTTTTGTTTGGTTGGTTTTTTTTTAATCACTAAACTCTACTTTAACTCCTTTCTGACTACAGAGATACAGAACGACACTCACCCAACAAAGCTTTCCAGCAAGTCTAGGTTCTTACGGTCACTCACAAATTCCCCAATCATCTTTTTGTCCAGGCGAGGATTTTCCCGTAGCCACTTGGCCACCTCATTGTTGTCAATGGGGGTGGCAAGAAGGTTCTTCTCCTGCAGAAACTCTATCCCTTTCTTTGGCTTTTGGTTGAACTGCTCAGTGCCAGTTATCAGGAGCTGAAGGAGACATTCTGATAATTACAAGCTTGAAGGACATTTCTTACTTTAGATTGTTCTTGCATTTGAACCAAAAGCAAAGTAGAAAACAGATCAACCTCAGCATGATCAAAATTACTGTACTGTGTAATCCAGCAAGAAGGCCAATCAAGGCCAGAAAAGCTGCATTCATCACAAGGATTCACTACCAAATGCTACTGGACAGAATAAGCATGAACTGCCATCTTTGAAAAGCTTTGACATTTCACTGAACAATTATCTCTGCTACTCCAAATGCCTCACCTGCTCTAGTATGTAAACAGAGCAGAGGAAGGCCTCTGATGAACCCCAGACATGTGGCTAGTTCAACTATATCCAGTTACAACAGCAGCACTGCTCCGTGCCATCTTCTCTCCCTTTGGCTCCAGGCTCTTGTACTCTACCTCACTGCCAGGAGACATGCAGCAAGAACCCTTTGTGTTTATTCAGCAGGTTCAAGGAAGACATGCTGCAAAAGCTCAAACTAAGTACCAGAAAACCTTCTGCTAGTGAAACACGGTTCCAGGAACAATGGCATTCCAGCAGCACAACACCAGCTGTAGGCTGGGAAAAGCAGGTGCATTTTTGGCTTTGAAGGGAAGTGAACTACTCTGTGCCCAGCTTGATTCTTACGTTAGGATGCTAGACTGTACCAGTCGGAGTATAATAAAACACCTGACTAGGAAAGAGTTAATGGAATGTTCTTGGTGGTGTTCAGAAAAACCAAAAGCACAAACAACTGTATGAACTTTACTAAGGCACCAGAATAAATGTCAGTTCCCTATCACGATCAAACTGCCAGTGATGACCTAGTGAACTAAATTCGTGACCATCATGATTACTAGCTCCCTCGGGTTCCTCAGCACTTCAGAAGCCACCAGCCCTGTGCTCTCTGCTTCCCCTGCCTGTGTGAACATCATCACATGGCAGTGAGACACAGACCCTGAAATAGCATAAAGTGCACAAGGACCCAGCGAGGACATAAAATAATAACCATGTGCTGCTCTGGTATAATAGGCCTGAAGGGACTGTATGGCAGTAGCAGCATTTCTGTTCAGCTGTAAACCCCATAACCCAAGCCTGAGGGTATTCTATGGACTGTTTATACTTCTTAAGACCACCTGGAAGGAGAACAGACTGCTAGCAGTTTGCACTCTATTTATAATCATGTCAGTCCTATGCTTCTGAGCTTCTGGTCATTGCCTTTGGAAACATCAAAGAAAACTTTCCACTTGATGCATAATTTGCTATCTGCTTTTATTTAGCTTTTTTCCTCCTTCCAGCTGTGGTAAAGTTTAGTAGTACTTCAGAGGTTAAAGGAAGCAGAACATGCTGGTGCCATGTCAGCATCAACATTACTTAGGCTGAATGCTTTGAGTGTCCTATTCACATGCTCAGAATGAAACCATTAGTGGATGTAGGGTCAGGAAAAGATTTTCCCCAGGCAAACTAGCAACAGATTTATGAGCATCTTTCTACTCCCTACTGTAGTGTAGGGCACTGCACCTCACTATGCTGCTGAGATAAATCAGAGGGCTTTTAGTCTTGTACAATTAAAAATCCTTTCTCTTTACCACCAATGAATTGTTCAAAAGACATGAATTTCTTTTTCGACTGTATCATCTGTCTCCTTACCCCACAACTACTATGGCCACTCATGTTTCATCCAGAATATTTCTCATTTTTGTATTTAAATTCAGTAATCTCTCTCTTCCTAAATAATATATACATGAGGTAGGTAGGTTGTGCAAAGAGAACAAAATCTTTATGAAGAACATCTGTGAATGAAAACAAAACCAAACAAACCACAAAAATAAAAATACATTTTAAAAACCCCAAAACAATGCCATGTAACCCACAGGGACTTTTAAGATCACATTCACCCACAGTCCCTGGAGGTGAACAAGCAGGCCAGTACTTGAAGTCTGACACAAGACAGCAGATAAATACAAAGCCATCAGCATGGAGCACCTTTGTCAACACTAGACCTAGACTGGAACCACTCAGGGAAAAAACTGTACCAGGTTTAGACTATAACTTGGACTAATGAGGTTCAGAGAAACAGACATCTAGATAAAGAATGGCTTTGCCACAATCAAGACAATCTTTTCAGTCATCCTTATAGCACAGCAAACGGGACTAAACACATCAGAATAGCAGCTACATTGTTTACTTCTACTGCGGGCCTCTTGGTACACTCCCCATTTACAGGTAAGAGTAAGGAACTTGACCTTTTTGATAAAAGCACCTGATTATCTCCATGCAATGTCAACTAAATCCAGCAACTTTCCTCTCAGTAACCAGACACACCTAGCTTACAAAGCGTGCCACAAAATTTCCCCAACACCTCTTTTAACTTTTAGTGCAACTAAATCAGAACACATAGTAATCACTGTTGCCACTGCAGAGCAGCAGGATTTTCAGTGACTATTTAATTCTTACTGGCAGAGGTAAGAACTTGAATTTTCTGTGATGTGACCAATTATGGAAAGGCCGCACAGGACAGGAAACAAGGAGAACACTCAAAGATCCATTTGCAGGACATGCCGAACAATACCTTCTTTTTGTTCTTGATCTGCATAAGTTCCTGAGGGCTTGGAAGGATACATGAAAATCGAGTAGGCTTCCTAGGGATACTCTTCTCTGCTAAAAGAACAGAACAACATTACAGTCAAACCTATGCCCAGAGTAGTACTCAGCCCACTGTAGTGTCCCACCATAACTTTCAGTCATGGAACCTTGCTGTAATGTGCTGCTCTGCAAATGGCAGTCACACTCCTACTATTCAATTACTACATTCCTCCCACCCACGTTTCCTTCGGCACAACTCATAGTAGCATCTTGTCCTGGGAAACTTCACACATCCAGAAGACATAATTTTCTGTCTATTTTTAGTACCTACATTACTGATCCCCTAGAAAGCCCCTGACTGCCTTAAAAATACTACGCACTGGTACAAATTTCATGCACATTCGCCCCAAAGTTACCCATCAGATCTAACCACCTCCCAGAAAAAAATGCAACAGTTAGTAGCCATATCTATCACACTTACAATGAACAAACATCACCACATACCCCCTTCTTTTGAACACACAATAGCTACAATGGTCTATAGTGTAGCAGGACCAGTCAGCAAATGTCCAGATGGTTCTCAGCATATACACTCAAGAGTGTCAGGGTACCACGGAGACTATTACCTGCCTCACTTCCTCCTTCCAATTCCATGCAGCCCTCCTTCATCTGGCCAGCCATAAGGCACCCACTGGTGGGAGGACATGCCCCAGCTGGCTCTGAAACTGCACTGGACAATCTTCCCTCGGTGATTACTCTCTCAGTATCTGTAGAAGTTAAAAGATTAAAAAAATAACCTCCACATATAAACAAACCCATAAGCCAGGGAAAAAAACCTAGCAACAGAGAAAATCAAATGGATTACTCTAAACTGAACATGTGCTTCTTCAAAGGAGGTCCCCCCAATAACTATGATTCCTCAGGATCCTCAGTATTTTGTCTATATGAATTCAATGGCAGATCCCCCTTCTGTTGTGACTGCCAGTCTTGACATGGCCTTTATATAAGCTTCACATGAGGGACACATTTTTAATATCTGTAAATGTTACAAATAGCACGGTTATTGACACCAGTGGGCAGTTATAAAACATGCAACAGGAAGACTGCTAACGTATCTTTAAGGATCTTACTATGTCAGCTACCAAAATGAGATCTGCATGTTTAGTACAAGACCAAGTTTCATATCAAAGCATTAAGGAAAGGGGTCTTACTATTGCTTGTTTCTTTGGTGCTGTTCATGGTTTCTGGGCTGGATTTGACAACTTCCTTCTCTTGTTGAAGTATGCTACTCAGCACTTTGGCCTGGCAATGGGCCTCAGTGCTATCTATCACTGTCAGCAATGCTTCTAGAGACAGCAGATGGACAGTATACAGCTGTCCAGAAACTGGGAAGGCATTCTGGAAAATAAAAAAGTATATGTATTAGTCAACTTTCATGCCTCTCACCATAATAGGGGAAGCCTAAAGCATACAACAGAACAGCCTAAACTTTTCACACAAAGCTTTCTGGCATGTACTTAATGGTTTATCTGATGACATGACTGAAAGATCATGGCTATGCCTTTCTCTTCAGCTTCCAAATGTTAAACTGCCCTCTTCATCTCCACAGACGGCTCACGCCGAATCTTTCGACAGCTCCAATTCCTAAGCTCCACACCTGAGCGCACCCCTGTTCCGAGTCCCTGGGCTTCCCCTCGCACCCCGCGGCTCCTCCCGCTCCCGCCAGCGCGGCTGCCACTCAGCACCTTGGAGAGCAGCTTGGTGAGCTCCTCGAAGAGGTTGGCGCAGTAGTAGTCGCAGTCGTAGTTAATGTACAGCTCGGTCACGAAGCTGGGGATCCTCCACAGCTGAACAATGGCTTCCAAAGCCATCTCCTTCATTTCATAGGGCATCTTCGGGTTTTCCACTGTGATTATTTCCATCAGCTTCTTGACATACATCTGGCAGAAACACAGGGCAGCTCAGTTTAAGGAAAGAAAAAAAGAAAGCAGGACAGTGAATAGCTTTGAGGATTATAGAAAGAGATTTAAGCTTCAGCTTTCCACGTGATGTTCCATCTTTAATGATAGCTCATTCTGAAGAAGGTTGTAAAAAGGTTTGCAATAGTTCCATCATTCAGTGCACCTGGATTTACCATTCCAACAAAACAGCATGAAGGCAGGCAGTGCTGTACACCGGTCTCGAAAAACATTTTATTACCCAACAAGAAAAGGCCTACACAGCCTACCCATAACCGACTGAGTAATCTGTACAAAGGTAAATTGAATGCGAGAGTGATCTGGCTGCAATATTTAGACTGCCTAGTTCCAAGCATTTAACTGAAACCAAATAAACTGTTACTAGGCACCCAGTGATACTCAAAAACAACTCACCTCCAGCTGGAATTTCAGATGCTCTCTCATGCTCTCGAAGAGAAGAAAGCACACCCTGAGGGAGGCTGCATACAGATTGAGCCGTTCAACACTCAGTAGCTGAAGAAGAAACAAACAAACAAACTCTTTAATTTTTAAAGGCTAGTCATTATGTGCTGTAAGTAGCAATGGTATCTCAAAAACAATCCCTTATTCAACCTCCTAGTCTCACTTTTTGCTAGTGAGGATAAATATACTTAATTCTCTTCTGCTTGTGGTAACACATTTCTTACTACAACTTTGTTCTTTTGATGAGATCCTTTTAGTGGAGAAGGAACCTGGGAGAAGACCTGCCTCTGAGAGGGCCCTTGTGCAATTAGTAGATTGCTACTCCAAGGTTCTACCTACTAAGCTGGTAACTTGCATCCAAAATTACCTCAAAATCAACTCTATCAAAACACAGTGTTACTCCACAGGAACAGTTCATTCAAATCACCTTCATCCTTCTTGGCCCTGGTCTGAAGAAAAGAGCACACAACCACCTCCCCGGCTTTGCAACAGCCCTGTTTCATTGGTGCAATTCAGAACTCTCATTGCAATGCAGAGAAGAGCTTATTTGAAAACTGAGACCCACCAAACCTCAGAATACCAAATTCCAATAGACTCCTAATGCAAATTAGTACCTGAGTCCCCAGTGTCCTATACCATGGTAGCATAAGCCAGACTCACCTGAAATAGGTGCCGGCACAACTCCTCCTTCACAAGTCCCAAGAGGGGCTGGCAGTTTGCAATAGGTGCTGACTCCAGGGCAACAGTTAGCAGCTGCAGCCCCATGTGTATCATCACCTCAGAGTTGTGGCGGTCATGAGGGTTGGTGAGAGAGATAAGAAAGCGGAACAGTTCTCTTACACATGGTAGACCATATGGAACCAGTGCTGCTCCTAAAGGTAAAACAGATTAGGACTCTTAACTTTGCTTCTGCTTTTTGCAGATTTCTGCTAAGGAACAGGAGCGTATTACCCTCTTAGCAAAAAGTGAAACACAATAGTGGGTAAGAGAAAGGACTTTAGCAACATTGCCCACCTCTCACCTTCTTTTTGGGAAGACTGAGTAAAACGTACACCCCGGGGATTTACATAGTCCATGTCATGAACTGAGGCAGAGTCAGAATGTTCTGCTACAGAAGTGCATTCCTCTAGGACCTCAGGGATAGATTCAACAGAAGCTGACTGGATCTTCTCCTCCCTCAGACTTTCATTCTTCATTGATATCAGTCATATGAGAATGAAAGAAGCAAAATGAGTTAACAAGCACTAGAGAAGCTAAAAAAAGGCTTATTAGGCCATGGTTCAATGGAACTATTAAAACTAGACAGGTCATTAATAGTAGAGGAGCAGGAAAACAAAATTGAAGAGAACAGAGTATCTCTAGATAACCTGCAGCCTTCTCTACCCTTGCACTTCCATCTAGTTCTGATCTATTTTACGTAACTCTAGGTTGTGAGACTAAGGACTTGACTTTGAAGATACTCCTATAAGTTCTTACTGCCCCTGGATTTGGTTAATTTTTTGGTTTTAAATGCTACATAGTTTAAGCACACTATTTCTATCTATGGCTTCTTAGCATTTTGACCATTCAAAATACCCTCAGCCCCGAAAGGTTCCCTGCAGCTCTAATCCATCCTCTCAACATTATGACTGTTGCAGGGGAAAGGGAGAAAATGTGGAGGAAAGCTTACTGACAAAGACCTTAGTTCAGGTTTGTAACATTTTACAGCAACAGCAATGCACATACAGAAACACCAACAGCTGAATTTCTACTGTTATCTCAAGTAAAACCGTTCACTAAATATAGGATTTCCTCTGTGCTTCCCTCTAACAGTTTCTCCTTTAATTAAGGTTAATGGTGTTGGCAGGAGTACAACTGCCTACGTAGGAGCATTGTTGGGTTGCAGAGTTATAATTTCTGAGTCAATGGAGATGGTCTCAAGAGAAAATAAATTATGAATGTTTGTGAATTTACAGATCACTTACTGTGAAGAATGTTTTATTCTGACCCTGAGCCTTGAAACAGAATATATACCCTATGACCAAAAAGACAGACAGAAAGAGAATAGGTGCACTAAACCCACATCTGATTATGCTTGGAGTTGGAACTTTTCCTTATAAATTACATCCATGTACCTGGAGTTCAGGCTGATTTTGAGTATCGGTGACTTTGGCCTCATTTGAAGACGCTCCTGCATTAAGCCCCAAAGAAGCAACATGGTCCAAGTCTGTCAGGTCTTCCTTGGAGGTAGTCTGTGAGGACAACTCCAAACCACTGTCTGTAGCAGGGCTGACCACAGATGAAACATTTTCTGAGCTCCCAGAGGAGCTGGGAGAAGGAGCATCTATGAAAGTAACTCCACTTGCTGATGAGAATCAGAAGCAAAAAGATCAGTATTATTCTGTCCCTCAACCAACAAATTCATAGATTGAATAGAGCAAAGAATTACTTTCCTCATTACTTCACACTATGAATGATCTCAGATAGTTACACATTAATGTGGAGATTGTAGACAAACTAAGTTCTCTTTTGATAGGTGTTAATAGATGAACAGGTTCTTCAAATTAAATGCAACAGTTGGAATCTAACAGACTGAGCAAACAAGGTAGTTGACATAGATAAAGGGTGCCAAGGGTTTCTATAATTAAAAAGGAATCTGAAAATAGTTCAAAAGGTAAAATTTACTCTTTGATACAATAGCACAACCACTTTGAAGGAATGGCTAAATCTTGATGCAAATCTTTACAGTGAGAATTTTAACTTGCACGGAAGGCAAGGCCTATTTCTTTAATTCTCCCGGAACAAATGGACTTGCAGTAGAATTCAAATGGGTCTGAAAACAGAGCAGTGAAGCATTATTTCTAAATATGAGACAATGCTCCAAGAATCTGAGTTTACCCTTAGAAGAAACCCATATATTTGCAGCTCTCATGGTTCTGAGGAGAACTTAAAGAACATAAACCAAATATTTAACAATGAAAAGATATACTGCAGGGCACAGTAATAAAAAAAGCACAAATCAGAGTTATGTTATGAATTTACATGTGAAGTGTGTATGGCCCTGCACAGTGGTGTTTAATTGCTGACTTGATTTTCAGAAATGTCTTAAGTAGCAGGCCATTACTTGACTTTTAAGAAATTTAACAGAATACATAATCAAGTTTGCAATTTTTTTCTTCTTCACTTGCTAAGCCAAGATTCTGGCCTAAAAAGCACTGTCACTACATTACCTAGTACTACAAGGTCTGAGTTAATGAGATGCTTTGTAACACAATTCAACTTCTGCTCAAGTGTTACAGGAATTATAATGCTGTTTAACAGAGCTGAATACCTATGTGCACACATAAATATAATGACGATTTATGTCAAGAGAAGTTCTCATCTGGATGGATGTTCTGAGTTACATGCAATTTGATTGCATTTATTATTTCCTTATTTTTCACCAATCGTGCTGTTGTGTAGAAAAACACTTGGGATAGTTCATGCTGCCCTGAATGGTTTCCCGTGAAAGAGTAAGTGTCAGAACTGGGTATTCTACTCAGCTATTGTTTCTATTTCCCTGTCTGCTTCCCTTTACTGTTAATGTTTATGTCTGAGCAGTCAAAATATAGTGTGCACAAGAGACAGAGTACTTTGCAGCCAGAGGGGCTCATTTATCCAGAGAGGTTAAAACCAGTTATAACTATTTAGTCTACTCCTATACAACAATGGCATATGGAATCCTCCCGACATCATATTCTTGAGCTCACAGCATTAGATACTGCATCACTTCTGCAGGCTGAATCGAAGCACATGAACAAGGATTCATGTGTATACCCATTAGTTTCCTGTCAACAATCCTCTTTCAGGTACTTTTGCTCTCCCCTCTGCTTTTTTCCCCCATAACTCTTTGTGCCTTCTTAGCCTGTCAAGGCCTCTGTTCTTCCCATAACAGTTCTCAGTGCACCCCACGTTCCCCTGCCCCTTTTTGAGTGTAGCCTTTTATTCAAATTTCATGGACCGTGGGAGCACACTTTCAGTCTTTACATCTGTAGTGAGAGATCTGTTCATTCACGCATCCTTGATACCTAGGTTTCTGCACATCCCTCAGTTCTCCCTGTCCCACTGGTTCCCCAGTCACTCTTTGCTGTCCCCTCATTACGACCATACCCATACCTTTTGGTACATCCTGCAGGAACACAGGAAGGATTAAGTCACTTAAGAAGCCTCCTGTTGCAGGAAACCTTATCCCTGGCTCCATTCCCCTTAGGTCACCTCTTTCCAGTGCCTCCAACTCCTCCACACCCCATGGCTGCCCATAACCTCTGCCATCTCCCCAAGTCCCCATTCCCTTTTGTACAAGCTACCCCTGTAAAGCACTCTGAAAGCAGAGAAATGCTGTGAATGGATGTATTCCATCTCCTTCAAACTCCTTCTCCTGGGCCAGAAAAGCTCTACACTTTATTGCTGTAGTCTCTGAGAACTAATACAAAAGAAATTTAATGCAAAGCAACATGTTAAGAGAAATTAAATAGTTTCCTAAAAATGCTCTAGAATGAAAGCTGTCTGTTCTCTGGAAACAGATTTCAACTTACCTGTGGTGTTACTAGCATTGGCTGCTGGTTGTTCTGCCCCAGGAGAGACCTTAGTTACATGGCGAGGAGGCCTTGGCGATCTCTTCTGTTTTTTCCACTTTGATGATTCATTCATTCCTCCAGCTCTCATTTTCAACTGAAAACCAATCATCATTACGAATATCAGTGTAGCAAAACCACATAGGACAAAGGACTGCACAAGCCAACCCACAAAGGCTGTCTCAAAACCCTCAAAGTCTTAAATACACTTAACAGCACTTAAATACATCACACAAATTAATCAGCACCTCAAAATCATGCACATCAAGCCCTGACTTCCCACTACCCACATATTAGGCAACACTCCATGCCTGAGTCAAGGGAAAATTTACTGCAGTTATTGTGCTAGAATACACTTAGCAGTTCAATTATCACAGCACTCCCTTATCAATACCTCGTAGGTTTGCATTAGGCTAAAGAATTCTCTTAGATCCACAGACACATCTCAAATCTCTTCGCTTTTGCCAATGTTTCCAGACTTCTAAAGGGCATCAATTAAAGTATATAAGCAAGTACTAGTTAGGTTAGATGTTCAGTTAAAATTTCACTATCTATACATGGAGAATAAAGCTTGAGCACCCAGTCCCACGCTGCAGCCAGCAGCTCTGTCATTTATCTCTTGTCTCAATTCATGCTTCATCCTCATAGCAATGCCGTGTCCACTTTCCTCCAGATATCTTTCACTATTAAGAAGTGTGTCTCTAACACTTGACTCACTCCTGGTGCACGACATACTGCAAATGTCACCTTAGTGGTTTAGAAACAAATCATATTCTGCTTTCACCTGCTTTCTGTTATTAACTCCTCTCAAGATCCAAATCTATCCTAATCCTTGGCATCCTTCTTGACCAGGATCCTACACAGATCTTTGATAGGGCAAATGAGAAGCACAGCAGGAGCAATGCAGACCGTGTGGCACGCACTGCAGTGTGATGTTATTGCAGGCACACACAGATGCTCCAGATCTTCCTGAGAACATGACAATATTTAATCACGTGGACAGTGGCAACGACAGGCCTGAAAACAGCTTCCTTCTAAAGTAAGTCCCTTTAAGTGCATTTCTGGCTCTGGCAGCTGCAGTCAGCTTTTCTGATGCTGTCAGACTTCTTCAGTTTGGGGTGAAGGTTTAACCACTGAACAGGTACCTTGTATGTAGTGAAAACTAATCAGCAAATCTCCGTACCAGTCCCTACTTGGCATTCTTCTTTGGAAATTCATCACAATTAAGTTCTATTTTGGGCTATAATATTTCTTATATCCCTAGCATCAGATGTAAATTCTCTAGAAGACTGATATATACTTCAGTCTCTTCCTTCTTCTGCAACTTGCCTTCTTCCAGCTACTACGCTTCTTAAATGCCAATAAACCCTCTATGTTCTGCTACTGGTTTTCCATCTCTTCCCCTTTCCATCTAGAATTCTAACTCGCTGTACACGGCCTGTAATTTTTCTCATTTAAACAAAGCTCGTGAAAATGTTATGTCCAAGTGCAGTAAAGCATTCATGTGACTTTCCCTTGCCCCACAAATTCTATTTGTTTGACAACTAATCCCCACGTTTTAGCTATGCTACAGTTTCCTTGAGCTTGTTAATTAACAACAGATTCTGAATTACTTTGCTCCTCATTATTTCTTCCAAATTTTGCAGAATGAAATCTCCTTCTAAATTACAGCTTCTGGCAAACACGTGTGACAAGCACACAGCTAAAAATAAAATTATGTAGATTTCAAAATGTTCTAAAACGTTTAAGAATCACAATCCTTTTATGCAAAAGTTGCCAGTTCTCTCATCTTTCCTATTCACTTCTTCATAGGGCTATATAAAATGTGTTATCTTTCACTGTTGCTAATTCCTAGCGTTTCTCCTCTGTTACTTTCCTTTTCCATTTAAAAATCTCTTTGAGCCTTAAATACTACCAATAGTTTTATTCTTTAAAGGCTTAAGCTGCTAATTAGACTAGGTAGCTTTGCTTTACCTAACAACTATCTAGCTATAGCCATATTTATTTTTTCTCCCTTTTCAGTAACTTATAAAATAAAATCTTAAGACTTAGGTTTCATTGTACCACACTACTTCAAGGAGGAAGGAAACCTGGAGGCATCATGCATTAAATCCAGGAAAGTCTGTTCCACATAATTTCAAAGTAAGACTTTGGTTCCAGCTACTATATCCTGTTGCCATGATTTGCCAGGTAAAAAAGTAACTTGTAATAAAAGTTGGGGAGGGACGATGACACAGGGACACAGGATGGCAGAGGGGTGCAGAACTGAATCAGCAAAATGGGGCTGAGACATTGCTATGACATAATCATGTCAGTCCCATTCCTTTTACCTTCAGTCATGCTCCTGAGAAACAGGTAATGGTTCAACCATCCTATCAGAAGGTTTGAGTTGATAATTTAATTACTGCTTCCGATCTCCCTGTCACACAACACCAAGCACCATCTCATCTGAACTCTAGCCCTTTCAAAATAGCACTTTTCCTCAGACAGTTTCCATTTTTAGTGATTGTTCTGTGCTTTGTATTAACTCCAAGTTTCCTCCTCTTGAGGTTTGCAAGACCTGTGCCCTTCTGTTATCATTTTGATGAACCTGTGCTGTCTTTCAGCCTGAGTCACGACAGCTTCACATGGATAGGAATCCATTTAGTAAGGCAAGCAAACAGACTCAGTTGATTTCTAAAGAATCTGAAACTTTAAATAACATTTAATCAAAGTAGAAAGCACTGAGGTAAGAATCTAAGTTAATTTGTTGGTTTTGTTGTTTTCTGGTTGGTTGGCTTGATTGGGGTTTTTCTGAGGGTACGAAGGGAGGAGAATTTTTTTTGTGTGTGATTTTTGATTTGGCTTGGTTTGGGGGGGTGTTTGATTTTATTTCTGGTTGGTTGGTTTTGACACATTTGGGTATTGTGAGTTTTTCTGTGGTTGGTTTTTTTGGTTGTTTTTGACAATTTAACAGACAGGTGAGATTATCTGGCAGGTATGATTTTTTTTTTCATCTCATACAGTCCAGTATTCCGCATTCTAGAGAAAAGTTTATCCTTTTATTAGAATTACCTATAGTAGCTAATTAGGATTTAGGTAATTAGACCTAGGACTACCTCCTATATCATTCCTCCTCTCTGTTGTTTTTATTCCCCCCCTTTCACTAGCTCCCATAAATAAGAGATAGCAAACTACGGTGACAATTACATAGCTTAAAAAAAAATAACTGCAGAAGCAAACAGAAGTGCATAATAGACATATCTCACCAGTGTCAAGGGGCTGTATGTTGCTTTAACAAACAAACCCCAAGTTTGGGAATTCTAAACCAATACACCTATCAAAGGACACTGAAGTAGTAACTTTCATTCTGTATTTTGTATTGAATTAGACGACAACAATCCCATGACTTCTTGCTTTTTACGTTAGTATAAAAACATAAGAAAACCTCGTACAGTTCGTCTTTGACTACAGGAACTATTTCTAATGCCTTTTCCCTTAATACCAAGGCATTTCCTGATTTCACTAGAAAGGCTGGTTGCAGGTTAACAGGCTGAGATTTAATCTAAGGTTGCCCTCACGACTAAATGCTGCAGGTAAATGGCATTTAACAGATCATTAAAATACCCTGAATTTTAAACATCATCTAAAACTCTCCTTCCATCTTCAATGCCCAGTGGTATTACAGTTGCATTAGTTTTCTAATTTTCAATGTCCTTCAGATTAGATTGAGCTTGTAATTCCACAATAAAGACAGCTGTAGTATTTAAAAAACATTCTTTAAAAATCAGAGTAGTGAGGGAGCTCAGAGCTACTGTTTGTTTATTTTGGAACTCAGTACAAATTCCATTACGTTTATCTGAGTTACCTTTGCATAAAGAAATCTGTACATGAAATTGTAGAAGGGGAAAAAATAAAATAAAATAATCCCACAATTCCCAATGCTTCCTTTCATAGATGAGGTTTTAACAATACAAGTTCAGCTAAGTTCTAGGAAGATGAAGAAAAATGTAATGCTACAAGATTCTTTTCAAAGAGTCTGTGAGATCTCATTTTTCTACAAGCCACCTTACCTGCACTCGTTTGTTTTTCCATAAGATACTGTAAGCCTCAAGAGAAAAGGGCAGGGGCCAATGATTAGTAACTAAAGTAACGATACTAAAACATGAGCTCATTCTAGATGCAGCATGGAACTGGTCAGCACATCAAGTAGCGTTCAAGACACAAAAGCATGCAGAGAGAACGCAGTCCACGATCCAAGTCCTGGTGACACCGATGCAGGTCAGTCATCTCACTTACCTATCTGCCTGTACTGCAACAGCTAGTGAAGATCAACTCGTGAAATATAATTATGTATCTTGGGCAACTATGAATATAATCCACCCCCAAAATCTGTGAAGACTCAGATTCATGTTTCTCCTGACTCCCACCACAGAACCCACCCAGTGTTTAGCTACAACACTTTCTATTGCAAAGTGAAACATTTCTTAATTCTTTTCTTCTGCGCAAAAATCTGTGAGACTCCAGACAGTCTTTCCAAACTATCCTGTCCACAGACACAGGACAGAAGACCAGCAAATGCATCTCTAAATGTTCTGTCCAGTTCCTGTTGGACAAAACAGCACTAATGACAGACGATAACTGATTCTCCATTAAGTTTATGAATCGACATGGAAGACTGAGAAGGGTCACATCTAAGCTAGTTTCTTGGGGTTTCTGTGATCAGTCCAAACCCAAGAATCTGCAGGCCTACGTTACTTTTTTAGGAGCATTTTCTAGGGGAACTAGAAGGGACTAACACATTTCTTATTTCATTTTGGTCCCACTCATCTTCCATTAGCAAACACTGTGTTAGGAACCTTACTTAATTTCAGTAGAAACATGGCCAAAGATGTTGGAAATGTACAGCAGTCTCCTTAAAAAAAGGTTTTAGTGAGCACTGAATTCTGTGGCCCTACACCAAGTAACAACAAGGCTCAGAGATTCACCTTGAGTAATACTGTTCAAGGCACGCTGGGGCAAGAGACTCCTCAGGCATGCTACTATGTAACCAAGATGAACAGCCAGGACACACAACACTTGAGCTGTCAGAGAGCAATCGACCTCTTTTTTTTTTTATATAAATATATGTTTCTTTTCTTCAGTTTTTCATTGTCACAGAGGACTCGAATCTTGCCCATGCCCTCCCACTCCCTTCCTTCAGAGGACACCACGATAGTGTCTTAGGTGCCACTCACCAAGACACTGAATGCTACAGTAAACAAGGGTCTCTCCCTCTTAAGCCTGCCCCAGCTGCAGCCACAACACTGCAAAGCAACTGCTGCATGCACTGTCCCCAAAGCCATGCTGTGTCAAAGGAGTGGAGGCAGATTTGCTGCACACAACATAACTCTCTCTCAGGTGGCGTTTACAAGAGAAGGAAGAGGGGAGTAAGGTAAGAAGGGAGAGAGAGACCTTCAGGTTCTTAAAGAGCAATACCCTCTCTAAATGGTTCAGGGCTTTGGGCTGTTCCCCACTACTTAGCTCCAGTTTGTTGAGGAGACATGAAGAGATCTGTGAAAGATAGGCAAACGCATGGTTTAAACAAAGCAAAATAAACCTAAACAGAAGAACAACCTGGCAGAGCGCAAGGCTGCAGGGCAGACTCCTGGCATGCAGAGTGAAGAGACAGCACAAGGTAACTGCACAGATCAGACACAAGACAGAGCATCACTTAACCGAGCTGGGAGCAGCCATCACTTGGTAAGGGTAGCCTGCCTAAATTAAAATTCACCTTCAGTTTACACCCTCTGAGCACAGACCATGACGCCTGCAGTACATTAGCCTGATCTCTTTTCCCTTTCCTTGGGCCAGCCTACCATCATCACAAATCTCACTACTTTTCTCCCACAGCACAGGAAACAAGCAGTCCTTACTGCAGTCACTACACAAGATGCAAAGCCCCAGGGTAGTTTCAGATTCCTACAAGTAAGCACCTGGTCTCTCAAAACGCTGCTCTACTGGATCTGAAATGGAGCTTTACCCGATGTTGCCGCTTTTCTCAAGTCATTACAAATAAAACCAGGTGGAAGTTACAATGTTGTAAACAGCATATTCAGTGGAAATTCAAAGGTGGTTAGTTCTTCTCTAGCACTCTCCTCATCTTGTTGCTCAACAGTAGAATCCTCTATCTTTAACAGCATTCTTTATATGAACTATAAAGAATATACATGTATAGAAGTACCTATGGAGTTCCTCAAGTGGATCTCCCTCCACCTAAGAAACTACTACATTAATAATCATGTACAGTCACATTTAAGATATTTGCCATACTGAATCCATCCCCCAGAGGGGGGTGGTGGTGTGGAACAAACCCAGACCTTCTACTCTCAGAAAATTACGTGTTTAGGGAATGGGAGAAAAAGAGCCATCTACTTTGATTTGTCTGCTAATAGAGGTGGCATTGCCCACGTGAACTACAGTTTTTGCTACAGAATGCTGCACTTTCTAGAAGCCACCAAAGCCTTTTCTACAATAGCCCAGTCTCTGTTTCACCAGCCTTAAAAAGCTTTCTTTTTTACACAGGGAGAACTGCACAAATATATCCCAAGAGCTCAGTATTAGACCTGTACTGAGGGAAGAAAGATGAAAAAGAAACTGGAGAGAGAACAGAGGCAGCAAATGATCAGATGACATCACCATCAGGTCCCATAACTTCCCAGGGTTTTCTAACCCACAGTAGCTGATGGCTGTTCCCAGAATCCTGACTGACTCACTTAGGCAGCAGTAACAGTAATAAGATTCACTAGTGAACTATGTAGGTTTAATCTCACAGAATTAAAGAAGCTACATCCATTTATGCGGTTAAATATGCTCTTTCAGTAAACAGGGGACTGGCAGGAATGAAGGAACACAAGTGTGAAAACAAACAATATAGAGATAAGCACAAGCCTAAGACATGAGCAGAACGGCCAACACAGTGCTGAGTCTTACCTTCTTCATGTTCGCTCCCATGTAGCTTTTAGGCTCTTCTTTAAACTGAGGCAACCTGAAAGACAAAGAACAAGCCAAAATACATAAAACTTTCTTGAATTAATAAGAAGGGGGGGAAAAAAGATAGACTGGACTTTCCAGTCATGATGGAAGAGATTAGGTTTCCTCCACAAAAAGATGCTGTCAATTTTCGGGCGGGGCGGAGGGGGACACAATCGAAAACCCAAAACCAGCCAACCAAACCAACCCAAAAAAACCCACCCCAAGTGTGCTATTACTGCTAATGGCAGTTTTGCTGTACTGATTTTCACTGTTAGTAGACATATAAGTAGAGTTTCTTTTCCTTCAGTGTAAGCTTTCAGCAGTAGCCTCATTAGATTCAAACCAGGTTTCTCTGATGCTGTTAAAACCAGCTGCAGAGCCAGTGTCATGTACACCAGGACTCTCACATTGTGTGTGTTATTACTGGTCATGGCAGCCCTTTTCATTAGCTTTGTAGAAGCCCCAGTAGTTATACTCTAGTCTGCATCATATAAACCAGAATTATGGTGCACAGTGTATCTTAAGCTGAACGCTGAAGCTAAGAAGTCCCTGTCTCAGAAGTAAAGGAGGCAGACTGCTCTCGCCGGTACCACCAGATGACAAACACGTACAGCTCTACAGCTCCACACACCCTGCTCTCTCTTCTCTTCCTTAACTACAGTTTTGTCTTTGCTTGCTGAAGGGATAAAAGCCTTGCAGCACAGCTTTAGCTGTTTCTTTTTCTGGAAAGCAAGATGGCCAAGCCACCCATGCAGTTGTTGCCTGTGCCTTTCTTCTCTATCCCAACATCCACAGGAACAGATGGTGGGGGTCCCTCCAAGCCTTATGAAGGACAGAGGAGTAGATACACAAGTAGTAATAAAGCACTAAGTAAAATTCACATACTTGGAGAAAAAGTAGTGCAATCTCTCCTCTTTGGAGAGATTGATTCTCACTCTGCCTCACATTCATCCAGAGCACTGCATGACACAGTGTGCACATATTAAAAAAAACAAACAACTGAGATCCCACTGGAACTGAGAGTGACAATAGGAGAAAATAATATTATGAGAGCTGTGTTTCACAAGTGTTGGTTTTACTATAATCCTTTCCTATTAGAAGTATTTCTGTATTTGCACATTTCCTTCTTACAATACCCAGAGAAATTCTACGATTTGCTATCTGGAGAAAGAGTTTTGGAGGTAAATAACTTCTTTAACTTTAAAAGGCATAATCTTAATTACCTGAATGGTGCTGAAAGGAGAAGAACATTTTTCTGAGACATATGATCTCAAGAGTTCACAATTATCTTTGATATAGGAGATCAAAGTTCTCAGGCTGAAATCAACATGTGGCTATCCAACACCATTTCTACTCTCTCTTCAGGAGAGAGCTATATTTTTAGAGCTGTTTTGTTTTGTTTTCTTAAGTGAAGTTTGCCTTCTCTGTCCTCAAACTGGTTCCCTATCCTAAAGCTCTTCATTACTTGGCTGTCCATCTCTCCTCAAAGGACACCTTAAACCAGGCAACTTTCCCTACCTCCATCTCCTGCAGTCTGACAGGGTCAGCCCAAGAGAGAAGTGCCAAATCCTTCATTCCCTTTCACCTCTAAATAACGACCATTTTGGATGATTTTTCTGAGGGCCCTTAAGTGGAAGGGTGGAATCTTTCTGTCCTTAGAGAGCCATCTCAGCAATGCTGAGGCAAACACAAGCAGGTTTACCTTGTGAAGAGCAGCTGCACCATGTCGACCAGAGTGTGCTCTGCAGATTTTCTCAATAACTCTGCGAAGACAAAAACAAATAACACAGGTGTCATTACTCAGTGTGATATTATCAAGAGGCTTCTTCAAGCAGACTCCCCTTCGAGCCTTGTTTACAGAGATTACGGCAAATTTATTAAAACCAGCTCCAACAGCGCGTTACTGCAAAGGGGCACAGGAGCACGAGGTGGCGCCACAGAGCCGGGGAAGAAGAGCGGTCCAAAGTTGGACCGTCAACTCCCAGCAAATTTTCCATGAAGTTGTAGAAAGGCACAGTAATACAAAGCTCAGCAGCTTTCCACGGCTGCACGTTCCACAACAGAACTAGTTAACGCTGAGGAAGCGTGCTCATTTCTGAGCTAGGGAAGTATGAACAAACCCACCGCTGAGTCTCATTTCAAAGCAGATGCGGAAACAGGACTGCATGATCTCACACACGGATTCATTGGTCAGGTGGGCTCCCACTGGAGTGAGCAGCAACGTCCTCAACACCTGCAAAGAACAGCGCACAGACGTCCCGTGATACAATGATGCTTGCATGCATTCCCAAGAGAAGGCTGGCTTCCTCAAGGGCTGCCACGAACAGAAAATCTAAGGGTTTTCCAGGAGTGATTTCAAATGGAATTCCGTGCTCAAGAAACAGGCAGGTGAGGTGACAAGAACGATCTCCCAACCCACTTTCAAAAGAGGCCTGATACTCTGCATGCTACCCAATATTTGAATTCAATCTGCAGAAGTACCTAGACCAAAGAGGTGTACAGTTCATAGGTCTGTCTCTACAGTGATTTTTTTCTCAAAAATAAGTTTGAGAGCTCGATACGCCTAATTTACCCCTCACTAACTCTGACTGAGCACAAGGTAGGATTATCAGCACTACCACAATATCAAGTGCTTAATTTAAAAATCATTTAATTTAAGCTCTTAATTATTTTCATTTGGAAAAGCTTTTACCACAGGTATATGAGCCATCTGTTTAAAAATAAAGTCTGTCACTAAGCTCTGACAGAGTCAAAACAGCACTCCCTCCTCCTCATCTCCATGTAACAGGATATGTTCCACAACGGGCAGCAACCATTATGGTAATTACCATTTCTCTCCACTTACCTGCAGGATTTTCATCAGGACAACCTCATCGCTCGCATGGTCTGTGCCCACAAATCGGGCATGAGTGACAGCATCTGCCATGTTCTCCATCCCCTCGGCTGTACCCTCATGGCTGGGATCTGAGTAACAGAATAAAGATGTATGACAAGGACAGGCCACCTACAGCCTACCACCTCTGCGGGGAGACATCCACACAGGGATAACTTTGTTGCCATCTGCTTCCTTAATTTTTGTGACTGGAGCGAGTTGACCCTACAAGAGTGAAGCTCACCTCGCAGTAGCAGAAAGTTTTTTAAAGTAGAAGCTTTCAAAAAGACTTCATCAACAACCTATTTCCATTTGTGAAAACAGGTAAGCCAACAAAGAAAAAAATGACAATTAATGTGTTACAGGCTCTGTACATTCTGAGATGTCAGTTTGTAAGACTGTGTCCTGTTCCCTACAATGTGGCTGCAAAATGCATTCAGTTCCTCCTTGGAAATGAAAACAGCTCTTAAACATAGGGAACCTCAGATTTACTCCCACGAGGGGAAAATGCCAAAGAGGTTCCACTAGATTGAGAAGGAAAAAATGTCTCCTGTTCCACATCCCTCCCAGGGAATAGGAGCTGGGGAAGGAATGGACCAGTAGCTTTCCCCAGAGAAAACAGTCGACAGACACGATCACAGTTTAGATATCAGACTTGCAGGCCTCCCTCTTCAATCATTCATCAAGGCTCCTTTTCTCCATTTCAGTCTTTTGTAGCTACAAACAATGGTGCAGTTGAGAGAGTGTTTAGGGCGAGATTGTTGCTAGTAACAGTATCTTGTGCCACATTACAGCGGCTTCAGAAAAGCTGCCTCCGGCTTTGATTTCATTCTCACTTAAACAATACGACACTAGGCAAGAATCTTGTTACCTTCCCACCTAAACAGTCCCTAGGAAAGAAAAGAGACAACCTAAACACTAGTTAATACCTCATTAATTGGCAGTGGGGCCTCATGAGCTCCAACAAGAATGAAGCTGACAGAAGAAGGAAGCAAGACCTCTCATACTTTGCAGAGAAGTTTTGCAGACTCTGCCTCAGACTCCAGTCGTGTTCACACTTAGGAGGGGCTAAGCCCTTGGCATTAAAGAAAGCTGCCCTTATGGTGGTCCAAAGAGAGCAGCCTCCACCGTAGTGGGGGGATTCTGAAGGGATGCAGGGTAAAAAATTTCCCATAGTTGCATAAAACTGAAATGGCATCACTGTATTTCAGAGTCCCATAAATCTGCATAGAAACAGCGCTTTGCAGAGCTTGCCTACTTTTGGTACAGTTCCCTCTCTCTTTTTCTCTAACGCACAAAAGTAATCTTGCAGACCTGAGAGCAAGTTCCTCTCCTGGCTTGCTAGTCAAACCTCAGTGAGCTATCAAGGAGTCTGTTTTAAGACCAGAGAGTCATTTTTTCACCTGCTTCAGCAGGAGCTCTCAACAGGGTACCAAACTCCCACACTGGGAAGCACTAGGTAAGAGGTCTGTCTGTCAAAGGCAGCTCTGCATACCTTCGACAAAGGCTAATAACCCAGTTAGAAGCTAACACTCTTCTACTAGAGGCAACAAAATCAGCCATATGTTGGTGCTCAGTGTGCCCTTACTCACAAATGGAAACAGTAGCTTAAACCACCAACGGTGATGTAGGATCATTCTAAATTTCCTCAATTAAATCAGGCAAGACCAGTGGTTTTAGCATCAGCACCTACATTAGCATCATTGTTCATCAACTTCAACTACAGTGGAATGCAGCTTCTTGATGCAGGCATCAAGAAGAAAAAGCCAGTTGCTGTAGAAATGGGTCCCACAGTCAGGACATCCAGATTCACTTCGCTGTCACCTCTTCCAGGAGATGTTGAGTTGCTCTAGGCTTATACTAAAGCCATTCTCATACTAAATCCACACCACAGCACTGTACACTAGTACTAGGAAGTAAAGTATCCCAGCCAAAACCAGGACAGAGATAAATGTAATCATAATTACAGATAAATAGTTTGTGTGAAAAGGAAATGCCAGCAAGTTGTGCATATGCTTCTTTAACAGATCCACGACTACTGCTTTGCTGTTCTGCCCCTACCTTCAACACTTACAAACATATCTCTCTCCCAACACACATCACGCCTGACTACTTCAGTCCTGGCTCCCTGGAACAGCTCTGCAAATTCAGGTCAATTTATAAAGCCTCTTGAGTTCAATTAAAAGCACAGATACTTCTACTTTGCAGAAACAAGACACAGAAAAGATCAACTTGCTTCTTTGTTCCCCCGTGAGAAAACAGTACCGAAAGATGCTCAGAATGACTAACAAAATACCCACTTTGGATGAAGCCAAATAGCAGTTCAAAAAATTGCCACCTACAGTGCAAAGGTCTGGAGACCCCATCTAGACACAGGCATTTCACATGCGGTATAGTCTCCTAACAGGCAGGCAAAAGAACAAGCAGAAATCAGAAAATCCTGGCTCCCTACTATCAGGGAAATCTAGAATCCTGATAGGTAATGCCCTTAATGGGAATAAAATAAATTGCCAAGGATACAGAGAAGGTAGAGGGGAGAACAAATTTTGAACTGCCCAAACAGCAAGGACTCTCTCTGGAAGCTGAGTGACAGCTACTCACTTATGGATATGCAGTTTTCAGGTGCATCATAGAATCATAGAATGGTAGTGGTTGGACGGGACCTCTGGAGATCATTGAGACCAACCCCCCTGCCAGAGCACAATCACCTAGGGCAGGCCACACAGGAACAGATCCAGGGGGGTTTTTAAAGTCTTTAGAGAAGGAGACTCCACTCTGGGCAGCCTGATCCAGGCTGTCACCCTCACAGTAAGGAAGTTTGTACTCATGTTGAGGCAGAACTTCCTGTGTTCCAGTTTATGTCCATTACCTCTTGTCCTGTCACAGGGAACCACTGAAAAGAGATTGGCCCCTTCCACTTGGCAACCACCCTTCAGATGATTGTAACCATTAATAAGATCTCCTCTCAGTCTTCAGGGAAAGTGAACTTTAGAAATAGAAGAAGAAGCTGCTGTGGACACACTGCGGTCATACAAAGAGCACACACCTTTTCTAAGGAAAATATAAAAAATACAACTCTGAAATTCAGCCACTAGTCTTCCCACAGCTAAGGTTTGAGCTCATCAAAAAGGCTGGCAGCAAGCTAGTGCAAAACAGCTGAGTAAGGAAAGAACTAATCTGAGGGATAAAAATCAACAGGATAGTAATGTTATGCAGTTTTCTTGTACTTTAAAAATGACTCTGTAATTTATCATCTGTAACTCTTGAAACAACAGCACTGAGAGCAGAGGCTAACCGTGCCTACTGCAACATGCACGTTGTGGCCATCGAGTCGTTTTATCTAACGGAGCTGTGACTGCACCATTAGCAACCTGCTGCATCCAACGGTCTCAGAACAGATCTTTGCAATTCAGCCTACACGAGATCAGAAGTCTCAAAGGCTACTCAAGAATTACTCTTTTCTAACTGGTTTTAAAACATAGCCCTCAGTAATATTGACCCGCAAAGTAGACAGATGACCACCTGCTGACATGTGGCAGAGTAAGAAAAACAGCAAGAGGGCACAAGGATGAGCGATTAAATGCTTTGGAAATAGCAAAAGAACGCTGTTTTAAACAAAGATAATTATCAGAGGAGTTTGGCCCTTCCACTGCCCACTGGTTTTCTACCCAATGTGTACAGGAAAAGCCATCCACTCAGAGAACAGACACAGCTAGTGACACATTTCAAAAAAAGTGCTGGTTTCACCTCTCAGTTGTGCAGCCCCAAAATGCACCACAAATATCAGCCACACTGGATTTCCTCACTTTGGTTATGCCAGAGTCCTTCCTTGCTCCATACAGTTTGAAACAGATTGGTATAGTAATGATAGTTTTAACCTTCTCCTATCTTTAGGCAAACAGTCTTTAGACTACCTTCAGTCTTACATTTCAGAGAGAAATACACAACCATAAAGCTTTAATTTAAAAACACAGCCCTTGCCAGATGTTCAGTCAGCACCACTAATCCTGGCCTCACTGGTATCTGGAGCAGCACAAAGGACAAGGTTACTGTGAATGTCACCTGAAGCAGCAACGAAGGTCTTAGATTACAGGTTCTGCTCCACAACAAAAGCCAGGCAGAAGGTCTCTTCCACTGTCTACTACAAATACACACCAACAAGTAGCTAGAGAAAGGCTGTAAATTCTTTACCACATTTTGCCTGTTTCTGTCTCAGATCGAGTACTTGTAGTCAGTTGCCTGTGCAGACACTTGCCTGAACATGTGATTATCAATCTGATGTTCTGATCCCACCCAGACCACAAAATCCCAAGAGAGTGCACCCCTCATTCTCTTTTGAGACTAATATGTTTTGCATTACTGCTTAGTCCCTTCAGAGGGACATGTTCTACAGGCTTATTTATTAAGATTTCTTTATTGTCCTATGAAGTGACATGAATATTGCATCATTTTATTTAATTTTTTATTACTCAATTCTACCCAACAGTGCCCGCTAATTGATGTTTTGATACACTGAATTTCCATCAAACTTTTTTTTCCATATCACCATTGTTGCTCATATTAATTTTGTGCATTTCCCACAAAAGTGATCTGCACCTACGTTCTATGATTGTACGTCATGCCTTTCTTTCCCCAACTTCCCTCATTCTAACCCCAAAGAGCAAAATATTTAAACCAACAGTGCCCAGAGATCAACAACATTCACTTACAATGTAAGGGAGGAAAAGAACCAAGAAATCTGAATTTGAGAGGGAGGAAGACAAGTAAAATAATTTTCTCCAGCTGAGACTACATATAAACAAACACAGAGAACAAGTTTCGTAATTCACCCAGGTATGATCAGAAAGTACTAACAGAATCACACAGAAAAATCAAGCATCACTACCAAGAGGATGCCACACTGAAGGCAGAAAGTCAGCTAATGAGTTACCCCCAGTCAGATGAGCCATGGGAGCTGACCACGGGCACGTTATTAGTCTTTCACAAATATAAAGGAGAACATGCACCTTTGAATGTCCGAGCAGCGGCAAAACCGTCTCTGCTGTGACAGTTGTGACAAGAGCACTGGTACACCACTGGACAGGGGCTGGGGCTGGGCAAAAAACCATCCTCCCTCTAGAGCAGAGTATTAGCCCACAACACTAAATAAATGTGGCTGTGTTTCCATTATTACAGCGCTGTGATCCGAGCTGGTATTGTCCCCCCGGCCGCTTTGCTCAGATTGCATTACAAAGCATCTGGTGCCCACCACAGTCCAGCAGCAGGCCATAAGCACAGGCAGCAGTCAGGGCAGGCTAGAAGCTCTGGCTCCACTTCCAGCCATTGCTGTAGTGCTGGGAAAGACCATCAGGTATGCTCTCAGGAACTGCAGATGCCTACTTCCCCAGTAGTAATGACAGTTTTCTTATTTCCCCAAGCTACTCCCTCAGACTGCAGGCGTGTACCCTGGCCAAAGACACGTGTCACGGAGATGCATTTGCCTGGCATTTTGGTAAATCCCAGGAAGCCACATAACATACCTATTAGTGCATAGGAGAGGAACTTATTCACAGAGGTGAGGGCCAATCCAGTTATGGGGCCTGTAGTGTCTTCAGAACGGATTACTTCCAGGAAAGGTCGAAGAAAGACATTGGGTTCAATTTCAGATAGTTCTGTCAACAAAAAATATTTTTGAATAGACATTAAATTAGACTCAATTCATTAGGGTACATTTTAAGAATCTACAGCGAGCTTAATGTCAGAGGAGAGACACCTGCAATAGCTTCATTTCAGAAGGCTGGTGGGAAGGTCAGGTTGCTTTTAAATACATACATACACAGGTATACATATAGATTTTTAAAAGCAATTGTAAGGAAGTGAACTTCACAAACCATCTTCAAAACACTGGAGACCTCTAAAACAAATCCCATTGTAAGAACACACTACAAAAAAATCACAGAGCCACTGCTGCCTAAATTCATGGTTTAACTGGCAGATATGGTTGCATTTTCCTAGCACTCCTGGAATTGCAGGATCATATGAAATATACAGACCCTGCCCCACCTTCCACCACATCTGTAACACCCTACTACACGCAGAGCCTCACACTATTACATGCATAGCAACAACGTACAACCAGGCCAGTTGGCTCTCTTGCCGCTCTCTCTGTGTTTCTGCAACATTAGAAGTTTGCTTGGCAAAGACAGGAAAAACCCACAAGGCAAATTTAAAAACTCTTCTGTCTTATTACCTGTATTATTCTGTCAGAATACCCATATAAGCACCAAAGAAGAAAAAAAGGCACTTCACTTGCTGCTTTGGACAGCAAGTATCCTCTCTAAAGGTGCAACACAAGAAAGCATATGCACTGAGCCGCTGAGCTGGAGAAAGAACAACTAACAAGCTCCCTAAACTTTTCAAGACAATCCATGGCAGTTTTGGGAATGAAAAGGAAATACAGAAAAGGATAGCCAGACCTAGGGAAAGTAACAAAAAAACCCACTCCAAAAACCAAACCCAACTAAACACAAAACCCCACAACACAGGCAATCAAGATAAGAGGAGTCTGGAGGATGATTTAGGAGAAAAAGCATTAAAAAGCAGGTGAAGGCAACCACAATACAGCCACTACACGTGCAAAGAAGAGTGCATTAAAAGTAACTTTGACAATCCTGACACCAGGAATATTTATGTATAAACACTTGGGTCAACTTGATAAAACCTACATTCTATTCCTAATAAAAGTTAACACATCTAATGACTTACAGCATCACAGGAACAGTAGCATTTTTATACCTGATGATCCAATGTCCAATATCTGCCATATGAGATTCTTTGAGGTGGTGGATAAAAAAGCTTGTAACTCCCAAATCCTTAGGCAAGCTGCTACTTTTATATCAACAACATAAAACTGTATTATTTTACTTAAAAATAAAAATATTAAAAACAAACCAACAAAAAAAAAACATAAACAAAACCAAAACCAAAACCCTTCCTAAATTTAAGATTAATTTAATTTTATCATAGTTCCTATTGGAAAGCCTTAAGTATCAAAGTAAAAAGCCTATCAGAAAGCCTATCGCAGAGAACTGCGACAAATTATGGTGAAGAAATGAAGAAGGAAGAATAAATCAGGGGGTTTGTTTTAAATAGTTAAGACCATCAATGTGCAATAATTTTGCTGCCAAATTTTCAAGGCTGCAATTTAAAAAAAGGAGCTTTGGGAATCATTGCCCAGTCTCTTGCCTTTCAGCCACCAGTTCAAATCAGGCCAACACCACTAACTTGTGGGGGGTTAAAAGGAATGTGATGATTCAATCTCTTTGGCTTAAGAACAACTCCCCCAATTTGTCAGATAATATCCCGGTGTGACATTACAATTGTGCCACCTCTTAATAGCTCATGGAAATGCAGAGGATCATAAAACATGCTTTCATCAGTGTTTATTTAAGTGTGCTTCATAGAACATTCGTCTGGTTACAAGCACTTGGATAATATTAAATACAGCATGACTACAACAGATCAACACTCATGCTCTTCTTTCCCCAAACTGGTCCCTTCTATAGAACAGTCAACACCATCATAATCCTGCCGACTCCTCCAGCCACCATCAACCCAGTGAGACCTGGGATGGAATCTGTGCCTTCATCAATACAAAACCGGGACTTCAGCAGATGTACAGAGCTGCACAGGTGGAATAAGCAGACAAGCTGGCTAGCAGAGGTTACCACACTCTCCATCAGGCCATTTCTGGGACAACAGGTAGCTGTTTTCTTTACAATGAGGGGAAGTTGTGTGGAGTTTTTTTGGTTGGGTTGGTTAGGGTTTTTTTTTCTCTTTCTTTCAATTAAAGTTGTGAATACTGATGTGGTTAAAGATTAGATACCCCTGCAGTCTAACTGAAATTCCCAGTCTACATGAAGATCACAAAATGGCTTGTCAGAGATAGGATTTAATTCAGGCACATACTGTTGATTACACAGCAACTCTGGTCAGCTTCCCTGATATTCGGAGACTGTAGCTTTACGGGAACACGGCATTTTACATTACCCTCTCAGAAACTGTCTGTGCATGCTCTAAAACTTTCAGATGGGGATGTTAGTGCTGTGCTATTGGAAAAAAAACAAAACAAAACAACATTCAAAATATACTAAACAAGAAGAGAGTATTTTAGTGCAAGACTTATCAACCAGAGGACTACTGTCTGGAATCTAAACTTCAGTGGAACACCAGTCACACTAATTGCATCTGAGGAGTATTCACTTGATTACTACAATGAGCTCTTGTTACCAGCACCATGTGCAAGCACTGAGGACTTACAGGGCTCACCAGCTCCCTTTTCAAAGCAGAACTCAGTAGCAGGGCTTGCTTCAACAAGAAGACTGGAAGCACGAAAACCACTGGCACTGGAGCTGTCCTTGCTCTATCCCGTCTTGAAGCAGATTACTCTCATTGAATTACCAGTTCAGCATCTGAAAGTGGCACTAAAGCTACAATGAAATTTTTAGCCAAGTAAACATTTTGCAAACAAGTCAGATGTCAAAGATCAGCCCTTCTTTTAATTTAATCCTGTTGAGCCCCGTTAAGTTAGCTCAGAAGCTCTCTCCCCAAAAGGTTTTCATAGCCTTAAATACTGAACGTGACAGCGTCCAGAACCAGCCTGCTGGCCTTTTCAGATCAGTAACTACAACTGCAAGGTGGCCTCCACTAGCTTTTACTTTTACCATAGCTCAAGCCTAATCTAGAGCACAGAACAACAGGAACTTCATAATTTTCACAACACTTTGGTAAGGTAGGACCATAGTCTCTAAAGGGAACTGTTCTGCCCAGCAAGTTAAAACTTGATGAAAGAGACACTACATAAAGTCTTGATCTCTTCTGGCACCTCACTGTAAAAGCAATGCTACGCTCTCCTGAAAATATCGAAGAGCCTCAGAAAGGGCAGTAAAATCAATTGTAACTTCAATAATTCCTTTGCCAAAACAAAGGCTATATAAAGTAAATATTGAATGTTTGGAAGTACATACTTGAACTTTTACAAAAGCGCTGAAAAAACCAGCAGCTTGATTTTTCAGCTCTCTGGTTCTTGCTCTGCCAGGTTCAGGCATTACAAGTGAGGAAACCATAACCAGTGAGATACCTGAGAATTGATGAGAGAGATGTTTCTCCAAGTGCATTTCCTAGCACGAGACATTTCTCAGTGTTCAAACTAGAAAACACCAGATTGTTCTCTGCTTAGATAACTGCTTTCAATTCCAGGGCAAAACCAAAACAAACAAGAAACCTACCCCAAAACTACCAGCCCTGCAAGCATGACCTCAAGCTAGGGCATTACAAGAGGAAAGACTGAGCAAGTGTCCATGAGGAGATCAAAATTTCACTACAGATTCCTACAAGCAGCCTTCCTTTTCAATGCACTCAGATCTAGAGAATATTCTGTTAACACATGATGCAGTCTCACACGAAGATCCCGAGCTGCTCTGGGAACCAGCTGGAAAGCATGTCCCATTCTTTTCACACAGGTGCCTTCAATGAAATTCCAGGGAAGCCAACAGAGACCAGCACCAGCACTACCCCCAAAAATGCTCAGCTAGCTCAAAAGCACTACATGGAGACCGAGAAGAGGGGAAAGAATATCTTAAGTAGTGTATCAGAAAGCTAATTCTTTAGGCTGATAATTTTAATATGACGACAGAATTCCTTTGAGACCACAGTGCCTTCCTTCATTCATCCTATGGATGATTTGTGCTTAGACACACATGTCTATAAAGATATTTAAACAACTAATTCATGTTTAAGCACCTAACTCCCATTTCAGCAATCCCATCCAGCCGTTCTGGCACTTCAGCAAACAAGCTGCATCAGGCCTCCGGCGTCCCCTTTCTCCTGAAGTATAGGAGCACGTCCCCCTCGGAAGAGGTTTCTTATTGTTAGCACACTGTTGGCACATTCCTGATCCAAAACGCTCACATAAGCTGCTTTCTCTGGCAGTTCAACTCTTCACTCCTGAATGACTCTTATCAGGACCGGCTATGCGTTCCGAATCAGAGTAAATGAACAAGAAAAAATTGTTTATGACAAGTTATTTCAACATCATTTGTCCCCAGGACAGGCAACTGCAACCCAAACCACATGACCTGGACTCCTCTTATGCAGCAGCTGTTGGCCTTTGACGCTCAGCCTTCAGAAAGGCTGCCTCAGTTGAATCCCACGCACCTTTCCAATGCGGACGAGCTCACACAGGAGCAATGCTTCAAGCATGTGCTATTACATTCCCTGCTTACATACCGAAATGTGCAATGAACAGGCATTCTCCCTTCCTCTTAAGGGGGGAAAGAGACAAAGATAACCCTTCAACAGGGCAGAAATCCATCTCTTCAGGACTCCTGCTTAGGAGCTTGAGGAATCTATGCCACAGAAAATTGAGGAAAACTGACTGCACAGTCTGGTACAGTCCTGCGTGTTTGTTCCCCTCTGCACAGTCCTGGTACAGTCAAAGTTTCAGGTGGAAAGAATCTTCTGTCATCTCTCCCCTCAAGGTGTTTTTGTCATGTTGCATGGTGCAATGCCTAGCACATTTCAGGTAAGAACATCTCTAGAAATGAGAACAGAGTGCTACTTACCCAGTCTGTGCTAGCAGCTAATGTCATCACAGAAATCTCTAGTCCTATTTCCTGAAAATAACAATGGCTACGTCTACTAGATGTGATAAAGAAGAGGTCATCAAAAAGCATTTCCTGACATTTCCTACAGATTCTCCAAAATATCATTATGACAATCTAAGCTCTTAATAGAGAACTGGATTCTGACAGCTAGGGAGAATCTGAGGATTCAGAAGCCTACCTCCCAGTTTCCAGAACACAGAAGTATTACAAGCTGGTTTGTAAAGCTGTTGGGCTTGCACAACAGTGTACAAGCTCACCGTGGGGAAGCAAGCATCTCTGAAATCAATGCTTCACTATAATAAATGTTACCAAAAGCTTTAATTATGATATAAGTAAACATTGGTTTGATCATCCTTAATTTTGGGCCTATGAAGAAGTGAGAATTAACTGCAATCCTTTTTGGTAAATATACTTTTTTGTAAAATATACTCTTCAAAGCTAATTCCCTGAGAATTCAAGTGGTCACTCAGGGGCCCAGGCCCACCATATCAAGAGGGAGACGGTGCCATTCACAGCCACACATGAATGCAAGTCTAGAATTACAAATGCAGTTTGACAGGGGGAACCCAGAGCTGTCAAGCCTGTTCTGTTTGCCTAATTTCATTACAATGGCACAAATGCTTTCATTTGTCACACTCCAGCTTCATGTGTTTATCTCCCTTTCATTAAACATGACTTTAACAAATGATTGTTCCACAGTGCCAAGATCTCGAGCGCCCCTCAGAATTGAGATTTTCTTTTGGGGAAGGATGACAGAATGCATACTGAGCATTTGACTGCTGACATCCTCTGGTCAGGGCAGCATAACCTCAACTGAAATATTGTCTCCTGTAGGAATTCTTTACCTCTGCCAGTTAAGCAGGAGCAGTGACAGTCCCACCAGATTTAGCCATTAGTTATCCAGGGCTTCATCTGACACCAGGCTTCAAATTCATCTGTTCTAACTGCCCATTAAAAAGCCCAGGGCACTTTTTCATACGCAGGTACTTGCTAGAGTATCTTCAGCCAAAATTACACTGAAAACTCTGTCTCTCCACTATTATTCTAAGCACTTTTCATCCAGCTGCAGTACACACTTCCAGCAAGAATGATACTATGAGAAGTAGAAGATACTCACTTCATTCACAGGGCAAACAAACATCAACAGGGAATATGGAGCTATACAGAGTGCAAGCTTTCACGGTTCCTATCTAGATGGACTTAAGAGCAGACACAACTACTTCTCCTTGAATTCCTAGCTCCAGGCATACAGATTGCTGAGTGCAGAAAGAAAGAAAAAAAAACCCACAGTTGCTGGGAGAGCAGTTTATTTCAAAAGTTAGTTAATTCTGCTCTTACTTCTTCGCACTGAGGAGAGAGCAGAGATGGGAATAATTTTGACAAACCTTTTTCTGAGCTATGGTTGACGCTTACTAGTCAGAGATGATGTTCAAAAAGGCTCTGGTTCAAACCAAGTACAGCTCTTGAAGTGAACTGATGAGTAATTTGGTATAGCAAGGTTGAAGGTCACCAGGAGAAGAACTTGAGTCTTTCCTAGAGTCTTTCCTCCCACTCTGTGATCTGAATACATCCTAAAGGACGTGACTACTCTGAAGAAAGGCACCAAATCAATTAGCTCTACATAGGAAAAGCCTCCCTTTTCCAAATTTATCTGCCATGTGTTCATTGCCAGTTTTAACACTAATACCCATCTACCTTTAAGTGTAACTTCAACGCTACTCCATCCTTGCTTTCTAGAAATTCTTCCTCCTATGTTATACCTGAGAATGAGCACCTGAGCAACACGTGATTGCGCTAGCACATTCCAGAGAAAGACTAGATTGAGACCCGTGGTTTGTAAAGCCACATATGCAAATTCAGAATTACTTCAGTAAATTTTAATCTCATTTACAGAGTGGCAGATCGCTCCCAAGGAAATGAGATCGGGGAATACAGCTGATCTGAGCATCTTCTAGGTTCTGGAATATACAACTACTTTTGTGGTTTTTTCAGACGGATGCAGGCTCTAAACTGTTGGTGTCAATTGGAATGGCACTTAATCCTGCTCCAGAAAAACAAACTCCTCAATAGATCTACAAAAACTGATTTGAAATCCTTTGCCTTTTTGAAAGTTTTAATTTTTTTTTTTTCCCATGGGTGGAAATTACTTCACATGAAGCTCTGAACAACTTCCAGGGAAGAGAAATCAACTTTCCCACACACCTACAGGGAAAAAGTCCTTTAGTAAGCTGAACTGCAATGAGTTTCACAGCTAGCTGCAACTTTAAAACAAACAAACAAACAAACCAAAACCACCCCATAACAACAGGGTGAGTGAAATGCAGGTAAGCTTCATCTTTTCTCTCCCTTTAGAACCAGCTGAAATTGTTTTCAGAGATCTCTTACAGAAAATCACCATGCACATGATAGCAGCCAGTTCTTCTGATGAACCCGCACCAGCTCTGAACTTCAGAACCCACGGGCACTCCTGCGAGCCAATGACATTCAACTCTAAATGAAATTACTAAACCAAACTAAACCAAAGCAAAAAGCAGTCATCCCATGACAAATTCATCTGCCCTTGACCAAACACTGATAGTTATTGATCTTGCTGCTGTTGTGAATTAGGGCCAGGTTTCCCAAGGTTCCCTCCTAATACGAGAGAGAGAGCACGGCCACTCTAACAAGGCCGACCAGGCTAAATGAAACCTATGGGGAATTGCATTGCACACTGCCAAGTCCAGAGGATAGACTGATCCGTCCATCTTACTGACAGCACAAGTTTGATGTGTGTCAAGTTTAAGCACTCTTTTTCCTCTCTAAAAGAAATTGGCACATGTCGAAGGCAGAGCAATTAGGTTGTGACACTCTACAGAACTCTATTCAGTCACCGGACTTGCTTCACTATGGTATTTTACACATCTTGCACAGTACCAGGCCCAAACTAAGTAGGCAATTTAAAAGCCCAGGAGAAATTAAAACTTCTTCTTTGGTATTTTAAAGCACAGTAATTCTCTACAGCTTTGTGTGCCTACCATGCTATGAATAGCTCTCTCATTGCAAATTCACCATGTTGTGAAAAGGAAAGCTTCACTATTTCTAAGAGTCTAGAGAAAGAGATTACAGTTTTATCATCAATTAGCTGTCTGGATGTTACCTCGTGCTGTTTACCTCTTCCTCAAGGGAAGCCCATGAGTGCCAAGGGGAAAAATTAAAAGGAAGTTGAAGAACAACAAATCCCAAACAAGCCAAGACATTTCTTGTGTTGCCAGAGAATCTAAAACCTATCAGTGAGACATACAGAATCCAAAGAATGAAATGAAGAAAAGCCTGATAACCCTAGAGGAAAGAGAATCTTTTAATGGCAAAAATCTCTCAAATGTTTAATGTACCTTGCTGTTATGATTTACACAAATTCTTCTATCCAACCTGAACTAATCTGGGAGACATTGTGACTTGCCCTGTTATTACCAGAAAGTAAAATTCTCAAGTGCTAATGGCGAAACACAACTGCCCAGAGCCCAAGAACCAACACACTCAGTTGTCACAGATGCAAAACGGGAGCCTCAGAGAGAGCAGGGTGTGAGATATCATGGCAATATTAATTTCAAACCTAGAGGAGTGGAAAGAGAACAGAAGCAGACTGACCTGGTGACAGCCAATCCAACTGTGGCCATAAGACACTGCAACAGCAATGACATTAACCAACTCCTTTTTTCCCCCCACAGCAGTACCTGGAGCAATCAGTAATCTGTGTACACACACAAAAGCAGAAATTCAGACTGCCTCCACTAAAAGGCATCTCAATTACTAGAATGATGAGAGTAAGTGAATATTATGCTCTTGAGAATAGGCTGGGGAAGGAAATTAATTTCTGCATACCACTAGGCACTAGAGTTATCTACTGATATAAGGTGCTGATGGTACCTGAAGGGAAGCAGAAGCCTGAGATTTAACACTTATTTACAGTTTTTGCAACTGAAGATACCTGTGAATGCAGTGTAACTCCTGTGATCAACAAATAGGATGCATCTTANTGTCCTGGAGTCATGCATCAGCTGTAAAACAATAAAATGTCTGCAAAGAATCAAAATTACCTAAAAAAATTGATATGAAGAGATTCCACACATTGGTAAAAGTCTAGCTGCCCTTACTGCAGCCCAGACAGAGGAATACACAAGTGGTTGTTTACCAGTTAGGAGCCTAAGCATTACACTTCACCATATCTGTATAGTGAGACAGTAATTCAGCCTACATTAACAAACTCCATTAATTACTAGGGTCATAGCAGCATCCCAGAGGAAAGAACCAAGTTTATTAACAAGTGAGAGGTGGAAAAGTATTTTTTGATTCCTATTTTATCATCTCCTCCAGACTCAGAGCATCTATGTACTTAGTTAAATAGAAATGGTCATCTTCAGCAGAAAATGTACACGCTAGTTCAGAACGATTCCTCTTCCAAGCAGCAAGACTTTGGAGCCATTTGGGGTTCAACCTGAACCAGCTGTTCCCCTGGCAAGGGATGGTCTTTGCTGGCGAGGTCAATAACTGATATTCTTAAACCATTGTTTTGGTCAACAAAACTTGCCAAGAACACTTTTTTCTTTCAGTCTATAAGGTAAAATACTATTGATTTTGTTTCAGTTTCAGTGTCTGAAGGATCTAAGGAACCTCTGCTGCAAGGCACAGAAGCACAGGTAGCCTATGAATGTAACTGTTTCCATGAGACAATCTGATACTCTGAAGCACCAGACTGTCAAAGCTCCTTGTGCAACACCTTTGGCCAATGATCAGTTGTGATCTGGGACAGAATTCTTCTGCTCACATCATTAACATTCCCAGTTTAGACAAAGTCTTCCAGAGCATGAAGAGTCCATGTGTATACCAACAGTTCACACCTCTCCTGGGAAGAGTGCAAACACCAAATAAAGATTCAGGTACAGCCTGGCTTGACATAGAAACCCCATGGTCCTGGCTCCCTGCTGCATCAGTGTCTCTGAAGTGGTCATTTAACAGATGACAGATAACTGGTATCCTGAGCACAGGCTTGTGTAAGGAGTATGAGTAACTCCTCGGTATATAAGCCACTAGCTCTATACCTTAAGAAAGGAACACTGGTTACAGTCTCTAAGAAAGTGCCAAATATATCTACTCTGGTCTATTCCTAATATTCTTTTATCTAATACATGCCCATGACAGAAGAAAACACTAAAGTGTTTCAGAAGCTCAACTGAGTGATCTTGTCCTAATTTTATGGAGGCCATCATTACTGCATGCTGTCCAGCAACAGTGATTTAAAAGTGACAGCACAGCACAAAACTTCCACTCAGACAGATAAACGGGGCTGTTTGTTCAAGTCAGCCCCTGGTTCACACACTTACAGGGGCTTCTTCAATGCCTCTCTCTTTCCCCTAGGGCACAACACAGCCCAGCTCCCCAACTGGAATACACAACACACACTGAACAGGTCAGTGGGCACAACGCTGCTTTAACCTCTCACCCCCAGCAGTTCTGCTGCCATGACCTCTTTATACTTCAACAGTGTTTGTTCCCAAGACTTGGTAAAAAGAAGAATTTCCTTTTTATTTTTCAAGCCCAGACACAGAGAATTTGCTCTGACAGGATATAAGCACAAGGGCAGATAAACTGAGCTTTAGATGGTAGCGAGATCCTTGACCGCAGACAGGTAAATCAGTACATGCTTAGTCTCTGCCACTTGTCTCCCTTTCATGCTCCTTCCTGGACAAGTCACTTCATCTCTGCTTCAGTCCCTCCGAGGAAAAGGGGATGCATTAGGCCTTTTTAAGTGCTGTCCCATTAGATTACCTGGAAGTGATCTCAAAAAAGCAGCTCACAGTAACAGCAATCCAATAAAGGATTCCTGCCCTATCATGGAATCACAGAATCATCCTGGCTGTAAATGAACTTAAAGTCCAACCATTAACCCAGCACTGCCAGGTCACCACTGAACCATGTTCCTCAGCAACCACATCTGTGCATCTTATTTAAAAGTCACCTCCAGGGATGGTGACTCCATCACTTCCCCGGTCAGCCTGTTCCAGGGCTTGACAACCTTTCTGGTGAAGAAATTTTTCCAATATATCCAATCTAAATCTCCCCTAAATGGTGCAACTTGAGGCCATTTCCTCTTGTCCTAGTACTTACTATATGGGAGAACAGATCAATCCCCACCTTGCTCTAGCCTCCTTTCAGGCAGTTGTAGAGAGCAGTAAGGTCTCCCCCAAGCCTCCTCTTCTCTAGGCTAAACAAACCCAGTTTCCTCAGCTACTCCTTGTAGGACTTGTGTTGTAGAACCTTCACCATGATCCCATGTTTCCCCAAAACTAAAAGTTAACAAAGAATCTTGGTGAAGAAAGCTATTTTTCAAGTTCATGTTTAACTTAAATATGACAAGCACTTGCCATATATGACAAGATCAGAATATCCATTATAATCTATCACACAGAAAACCTGCAGTTCAGTTTGGGAAGTACCAAGGAAATTAATAGGGACATACTGGAGTCACATCTAGAAACAACGTGGCAGTGCCTGGTCACTCACTATTGGGGTGTCAGCGTTAAGGAACTTTATTTTAAAAAGGCAACCTGACTTTCAGAGGAGCAAACAAATGAGGTAGTAAACCATACATCATTTTCTACAAAGCAGCACTTAAACAGCTAGCAAATTCTCACGGCCTTGTCAGAATGAAACCACTTGACACAGAGCAGCATTTTGTTCAGCTCTGAGGCCAGTGCCTAAAACCTAAAACCAGAAAGTGACTCTAGGTAACAGAAAGACTTCGAGAGCCCTTCTGAAAACTTGGGATGAAATCCCAAAGCACTGGGAGAGCAAGGCAAGCACCTGTTTTCCTGAACAGTCCATTTTTTAATGCTGCATACTTTACACAGAAGCTGCATTATTCTGGAGAAGCTGCATTCCAGCCAAAAGCACACAGTTAATGTTTTTTACAGCCCCCAGCCTGCAGTGATGGATGACCATCTTATAATGGAATACTTTATGCTCAATCAACTTACAAATAACGGATGTTTTATCACACTGAATTAAACAGAATGTGGTGGTTTGGTTTGGGTGATTTTTGGTTGGTTGGTTGGTTTGTTTTGTTGTGGGTTTTTTTGTGTGTGTGGTTTTGGTTGTGGGTTTTTTTTGGCTGGAATTCTTTTGTTTTGTTGGTTTGGGTTTTTGTGGTGGTTTGTTTTTTTTTTTAAAAAAAAAAGCAACAGACAAAAGGATCAGTGCTGCTGAGCAAAAGCAACAGTTACTCCTGATAAGATTGGTTAAAAAAGAAAAAAAGAAAAACAAAAGAAAAACAAAAACCCCAGGACAAAACCCACTGATGTTTCACTTTAACTCTTTCACTGCCTCCACCAACCACAATGCACAAACTAGTATTTGCCCTGAAAACATGTTACGTTCTGGTCCAGACTATTGAGACATGAGAATATAGGGTGCCTATGAAAAGGTTCTGGTCTGTAACATCTCAGTTTTCCAAAAAGCTAAGGCTAATAACTAAGCACTGTCTGAAGATAAACCTTTCTAAATACTTTAATCTCACATGCCCATTCAGCATTACAAAAATCATTCCTCAGACACCTCTTAAGGAGCTTCAGGGTGTTCTCCTCCTAGCTCTGCTTCCACCTGTCAGTGCTGAGTGATAATCCAGAGAAGCAGATGCCCTACACTGAGAGACTACAGCAACTTCTAGATCGAGGTCTGGACCCAAACAGCCAAATTCCATTGATAACCATATTCGAGACTGGGTGCTTGCTGGTATTCCACAACTGCTACTGTCATTACACATTACAGGAGAAGAAACTGCAGAGCTTACAAGGCTGTATTTGAATTAACATTAGCTCTTGAAAAAGCCAACAGCAGAAGCACTCACAAAAGTCTCTAATCTAGTCCAAACGAGCTAGAATGTTCCTTCATTCTTTTATTACATTACACTTCTAGGCAATGAGTGACTTCTAATAGGAATAAAGTGATGGAAGAATGCAGAAGAGTATAAAATGCAGTGAACACAAGATGCAACAAGGTGCCAATTAGAAATTGTGAAAGACAGTTTGGTCAGATTTGTGGGAATTTTTTCCCTGGAGATCGTCAGAATACATCTGGCTCTAACCATGAACACAATCTCACTTCCAAGCTGGTCCTGCTTTCAGCAGGAGATTGGAGCAGATGACCTCCAGAGGTCTCTTCCTACCTGAATTATTCCATTTCTGATTTGTGCTTGCCAGAAAAAAAACAAACCTCTGACATTGTACATTATGAATGTAGTCACTCTAACATTCACTGAGTGAAGAGTTTTTCCTTTCCCAGATCTTCTATTAGTTAGTAGCTGCAATAACTAAACACAAACTAGGAGCTCATTCCAGAACCATCCCCAGAAAACATTCATGATTTTCTAAATCAGTCTTCTAAACAGAAGCTGCAGACTCTCAGGCTGTGACTGAATTGAAACACAGAAAAAAACAGAAAAAAAATCCATAACCAACACAAAAAAAACACCCAAAAACCAAAAGACCCCCCAGTTTACCAAATTTAGGGGCTTCTGGAAAAGCAGCAGAGATAGAGTATGTTGCTCCTGTCTTCTCTTGGGAAGATACAGCATCTGCTGCAGCTTGGTCCTGTGTCACAGCATCAGATCTAGAACAACTCCCTCAGTTGCACTGCAACCACCTCAAGTTCCACCACATTTAGCTAATTTATGAAGCCCTCACACTACTGTTTGAACCACTGCAAGTATTAATCAGCCCAAGATTTTAGTCACAAAATCGATTCTCCCTTCCCCATTCCTCAGCTGAAGGCTGGCACTCAATGAATCAGACCAAAGGGAGAATAGAGTTTCCAGCACCTGCTTCAGCTTTTAAGTTTCCAATTCAAACTGCTGTGATCTGGCAGCAGGCAGTCTGAAGATGTCATTTTTTCTGCTCTGTGAAGGACTGAATCACAGTACAAAAAGAATCCAAATAGAGAAATGAGTGAAAAGAGCAGCAGTGGGCAAAGAAAGCCACAACATAACTTAATATGGCCCAAGAGAAAGAGCAGCTGAAGACAGCGTGCTACAAAATACCCGGTTTCCTCTACAAATGAGTATCTTAATCACCCTCTGCCTCGTGTTGGTTACTACAGGAAGCTCTGAGCATGTATTATATTCTACATTCGTGACAAGGTTCTTTCAGAGAATGGTGTAAAATATGACTCACCACCAGTGTGTGATTTGGAATCACTTTTATTACTAGGCATTATAAACGAGGGTTGTTTACCCCAGTAATATCAGGATTTTAAATCTAGGAATGTGCATTCCCTCTTGGGGGCTTGAGGAAAGTCAGCAGGTTTATTTCACACCAGCATGCTGATGGGAAGCTTCCTTCTTTTACATAAGGACACACTGATAACTCAAAAATATCATTCAAGACATGTTTTTCTCATGCCGAGGAATGAAATCAAACACTTTTATTCTTCATTATAATAGCTCTCTTACCAAGTGATTGCAAAACTGAAACAGGGATATACCTACAAACCACATTCCTTCCACAAACAGGAATGAAATCCTCACTCTTACTACAGTAGTCTGCTTAAAAAAAGGCACACCCTTGAGCCCTACTTAATACAGCACCTGTACCATCTCCCTCAAGAATGTAATTGAAGCCTAAGAGCAAGAGAGGCTTCTTCCAGCTCTCACTTTTTCCGTGGTCACAGAAACTGTTCACTGAAACTTCCCAAAATGCTGGAGAGGCAGAAAGACGAGTAGAGAAATGGTTAACCCACAGCTGGGAGAAAGTTTCCCTGGAAAATTGGAACACATGCTGTGGCTGTGACTAAATTTCACACTGGTTCTGTTGAGTACAAACATCCACAACTGTGTGCATATGAGAGAGTGGAGAAAAAGAAATGCTCCTTATATATTGGCTTCACCTGCTAGGTTCCTTCAAATGGGTAATGACATGCTCTAGGGAACAGCAGAATCCTTCAGATTTACTTCACATTTCAAGCAGAGATGAGGTGCAAGAGGGGCGGAATAAAAATGTAAGTAAGTAGTCCTCCCTTCCTTGCTCCCACATTTTTTGGGACCTGTTGGGGGTAGTGAAAACTATGGTCTGGCAGAGTTGATTCTGCTGCTTAAGGCTACGCTTGTCAGCACAGAAGTCACCTGGGCTGATGCTGAAGAGCCTTCTGTGTACATAAAGAGGAACTGTGCAGACTGAAGAGGGCAGAGCATGTGCGCACACCCACACATGCATTGTAAAGATCAACTGATTATGTTTTAAACAAACAGGCAGCACTTTGCTGGTCAGAGATAACTACACAACGGAGATTAAGAATTACCAAAACGAGCCAGCACAGAACCACAGAGAGGTTTGGATTGGAAGAGGTGTCTGGAGATCACCTACTCTGACCTCCTGCTCCGGAACAAGTTGTATCAGGTTGCTCAAGGCCTTGCTCAGTCCAACATTAAAACTCTCCATGGATGGAGATTCCACTCTCTCTTCCCATGCCCCAGTATTTAACACTCCAGAATTTCCTCCTATGACCAACTGCAGTTTCTCCTGTTAAAAATTCATGACTATGGATCTCCTGGCTCCTCTAAGAAATGGCTCTGTCTTACTGTGATTCTCCTTAGGTCATGGAAGGCTGCAATTAGGTCCCCCTCAGTCTTTTCCAGACTAAATAAACCTAGATATTTTTAGAAGACTACAGCTATGGGCTGTGCAATAAAGAAAGCATCTGATACCAGTGGACTGCAAAAGGAACAAGCAAAGCAGGCTGTGATCCTCCGGAGTCAACAGCAGAAAGAATACTGTGTATTTCATCATGTGGATGATTCTCACAAAAGCTTTAATTGGTCAAGCACAACACAATTAGAAAACTCTTCTTAAGCTTCAGGAATGACAGGCTACGATCTGTTCTGCTTGTTCACACAGAAAGATGGGAGGGGGGGAATGACATACTGTATTCATCCACATTGGTATGAAAACTACAGAATCAAGAGCTTTCTACTGGAGAGCCAGTCAGTGTTTTAGGGAATATTTCCATGTCTTGAGAAAGTCTGACAGACTGCACAAACAAAATCAACAATATTTGTCCCTGCAGTAGAGGGGTTTAACTGAAGATTGTTCTGTTACAGAATGGCAGGAAAGTGTTTAAAAAAGGAAAAAATAAAAATGAAAATTGCATCTTCACTGAAAGAAGAAATCTCAAAGGGTGTATCAATGCCAAAAGGTAGACAAATTTATAGTTATCTTCCCTAGATAATCAGTAAATCACAGTAGATTGAATATCCAATAACCCTTTCTGCTCCTCAAAGCATTTTTTATCACACCATACAGGGGGAAGCAGAAAGCTGTCTGACAAAATATCTTTAAGTAGACATAGGATTACTGTCCTCTCCAGGTCACCCAACACTGTGCCAGGTAGGACAGAGATCTTCTGCTTTGCCCTTTCCCAAAGGGGATTATTCTACATCCCTATTTAAAAAGAAGACAGGTGGGGAAGACCTTGATTAACTACACTAGCCCTGTCAGGAACTAGGAGGAGATGCAGGGTGAGCAGACTGGAGTAAATCAGTGCTTCAGTTCTCACTATCCACTTCACTACCTGAACTAACTTAAAAGGTTACAGAAGACCCTCAAGCTGCTTGCTCTCAACATGGCTACATTCTTAAGCATGTACTTTGATGCTCAAAATTCTCTTCATTAACAGATACAGCAACTTAAAAAAATAAAAATTAAAAGCCACAACAAAAAACCCAACCAAACACACCACAAAACAACTCCCCAGTCTTCCCCCACAAACTAACATCCAACTTTCCCATGTCCTCTTCCAGTGACACTAACCAAGACTTCAAGTAAATTAGACATGATTCATCTCTCAGTCATATCCTCTGAAAGTAGAAGTCATTTGTGAGTCTGTTTCTTCAGCTGAATTGCAGTCAGGTGTTCACTTAACATTCTTTTACATACGCTGACAGTGACTTGTATTTCCTGCCCCAGCCGCCTGCCACAGCACTCACACAGCAGTATGTACTGGCAACTGATCTCTGAACTGCAAAGGCAGTTAGCTTAGAACTGTCGCTAGCTACAGATCCTACGGAGACATTCCTCTCTGTCTCGGAGAGAAGGGCCACCTCGAGTCTGGCACTGTTCTCTACTGGATGTCACTAGGTATTGGCTAAGAAACTGATGAAATTATTTATTTAAATAAACACCTGTCTCCATGCACCATGGAAAATAAACCCCTTAAAGGACTAAGTGACAGTCACCAGCTTGATTATGATCAGGACATCGTGGAAGTTCAGATACAGGGGTGTGGATGAGTAGCTTCCATTAATTCAAAATACGTTGTGCAGTCCCTATCCCTGGAGATACAAAAGCTTCCTGGACGTGGTCCTGAGCAACCAGCTCTGGGTGGCCCTGGCTAAGCATGGGAGTTGGCCCAGATGACCTCCAGAGGTCCCTTCCATCCTCAGCCATTCTGTGATTCTTACAATTCTACCTTGACAGCCGTGCTACTGAAAAATGTTTCATAAGGGCTCAGGCCCAAAACGAGTCCTGTGATTACCAGTGGTTTAGTTTTCTGCTAAGGATTTCTATCCTTTTACAGAGGGCCACTTGAAAAAAGAAAAAAAAAACCACACAACCAAAAAAAAACCCAAAAAAACCCACACCTCAACAATGTAAAGCTCAAGCTATTTTAACTAACTCTAAAATAAATTATCAAAGGTCTCAAGCCTTTAAGGTTTTACTCATGGCTTTCAATGCTTAAGGCCACCAAAACCAGAAACAGACTGGAGAGGTTATTCAGCTGTTCTTGTTAAGGTACCTCATATAATGTGCAAGGAGAAGGGGGCAAATTACTTCATAGTGAATCAGACTCTGCAGTCTCTATCCTTTCACTTACATGCACGAGTGACGGCTGGTGTGGCTGCCTAGGAAGACACTTCAGAAGAGATGAGAAACTGACCTATAATTCAAGATACCAATATTTATTATTAACTTTGCCATCTGGGAAGCTTATAAACTGTGTCTGCTTTGGGGTGTGGTTCTTTTTAATTTCAGGAATCTCTGACACTAAAAGTAACGCTTAGAAAGGAGAAGATGAAGTTATCTTAACTTTGAAATTATCTTTTGTACCACCTTTATGTTTTCCTCCTTTGATAGCTACAGCAGTCCCTTACATTTTCAAGTACTCCTTCAGAGTGCAAGCAGCTGCCTTGCTTACAAAGATAAATTCTTTAGACTATTAAAACAAACGAAAAAATGGTATATTTAGACTTTGCTCAGTTCTAAATAAGTTTACTCAAATGTTATACATTGTTTATTAACTGAATTTACAGGTTTTTACTTGCTTTATAAAATCATCAGTGGGGAGCATTTAAGAAACATCAGACCCTCACATTTTCCTTGTTACTATACAAATAATGAATGATGACATTCTCACAGAATGACAGTTACCTCTGCCCCAACTGTACCAACAGGCAATCATCAGCCACTAAGCCATGCAGTTACCCTTTGCATAGTCAATGCTGCATTTCACAAACAACCAGAAAAAAACACAAACAAAAAACCTCAAAACCACCGCAACCAACTTCTGCTTCCCTGTATTCTAAACAGCTCCTGCAACCAGAAGCATCAGCATATACAAATGGCACTATTTAGAGTGAAAGCAACGAGGACAAAAAAATAGCCTTTCACAAACTAACAGAAAACACAACTGCAGCCTACTTAAAGTAAAATTTTCTGAGTTAGGCAAGTATCTTTGAAATAATTTGACTAATATATGATCAGCCAGCAGGCAAGCTAGCAAAAAAATCCTCCCTGCCCCCTCATTATTAGGCTTTCTGGAAGCAACATTATAGCTCATGCTCTGCACTAAAATTTCAATTTCGTGGAGTAAGTCCTGGCGGTTTCTTACGGTTCTAGTCTGTTTTCAGAGTAACACACTACTTAGCAATGCAGGAGGTGTGAGACTTCAGAGAAGGTGTGGATCCTTCCACACATACTGGAAACTCACTGTTTTCCAAACTAGTCTTTTGCAGTGTTCTGTCAGCCACTGAGGAGCTGTGGCAGAGCTAGGGAAGGGACCTGGGGTGAGGCTGGGGAGAAGGTACCTCAAAGTCAGAGAGGAAAGTCAGGAATCTTACTATTAGTAAAATCCCAAATCTAGATAAAATAAAACAACATGAATTTGATAAATCATTAAACAGGGCAGCAATTATTTTTACAGTCTTAAAATTTTCTATCAGGAAATCTTATTTCAGTAACAATAACAATATATAACAAAAAACCCAAACATCTAAGACCAAAACATGCATTTCTGCAAGCCTCATACTTAGCATACTTTGAATTTCCTTAGCTACAACCAGATTTATTCTATCAGAAATTGTATATGGTCTCTGAAGAACTAGTGCATGACCTTGCATCTCTTATGAGAAGTCACAGCTGTATTCCCACATTGACTGATAAAGACAACTGAACAGGCAAACCGAGTCCCATCCCCTCTTTGAAAGAGGCCAGGCATTTTAACTCATCTCACTGAAAAATTATTTGCTGCCATCAGAATAAAGCATTTCTTTCTCTTACATGGTAAAAAAAAAAACCAACAAACAAACAAACCCAACAAAAAAACACAAACTAAACACAAACCACCCAAAAAAACCAAACCAAACCAAAACAAAAACCACGACCAAACAAACAAACAAGACACAAACCCAACCAAATAGAACAAAATACACACCAATC
>VWZY01003705.1:473008-487361 GCA_013399075.1 Chloroceryle aenea | reverse complement strand
CCCCAAAAAAAGGCAAACCAAAAAATCAAAACACACAACCCTAATCCAGAAACCTAAGATGATATAAGAGTTGTGGAAGCAGAAGATAGCTTCTTAGAAAACTTCTGATTAATTAAGCTCAGGAAGGAAACAAAATCTCATTGTAAGAACTTAGGGCTAACATGACATGATCAGACTGGGGGTACTTTGAGCAACAGACTGGCTCAGAGATAGCAAGTGGTCAGTAATATCTGTCCCCTACAAATAAACAGACATGTTCCAAATGTCTGCCTACGTAAGCATTTCAACTTGAAATGTAACTTTCTGTTCTTATTAAAGAAGTCAGTAGGACAAACTGCAAGTCCTCCTTCTACAGAGATAATCCCTCTTCAGTTCAAGCAGTCTTTAGATACAGGACTCCACTTCTTTATCTGAAAATTCAAGTGAAAAAATAAAATCTACTAATAAATAATGTCTGAATTTGTGTCAGGTACAGCTCAGCAAGCTCTGTCCCTTACATCCAGCTCTGCCTTTCCAGCCTGCAGCTCTGGTTTAACAAATCTGCCCCTCTGCCCCACATTCTGGGAAGGATTCATCTGGCCACAAACCAGTTTACTTCCTACCCTGTTAAATGCTACTGGTCCAGCTGTGTTGGGTCCATGAGTGATGCGCTGAAAGCACCTCAAAAGAAGCAGTCTCAGGAAAAGCTTCACGTTTCGTTGTTTTAACTAAAAAGATTTAAAGTGCAAAAAGCAAATGATAGGCATAAAAAGCATAAAATCTTTGCATATACATCTTAATCTTTCCTTGGCACTTTTCACATGGTGTCTCCAGCTCACGCTAGGATTTCTCCTAGGATAAGTAAGGAAGCCTGTACTGCTCACAGTGCAGCATCTTGCAGCTCGTCCGCTTTAACAGGCAACAATCAGACTAAATTCAGATAATTCCCTAAATTCTCAGAGTCTTCTACTTCCAGCATCTAGAAATTGATCAACTTTACCTTTGATGTCTCTTCCCCATCATGTCAAAATGGGTATGTCACCAGGACTGATGTCAGGAAGTCATCTCTTCAGATCTAATATGCACAGACACTGCTTGCCCAGAACACCATTTTCTGCTCAGTTTTTTTAAACAATCCTTTCTTAATCAAATCAGTAAATAACCCATCCAAAAAAAATAATTTCCTCAGAATCCTCTATCATGCACGTAAGAAAAAAAGCCAGCTATTTTTCCAACTCCTTGTAAGACTCTGCTAATTTGAAAGAGAAGGTTAATTCTTATTCATAATTAATGTTCATTAGCTTAGTACTAATTAACCATCTTCCTATTCTATACCTTGAATGTTTGCAGACGGGATGTTAATTGGCACATCACACTGGAAGGATCAGAGCAGACAGCCAAGAGGCTCTGCTGTCTCCTCACAGTACAGCAAGGAAGCTGAGCTGTTTCTGCTGCTGACTGCAGTGTATAAATGTACCTGCACTTCTCCCAATCTCTTAATGCTCTTCTTTAAGTGTCATTTAGGTTGTGGTTACCTCTTGGCACATGCCGTGTCCAGACAGAAAAATCATTACTACTAATCCAGAAAAGGTAAACTCCATTGAACCGTATGATCCGTATCCCTTGCACTCCTGTTTCTTCCTGGCCTGTCCTGCAATTGTGTCCCAATCTGCCAGCATTAACAGAGATACACAGCGGTATTTATTTGATGCCTATTCCACCAAGCTGTATTCATACTAAATCCTCCATGTGTATTTAATAAATCACACTAGTTAGGTGGGCAGGATTAGTTCCAAGTCACCTAATGACTATATCATGAGCTGCAGTATTAAAGGGATTAATATTAATCTTAGCCATTTCAATTCACTGCGAGAGGCCAGTCCCCGCTCCAACAGGAGCCGCAGCAGGCAGTGCAAGAAATTCTAAACAAGAGCATGAAGATTAATGAGGGCTTCCTCATTCTGCCCATGAGTCTTCCCTACCAGGATACAGGGCAGCAAATCCCCAGCAAAGACAGGCTCATAAATAAACACACAACACCACAAATACTTGGAGCAGCTGAGCCCGGCAGAGAGTTGTTTTCACTCACTATCTGCTTCTCCTGTAACCCACACCTCCAATCACACTCAGGAATTTGAAAGGCTTGCACAGCGGCCGATTTGTTTTCTTTCACATAAAAGCACACACCTCATTACTCATAACAGATTACTCATTTTAAATGAGTTTGTGGAACTAATAGCCAAAATGAGCTGTGTTCAGAGAGGATGAGAGCAGCAGGGGAATCTGAGAAAGTCACTCACCACACTGAGGTTAAAAAGGATATCAGACTCCAAACAATTTCACTTGCTTTATTCTTAGAAAGAATGACAATTGTAAGCAGAAGGACTTCTTAAAGATGGAGAGAAAGCCCCTCCTATAAGTGTGTGTTAAACTGAAACACCAAAATGGACTGATACAACTAAACAAACTGATTTTCAGACAGAGCGCTGCATTTCATCATCACACCAGCAAAGATCCCAAAGTGAGGGTTCTGGTCTCACCTCCACGGACTCGTAATAATATCAACCATAATCACTAGCACAAACATTTCAAAAGTCAGTCTCGGTCTACTGCAAATTTAGATGTAGTTGAGTGCTGAAAAAGAAGTATCCTTTTACAGCTCACAGTTAATTCAGGGTGCCACAGAAGCTACAAGAGTCAAACAGCTGCATCCTGGAAACTGTCTGGGAAAAACACTAGATGGAAAAAGGGGAGTTGAGTCAGCAGTATTCCCTGCCTTCGCTGAAAAACTCTAGGCCCTCAAAAAAAAGTCAGAGATCAAGTTAAACTGGAGTCTAGGCCTGCCACAAGCTATTAACAGCTCCAGGCGCCAACAGCAGCCTCCAAACCTCAGCACGGATACAGTGCAGAGCTGACTATGGCACACACCTGCTTGGAAGCAAATGGCTCGCAACTGAGGAACAGGAAAGGACGCCCACATGAAACATGACAGGGAAAAAGTCTTGAACTCTTGTTATACTAACATGTAAGCGATGTGAGTGAATGGCCCTAGCTTATCCAAGTTTATAAACGAGAACGCCAGCAAACAGACTTACAGTGGAACCACATCACATGCAGCTGAGCAGATGGAAAGGGTTCCCTTAAATGCACTGTCCAACCCTTCCAGAGGCAGAATGGAGAAGAGACAGTTGACATGTTCTGTATTTGTAAACAATCTGCTGTTCTTTCACACAGGAAATATCAGGCAGCAAGTAACTGCACAGCTCACACTCTTACATCTCTTTGTCCTGTTTGGTATGGGGACTTGTTTGTTTGTAAGGAAAGGAAAAAGGAGGAAAATTCAAGATTCAGCAAGAGACAATGTGCACAGGCTTTACACTCCATTAGCCCTCGGTGATCAGAGAACTCAAGTCCTGGTGCAGCATTTCAACAGTACAGGTATGCTACAGGCCATGCAGTTAAAACCAGTCCAGATGCTTGAAGAAGGATTTTGTGTAGTGGGACATGCTATTTTCAAATGGGTGGAATATTTCATGCTTCCAACACACATTCAGAACTAGGCAGACTCTTGAATGCATTTTTCAGGACAAGTAACCAAAGACCCAATAGAGCCAGATAAACGTTTAATGGTTTTTAACTCTAGAATGGCTGATTTACAAACTAACATATATTGAGTTTGATACTTAAAACCACACAAAACACAAGACTTGATCTCACATTTCAAAATTACTATTAAATTTAAAAAACAAACAAACAAAAAAATTAAAAAAGGAGAAATATTAAATATCTACCCCAGGTCTGAAGGTTTAAGCTGATACGAAGCTATCCTCAAACACCATTATGGTTATTCCAACAGCAAATTAACATCTGCCAAACTTCTACAACCGCAAAAGGCTAGAGCACTTGACATGTTTCATCTATGCACGCCCCTAATCCCGAATGTGCAGACTCTAAAGCAGAGTTCCAGCCAAGAGAAACAACGTAGTAAACCTTATACTCTTGTGACCAAATTGGAGCCCTTAGTCATTAGTGCTGTTTTCACATTTACTCTAGTCCAATCTGAAATACATACTTAAAAACTGTAGTAACTCGCTTAAAAATTGTATTTCAGGGTTCTTTTGAACAAGGCAGTTTTCATAGTTTTCATCAAATCTACTTTCAGAAGATGGGTTCCAGTGAAAGACGGAAGTTTGCTTTTTGAGCAGTGAAAACTGTTAACTCTAGTAACTCAGTTGACAAGTGGTGGTGAGCAAGAAACCAGTTTTCTTCTACCTACGAAGTTTCATTTCTGAAATGTTTGCTCTTTATAAACCAAGAAACCAACAAAACACTACCACGCTTTCAACACCTCAGTTCTTTGTTTTCTGGGGGTTTAGGGTTTGGGGAGGGGCGATCCTTTTAAATGCAGAAGGCAAGGCGCTGAAAACAACGCCGCCTGCACTCCAACTCCCCTGCCACCACCAGAACATAATCTGGAACTTTCACCTTGTTTTACAAAACCAATAAAAGCAAACTCTGTTTACAGATTGAGAAAGGGGGCAGATGACAGGGTATTTTTAGCACTTTGGCAGGCACAAAGACAGTCCCAGTACCAGACATTCTTGTAGTGCTAACAGGCTGCAAAACTCTCATACGAAAGATGTTATTCAGACCTGTGGACACTGTATAAATATAGGCGTATGTGAGAACTATTTCTGTGCACGATAGCAAATTTTTCCTCCCCGTGAAGTCCTCTATAGATGAAGCCATTCTGCCTGCTGCTGTGTCCACAGTCCATTCTGCACACAAGGTCAGGCCCATCCAGTGGAGCTGCATCAGTCTCCTGGAATGCTGAAGTCCACATATTTGCCATTCAACATGAAAACTGCTTTTCAAGTTCAATCAGCTATAAATGTTGCTTTGTTTTAATTTTCCACTGAACTTCCTGGAACCTATTATCAGACTGTCAGGGATGTATATTTAGCAATGGCAACACGGCCTCTTTGCCGCTGCCCCACTGCTCATGTCACCTCCAATAAACAGAAAAACAATACCCCAGCAAATGACATTTTTTGCAGGCTATTTACTGCCAGTGTGAGGTAGTGGGTGAAACTGGAAGTGCACAAAGAAGCCTTCATCCATTAGAAAAAAAATTAAAATTAAGAAAAAAAAAGATCCCTAAGGAAAGGATCCAAAGGAAACACTAATATACTACTCATACATTAAATCTCATCTACTGCCTCAAGCTGATATCCACAAGGCTCTTCTTAATCTAAGTGAAAAATAATTGAAGAGAAAAGCTGACTCCAAAAATACTTGCCTTTTATACCTGCAAATGTATGAAATTCAAAGTCCTTTCAAATGGTCATGCATAAAGTGACTGCATTTGCATAATTATCCTTATGCAGTACTGCTTGAGTGCTAGAACTTAAGACAAAAAAGTAAATAAAAAAATTAACACGAAGTCTGGGTCACCTCCTTACTGAAATATTCCCTCATAAAGAAGGGTTCTCACTCCTGCTTGTGCAAACTAAATTTAATAATTATCGACTTCTCTCAAAAGAAACAGAAGACATTGCCAACTGGGAAAGGAACAGAGATACAAAACTCAAACAGCTCAAGGACTGCAGTATATTGTTAGCACCCTTTATGATAGATGGCAAGTTACATGTGGAACTAAGAAAAATAACAGCAATTGAAAGAATTTCACATGAAAGTCCACTTCAAGAAGTCAGAAAGTGTTGAAACCCCCTCATACAGCTAACATCTGCATACAACTAACTCGAGAGTGTGAACAGTTAGTCTAGCCTTCCATTCTCCTAGTTATGGCAACCTTCACTCGAGGCTTGAAAGCAAATACTACTTCAAACCTGTGGAGATGCATAAAGGCAAGCTCTGGGATCTGAGATTTTACCTTTCTGCAGATAGAATCACCAGGTTCTGCACAGGAAAAAAATATAAAGGAAATACACATGCTGGTTATTTCATTATTTGAAGTCAGCCTGAACAACTAAAGGTAACCAATAACTGAGAAGAACTGAATTGAAAATTACTGTCTTTCTCAACAGGATGGAGTACTGTCAATACCACATTAGCCAGAAAAACTATCTCTAAAAGATCTTGTACACCAATGCCAGGATTACAATTGTTGCACCCTGAAACATGCCAATTTTTAAACTAGTTCATTAAGAGACTCTTCCTGAAGGAAGCTTTCACCAGCACTACCAGCACAGATACACCAAAAAACATACAGAAAAGACGTGCTACCTGTGAACTGTAGGCACAAACTGCCTCTTTTCCTTTCTCTTCTACACAGTTGCCCCCTAAGACTTGCCCACAAGGACTCTCACTCAAACCAAGGGTCATCCTTCTTAATGCTCACACAAAATTAAATCTACATGACATAGTAAGAAAAAGTGCAATACAGAAAAAAGTTGCAACAGAAGAGAACACTATAAGAGAAAACCATCTGTCCAGCCACCCCAAAACATCATGTGTGCAAAGTAGTTGGCAGCTCTAAGACAGTGACCATCAAAACTTGTTCCTTTTTAGCTGCAAAACCTTTGCAACTGGAAAGGGCAGCCAGCAAAGCCTGTAGAGCAGCACATTGAATTCCTTCTCCTAAGGTTCACTTCAAACGGGAACTATGGCTGTGTAATTACTAGACAATTGACAACATAGCTTGGAGCAAAATTTGTGTGACATTTTAATGTACCAAACCACTCTGCAGCTTCCTGACAAACACAGCAGTGGGTAAAAACAAACTAACAAAACACCTTTTTTATTAAAGCTAACATTTGTTTTTTATATGCTGCCTATTATTCAGAGACTGAAATTATCTCCCTTCTATTTTCTGTCAGAGCTAGTTATGGTCAAATACAATTTAGAAAGCAATACCAGCAAACTTTATTGGCTGAGGTCACTTAACTGGATAAGACACAACTTAATAGACAAGAAGGNNNNGGGGGGGGGGGAAGAGAGAGAGAAAAAAACCCTACACAAATTGCATAAGGGTGAATTAAGAGGCAAAAATCTATGACCTGCAAAAGACAGTTCTTGTCCTACAGGCTGTGATAAACACCTCCCTGAAGGTCAACACTTGTGACACCTGCAAACATTAGCTCTGCTATCCTTGGTTTACATACTTTATCTTAAAAGAATAAATAACGATTTTTGATGAGGAAGGAGACTGAATATTGGGAATAAAACCTGCTAAAACTCTAACTGAGGATTGCTGAGGCTGTTAATTGCACTAACACATAGAGTGACTCAGTGCTAAGAATTTCTTGCAAGCAAGTATCTAACACCAGACAGGGCTATACAGCACCGCCAGCCACCCACTGCCTCAGCAGAGATCGAGCAAGGCAGACTGTTTCCTACTTCTGAAAAGAAACTACGGATTACTGTAATAAATGTGTGACTGCAAGTCCCTCGAAGACAGAATAATTCAATTAAACAGCCATTAAACATTAAATTATTGATAAACAGAAACTCCACCACTCTGAACACAAATACTCACCAGCCAAATTTTAAGGAAATAACTGACTGCTTTCAGAACAAGGGTAATACAATGTTAAGTTCCTCAGGGGTTGAGTTTATGGCTTTACACGGCACCTGGGATAACCCAGCCTAATTTCTAACTGGGGTCTTCGAATGGTGAAAAACTCAGTACTAAGAACATCTGTCAAAAACATATATGACATGGCACAGGAAGACCCTTGTAAACATTGAGACCCAGTGCAACCAGATCAGTAAATGGAAATTCTACATGAACTCCGAGTGGAATCTTTTTCCACCTTTCAGATAATTTATAGCTTAATGTCAGCTAAACATAGTAACTAATCCCATTTGTCCACTGAAAGTAAATTCTTGGCTGCTCTTCCAACGTCATTGCAGGCATTGCTGTCAATCCCCAAACTGTGGCCTGTCCAATCAAAGTGTCAGCACTTACCTGCTGCTCAACACTTCAGACACATGGGCTGTCATATCAGTCAGTGACTGATCAGGCGCAGAAATCAGATAGAGCTTTCTCTTGACAACCAGATATGATGAGAGTCCAAGCTACGCTTCAGTCTCCGAAGCCTAACAAACACGTGCCCACATGAGCAGAAGGCAGCTTTACTGTTTGTGACTGCTATCATCTCTGCAAACACTCGGCACCAACAGGCCACTGAGAACAGCGGGAGCTGCAAGGAAACAACCTCCTCCTCTTCTGTAGGTGATTACAGGAAAAAATCCTAAATAGCCAGTCCAAGGATCAGAAGTCCTCTGAAGACTCAAAGGAATTCAAAATAACGAGGAGAAAGAATAACCACTTTGAGCCTCAATTCCCACTACAAAGTCTAAATCCAGAGGTGAGGAAAGGAGTCATGCTTGAAATAAGACCGGTCTCCCTCCACACACACTTTAATTTTTATACCAAGTGCAATATAGCAACTGGAGAATTATAGCAGAAACAAAATGATACCATTCACCTTATAGAGCCTACTGAGTATTGGTGAAAGAATTTCAGTTTATACCTTGGTTTTGGAGCTTTAGAAGGTAGTCCTGTAATTTAAATCTTGCATGTGCAACTTTCCACCTCTTCCCTGACCTTGGCTGTATATGAATCAATGAATGAAAAGTAATTTGGAATTTATGTTTCGTATTTTGGATGCTTCCAGTATCTTGTGCTACAAGCTGATTTTGTCTTTGCCAGGTAGGACTCCACACAAGTCATCTCACATGCTCATGTAGCTAGCACACAGCTATCTTGTCAAGACACTGTTCCCTCAGCGAGTCCCTGAGGCAGCACTGAACAAACGCAGGCAAGGAAGTATTGCTCTGTGCTATTTCTAGCTCACACCAATCACTTCAAAACAAGCAACATGGCCCCAATAAAACAGGTCCAGCCATTCCAGTACTAAGTTTATCAGTAATAATGTCAAAGCTCCACAAAACTTTTCTTCCCACCACAAGTGCAAAAAGCCTATGCCAGGATGACCTTAGATTTTTTTTAGCTCATGAGTCAAGTTTGCCCAGTGCTGTCATCATCTAATACAGAGCACAAGCTGGACAGCAGGAAATGACTCCAGAAGCCACAGCTGTTGCACAGCCCAGTCTTCATCTTCAGCCATGAGAACTACTTCATTTCTTTCTTTGATCAACATGGCCAATGACTAAAAAAGGACAGTGCCTAAACCTGAGAATAATAAAGAAATTTCCACCATTCACATCTCCACTTCAAATACAGAGAAACTCTACAAAAAAAACCAGCCTAGTACTTCTCTGCTCCATGAGTTTAAGTCCTTCGAGAGCTCTTTCTCCAACAGTGTGCATTCACAGAGCTGTACCAACAAATCGTGTCTACAGTCCCAAAGGCTCAGAAAATCTCAGTACAGTCTACCACAATGTAATACAGAAGAGTTCTTTGCAACAGAAATATTTTAGGATAAAAGTGACTGACAGCAAATGCACACTGCCATGAAGACTTGATGCCACTGGGAGTAATAAGATTATCAAAGGCTTTCCAGACGATATTAAAAAAAAGTTACTAAATTATTCTGCCCACAACTGTCTTCCAGTTCCTTTCTTTACCAGAAGCAATCTCAGGGAAATGTCTCTACAGTTTCAGGGAAAGAGGGGAGCAGAGAAGCACGTATGTCTGAACTGCATTTTAATCTCCTATACTTAGGACACTATTTGGCTAAGTTAAAAATAAAAAGGAAGTGAAAAGCAAAAACTGCCAGTAAAGAAATCCCTTCTCATTTCACTTTACTTCAGCATGGCCCATACTAAAAGCTCCTTTTGCAGATTGACACCAGATTAGATCCACAAGAAACACAGATACAATTCCTCAAGGTGTGTACAACAGACTTCCCGCGGAACCTGGGAAGGTTAATTCTGTGCTTCAATTCCCCATCTGGAGTGGCAGCAACGCTTCCTTTCTCCTTTCTTTCTCTGTGCCACTTCTAACGGCAACATTTATGCATGCTCAATGCTTCAAAACAAGTGGTCTAACCATACACAGAGTTCCTGAAAACTGCCACAGTACAAATTATATTATTTTAATAAACACACTAAAGCAGCAGCTCACACTTTGCTTTAATCGAGTTCAATTATTAGTCACCAGATTCCTGTGAACTATTTTCATTGAGATCACTGTTGAATACTGTTCTGCATCTATGGCAAACCAGTACCTGCGGCTTCGCAGGCTCCCGAAGTGCTGTAATCAACATTCTGAGAACAAATGCACTCCAATATGTTGGAGACTGATCACATCTCCATAACTTGAGTAGCAGGAAAACGTTTTTCCAGGAGATGAACTCCTTTACAGTATAGCCCCTCCCTCCGAGAGCATATATGGAGGAATAACTTCTTTCATAAAGAAAACTGCTTTGCAATTTAAGTAATTGCTTAAAACATAAAAGCTATCAAGAAAAACAACAGCAAAAACCCTACCCACTCTGTGTCTGTAACTTTTATTCAGGTATATCCCCTAATAACAGAAAATAAAGACTGTGAAATTGCTCCCCAATGACTCTGCTCTCATTAGCCTGGGAAAATCTGCAGATGAGCAATGGTATGATCAATAACTAGACTGACACATCAGAGCGACAGCTTCACCATCCAGAAGCAGAACTGCTCGGATGTAGGGGGAAGAAGTCGAGCTATGTCCACTTCCCAGCTCTAGCTAAATCCATCTATGCACTCAAGTAAAGGAGGCATTCTGTCCTCTTCACAAAGTGGACATCAGAGGACAGCATTAATGTGCAATTTGATGACCTGCCAATACCCACTCCATCATGGGAGAGGAAGGCATACAACCTAATGAATAAGAATGAGATATTCGTTAGGATTTTGTTTACACATTATTATTCAATACTAACTTTCAAAATGGACTGTGATAAACAGGAGAGAGATATTCTATACATGGTATTAGGCAGAAAAAGGTGCTGTGCTTTAAATTCTCCTTTTCCCTTAAAACAAATTAACATTTCAAGTATAGATAAACCTTTACCAGGGAGTAAAGGGATGGCTTACAGAAGGGGTTTGGGGTGGGGGGAATTACTTGCACACAATACAACAGTGGTGCAAAGATAACAGAAAACTGGGTATTTTCATGCATAAATAAACACATTATCATAGTACCCTCTGCATGACTTGCATTTGAGCATCTAATTTACCAATAATCTTTAAAAACTCAGGAAGGAGTGGAAAAAACAACACCTGTGGAATTCTAATTTTGAGGCAAAAGTACATACTCATCTTTACTTTCACATATTGTCCTTCATCTCACACTTTAGCCTTCATTTACTTAGTGTGCCTACCAATACATGTTCCGTGCTAGAAAACTACTTATTGACACTACAAGACCGGAATGAAAACTTCATTCTGTTGCCTGCAAGCTGCACACAGGCAAACCACTGGTTTTGTCTAGCCAAAAAAAAAGAAACCCAAACCAATTACATTAGGAAGGTACCCTTAATCAGTACCAGGACTGCTGGCCACAGCTTCTCCTCTCTCTCCTCCACTTCATAATGCCTATTATCTAACTGAAAAGGAAAACTCTGATACTAATGGCTTCTGACACCTGATGAGAATAAAGAAACACAAAGGGACCTGGTGATGTGTTATTTAACGCATGACTGTTGTAATAGGGCTGTCTAATTTTTGGAGGCACAGGGCCCATATCCAATGCCCCTCAGAGCAACCCATCAGCTATTTGCCACATTCCATTCACCACATCACATGACTGCGTTATTGGCAGTTCTGAAGGTTAGTTTAATCAACTTTTGTATACTACATTAATTTACTGCATTAGAAAAGGTTAATTACAAGCAGAGCTAAGAGCAGAACAATTTGCCATATGCAATATCATAAAATTTTTACTGTTCACAAAAAGAACCAAACATCTCAGAACTAAGTAGGAGCTACAATCAATTCACAATAATACTGCACTTTTCAACCATTTCTCACCATGCATTACATGTTGGTGTCCCCAGACTAAAGTTCTGCAATGTGAAATTTAAGGCACAAACTGACAGTTCCCATTCATTTAAATATAAATTCACCTAAATATCTCATCAGTGGGTATATCTGAAGTCCCTTACACCAACCTGAAATTTGTGCATGGAAGTCAGCTGCACAGAAAAGCGATGGCTGTTTCCAGAGCTCTAACAGGTTATCTCCACTCTTGCAGGCAGCTCAAGATGTGGATGGTTAAGTTTTAGGTCACTGAAAGACAACTTCTTTATTAAGAACTATTTTGTCCATTTGTGCTTAAGCTACCTAAATTCCATATCCCCAAGTCTGAAAAAGTCATCTTCCATCAAAACCCAACTCCACTCAAGACAAGACCCCTACATCTCAATTTTTAATTAATTTCAGCATAAAAAAGCTTACTGACAAATTCTTTGAAAACCATTCTATACTCGATACCCTACACATTCACAGAGAACACACTGAATTTCTTGTCACAGAGGAAACCAACTAAGCCCTAGCTGTCTGTTTAAAACTCTGCCTCAACCAGGAAACCAAAGCTAGTATTTGTCCAAGCAAAATGGACATGCTGCAGTGTTGGGGGGCTGAAGGGGAAGGCAGCACTACTAGATGAGACAGGTTTTTACTTGCAATAGTAAGGAAGCAGTAAAGTACTTTTCTGACACAAAATGATCACATATTTCAGTCTTTAAACTGGATTTTCATACAAAGAAAAAAAAAGTTCCTCCCCTCACTCTGCCTCCCAAGGGTGGCTTATAGAAAGATAGAAGAGAAAAGACAAGTAATAATGAACCCACATTTGATTACCCTATAAATTATTAGGCTCCATGAATGCTGGAATTCTTGTTTGCTGTAGCTAACAGTAGATGAAATGTAAGTGCCATCCAGAATCAGAGGATGCACAACACAGCAAACAGCCACATCTCCTTTCTAACACAGCTATGGTTAAACCGTGCTACAGAAGAACACAGACCCTATTTCACCACTGCTTCATCAGTCACAATCGGAATGACTACAAATCTGATTTATACTGCCACTGAAAACCTGTGCAGCAGACCAAATGCCAAGCAATTGCAGTTCAGCCTCTTGCAAACCCTACTGGTCAAAATTAATCTGGCAATACAGCGGCTACAGTTCAGAAGCTGTTCTTGTATCCTACACAATGCTTCTGTCAACACTTCAGAGACCCCAAACCCAATTCATTATATTTGTCTGGGACCCTCTATCCACCCAGAATATTGTCAAAAGCTGTTAAAGCAGGACAATCACACCTAGCATACACCAGGTATGTCATTCCCTGGTGAAAGGGCCACCAAGTGGCCAGATTTACACCTCCTAACCAGCCACTCCAAGGCACCTCATTGCAATGACTTCTATTAATCACTACCATTTGTCCCAAGTCACATGGAAACTTGTAGCCTCCTGCTCCTTCCAATCCTCTTTGCACAACTAACAACATTTCATCCCAAAACACTACCTCTCTGATTTCAGCCATGAGTTACTTCAGAGCCCACACAGGCACCAGAACTGTTCATTTTTCTCTGTTTCTGGTAAAAGGAGCAGCAGCAGGAATTATGCTATCATTCCAGTAGTTTGATTTATATATGGAAATCAAATGTCCAGGCATTAGAAAGCCTAAACTACAACGAAACAAACGAAACAAACCAACCAAACAACAAACCCCAACCATTGAAAAATGTGACCTTCAGTGCCAAGTGAGTGCCTTAAAAGAAAACTCACTACTCTCCTTTCTACACCTGGTCATTTACCAGCCCATGAATCCTGGAACATCATCCTTTAAGGAGCAGTTTACACAGTGACTGCACACCACATTCTTCTTTCCAGACATGTATTACTAACAATAGAATGGATCCATCAGTGTGATTGAAATTTAAAATAAAAGAAGAGAAAGTGACAATACGTCCTTCAAACAACTTTAATAGGTATTAGTCATCTCCAAACAGGTAAGAGAAGTGACTAGGATGAAGCTGGAGATGAGTCAGATCAGGCAGCTGTCATCAGCCTGCATTGCTACTTAAACACCAAGGAAACCTTCCCATCAGTCTTTAAAGGGGCAATTGGTAGGGCTGTCATCTCAAACATTTTCCAACAAAACCAAAAAAACTTACTCAAAAGAGATAAATTCAGTGTGCATCTCTTTGAAATAAAATGTATCCCACCTTCTAACAAATTAACAGATGAATCCTTTATGCCTCCAGACATCTCATTATCCAAGTAGAATTCTCTTTCTCATGGCTTATCACAGTCACATCTGGCCTCTATTATCAGCACAATCAAGACTCTGTAGGCCAGGTTATCTACACAAAAGGCAATTACCTCTTGTTTTGTTTTAATTTTATTCATGCCTTTTTAGTTAGCTGTCACCTTAATGCCCACCAATGGCCTTCCTCAT
>VWZY01003705.1:447482-472904 GCA_013399075.1 Chloroceryle aenea | reverse complement strand
AAAAAAAAAAAAAGAAAAGCTGCTGAGATACCGAAGTCTCTTAATGCAATCACCAAAAAGGACAAGTGCATAAATGCACTTTACTCCCCTTCCCTCTCATTCTGACTGATTAACCATGACCTTCTGTTTAAAATTGTTACTCAGGTCAAACCCTTCTGAAGGCCTGGCTCATCTATAAAGCACCAAGGTTAATTTTCAACAGATTCCATTACAGTCTGTTCAGCTATCCTAGCAATGCTGTTTGAACACACTTCCTCCACAGAGCAAGCAGGTCGTTTTCAAGGTGGTGTTAGCTGTCTTGTTATTTTGAGAAAGCCAACTATGTCCTTCAGCCCCCATACTCAACCCTTCTCAGCCCAGACCAATAGAGAACCCAACGCAGGCTTTACCCACTCCAAGAGTGAGGGATATATTATATACAACAGCACAGTCACTGAGCAGGGTGGCAAGGAGGCTGCCTTTTGCTAGTGTCAAGCTCAAGTCATCCTTGCCCACCACATTTTTTCACTTAGCAGCCAAAAGCCATTAGGACAGGAGAGGTGATGAGTTAACACATCATTGTTAGTGGCTGACAAAATAGTCCTTCATTAGCCAGCCTTTAAGTGGACCTCACTTGGCTAGCAGACATTGTCCTAAATGGTCAGTCCCTGGGGCTCCAGAACAACTGTTCCCCACTCTCACCATGAGGCTGAGAACTCTGCAATAAGCAACCACCTAAGTCTGTACCTACTTAGGGAATTTACACCTAAGGCAATGCAGGAACTCCTGGCTAGCTGCAGAACATCTTCAGGGATGCAATAGCTAAAAAAATATAAAGGGTATTATTAGTAAAGCAAGCTGACAGTGATCTGTCCTAAAATATGTAACTTTTTTTTTTCCCCTAACACTGGTTCTCATTCTAACCCTTCAGGTTATCAGGTGTGTTAAATCCAATGAAGTCTTGCAAACAGCTCTGACAGCCCTCCTCCCCACCCCATCTTTTTGCATCATTACACAAAAAACATCCTTTAAGTTATCTACACTGAGCTGCTGATGTGATATAATGGAACTTTAAAATCCAGGTTCTGAATATACTGCATGTGTGCACTGCCCGAGGATGTGTATTACACTGGCAAAATGTTGCATGACTAAAGTCAACAGAACCGCTTTGTACTTTACATGAAACACGCTGTGTAAGCAGAATGACTTCTGCACATCTAACAGTCCATAGCATAAATTTATATAAGCACAGTGACAGTCATGGAGGGAACACAGTTCTTATTCCTAACTACCACAGATGTGCTGACACGTAAACAGCACAGGTAAGCTTGAGGAGCTGACAGACTAGCTCTGGAGAATCCTGCTGTGATGAAACAAGCACTCAAAATTCTGCCCAGACCAACCTTTGCAACTGTCTGATGCACTTCTCTCCAAAATTATCAACCCCTACAACAGACTTAAAGGAAACACAGCCACTTCACAGCCACCTCAGTATGAAGTCCAGCAGATGACAAAAAGGTACAATCCCTGACCATCATCCCTATGTTGACACCAAATTTTTTTAGGCATAATTACATGGCAAAAACTCCCCCCGCCAGCACAGCATTTTGCTCAATGGAATGAATGGTTTACAATACTGGATGGGACTCTCGAGTATGACTTGCCAGATGTCATCTGGCAACTGCCTTAGTCTGCTGGACAAGAAAAGGAACTGCCCCCTCCTAAACCTTTTCACTTCACCCACGTTTAAGAAAGTCAAGGAGGAGAACTTTGCAGCTACTGATCGATGCCTAAGACTAGCTCACCAGGGAGCAAATCACTGCCAGTCATCCCTAAAGAAAGGGGATACTTACTCTTCATTCATATCCCAAATTGCAGCTTTTTCCAAGCTAAGTTGCACAGAACTATATGAAACCAAACTAAAAATAGCTTCTAGAGGGTTTAACACTGGGAACCTCCATTTTTTTCACTGACTCAGAACAGAAGACTCGAAGTATTTTGCTGTCTCACGAGAAAGGACTAGTGCTAGATCAATAAATGTGGTATGTCCACATACGATGGCTCTTCAGCCTTGAGCCCCACACCCAGGAAGCACCCAAACCAAGATTCAGGACACAGCTCTGCAGCTACAGGGACACCAGCCACCCTGTGAAGCCAGCCCACTCAGCAACACAGAGAGGTGCAGTTTCTACCACGCAGTCATTCCCTGTGCAGCACCAAGGGTTAATATTCAGATGGCAGGCTCAGTCCCGAAGAGATGCATCTCTGAATTGAATTTAGGTTCAGAAGGCTTGTACTGAGCTTTATGTGCCTCTGAATCCTGGGGTGACTCTGGCGCACTAAATGCCGATATTTGTATGAATAAAAATGAAGGGATTTAACAAATCTTGTTCCTGCACACAGTTGTCAAAAAATCTGACCTTTAGAACAGGAAGAAGAGGGGGGGATTTAAAGGTTTAAAGAAGAGGCAGTGGCTTCCTGATGTATAACAAACCTTTGAAAAATTATGAAGCAGTGAAAATCCCCTACAGGTCCCAACAAAATGTGTCCAATTTGCATTCTTGCAAGCCTTCCATACACACCACTCCGCTCCTGTGTGTACACAGGCAAATAAATCCCTAGGAATAATACAGTTGGGAGCTGAATCTGATCTCCAATATATTATTGCTCCAGAGCTCCATTCCAACCTTCACAAATGGCTTTTTTTTTTTTTTTTTTTGTTCCAGATAACTAAATCAAAGCAGTCCTGATAAGCTTTCAAAGCAGGGAATGTGAGGAATGGTTTAATGAATGTTACAACTCAACCTGTTACAGGCTATAGAGCATTACAGAAGAAGATGGGGGGGGAACAAAGCACATATGACACTCCATGTCTGGAAGTCTCATAAATTCAAATCCAGAAGCACCTGCCTTTCTAAGCCCCTTTATATTAAGCCCAACAAAAACCCAGTCCTGACTGTGCAAAGGGCCATAAAGAATGGGAAGCAAGAAGAACGGTGTCAGACAAATACAGGGGTTTTCCTACTGAAAAGTTACATTAGTTGTGAAGTTTGACACAGAAAGATTAGAGTCTTAATGGGCTTATGAGGGAACAGACCAAAAAAAAAAGCAAGCATGAACAGCAAATTAAAAGACAAAGGGAACACAAGTCATGGAAGACAAAGCTTAAAAAGATTTTGGAAAAGCAAGCTCTTTTTGAAAAGCAGCTTCTGTGGTATTTACCTTTGGCCCTAAAAGCAGTTTGTGCACTACAAGAAACTCGGGCAGTTTCTGCAGAAATAAAACTTCAGCTATGCATGCACAGGGTGCACTTCAAAGGTCTCTGTCTGTCCTAAGCTCTGGCTTGCTTTCACTGCTTTTCTGCCTCTAGCGTACGTGATTCTTCTCTCAAAACTAGTAAAAGGTTGCAGCACAAATATTTTACAACAGTCTTTTGTAGCTGACATAGTTCTGTGCAGTTTAAGTTTGTGGGCTCAGACCCAAAGATTAAAATAAGATAGTACTTCAGGTAATTTTCATAAAGTGGAATTTCAACTCAGAAAATACCAGACACGAGGGTATCTCACAATAGCAACGATCATCTCCACTCCCATACAGCTTATCACCTAAAAGGTTTTCAAGAGGAGGTCAAGAACAAAGTAATTATGCTCCCACTTAAATTCTATACACCTACATGTCCCAGTTCACTCCTTTCATCATCTTATTACAGGAATTCTTGCTCCCGGAATTAGTAGCAAAAACAGTAAAACAGTTTAAAAGCTCCAAATAAAAGAACTATCTTGATAAAATTAAACAGGTGAGATTATCAGAGCAGGTTAACAATTCAGCACTTCCTGCTAGTAAATAAGGCTTGACAAGCTTTCAGTATTACCTGCACAGTTTCAACTAAGTGTTGTAGAATGAAAATACACTTACAGAGATTACGTGTGTCCTATTCACCTGCCAACACCCTATCAACACAGCTCAGTCGGAGTTACATGTAACTCTCTTGCCATCCTGAATAAATGAATCACCAGGAAGACCCATCCAGCGCAAAACCATTCTTACAGTGAAGCAGTGATCCCAGAAGAAACCCTGCAGCAAAAGCTCCTGTAGAATTTTAACTGTTCTAGGCACGTTCCTCACAGCAGCAGGTCCAAAAACTTCTGTAACTGTTCCCAAATTGCAGTCTCTTAGCATTTTTCCCATTTTCCCATTACCAAATCTTTCTCTTTCCTTTCCAATTTAGCACAAGTTATCTACTATTATTTTTCCTGCTTCAACTTCTAATCCACATTTAGTTCCCTTACAATGCTGCAGAGCATTCCACGCGACAGGTATCTAATAAATAAACTTAAACAGAAAGCTGTGTGTTTTCTGCTGCTTTAAAGACATTTAGCCATCTTGCTCACCAACAAGTCAAAGAAAATGGATTACTTTTCACGAACTACAATTCCTTGGCTTTCTGTTCACATCTCTCCATGTTCAAAACCAAAAAGTGTTTGTGGGAAATTTAAACTCTGCTAATATGAAGATTCCCCATTTCTTACACTTAACTCAAACTGACACCTCTCTTCCATGCCTACCAATACTACTCCGTATTTCACTACAGACAGCAGAATCATAAACTCATTTAGGGTGAAAAAGACCTTTACGATGGAGTCCAAACATTAACCAGCACTGCTAAGTACACCACTAAACCAACGTCCCTACCCACCACATCCACACATCTTTACAATTTCAAAGCTCTTTACAATCTCCCTGTGTTTTGGTCCTTCTTTATTTCTTTCAAATTTAAGTAACTGCAATTCCTTTTAATATCACAGTCTGATTCTTTCAGTACACTGTAGAAAATCTCATCTTCTTGCCTTTAGCTCACAGCAGAACTATTGTTATTTTAAAACAAAATACAAATGTTGAGAAAAGGAACAATACCCTTTTATTAAATGCTGGTAGACACATAAGCAAAGATAATATAGACAGAATATACGTTACGCTCGATTTAGTTTCTGTTGCTTGATAGCTAATTAAAAAGTAGTTGCCATACAAACTGACAGTTGAGACACAGAAAAACAACAGTTTGCAAGTACCAGATGATCCTGGACACAGGTGTCTTTTGATGTAAAATTCCACCTGCAACAGAAGTTCAGCCCTTTCTGGTTTATTCCAGGGTGAGCCAGCAAAGAAAAAAATTAAATGGAATAAAGAACTAGATTAGAAGGGCTTTTAGGAATAGCATCTGGGCAGTTTGAAGAAAACCAGAGACTTCTAAAGGGTAGACTCCAAATTTCAGATGCTGGAAGCTGGAACACCTGGGATAAGAGGTATGCAGACAGGCAATAGTGCAACAATAAGATGACCACAGACTTTTCTTTTTAAAATGTACCATTCCTTCTGCTGAGGCTTACACTGCAAAAGGCCTAAGCATGTCACATGTGCTATGTAACATAGGTAATAAATGGAGTAACAAGTCCTGAGTCAGCTCTGTGAATGAGAAATGCTGAGGTTTTATCCCTCTAAGTCATGACAAGCAGCACAGCACTTGGATCTGGCGCAACCAGAAGAAATAATGAAGTAATCCTGAGGGCTCACAAATATTTCTGAAGAACACTGTACATTGACAAAACAGTGTTCTCTGCTTAGTCATGCAGGTTTTACTCATAAAGCACAGAATCCCCTCTTTTATCCTACAGCTTGTAACTACAAATCGTTTTGGACAGCCTCTAGGCTGAATCAGTTTCACCCTCTAGCAAACTACTGACTTTTTCCGATACACCACAGAAAATTTCAACATCAGTTAAACTCCTCAGACTTCCTAGGATAAAAAATAAAGCTTATTATATGGAAGTTTGCAGGGCAGTTTTGAGAATGGACACATTGCTCAGTGAAAATGTTAGCATTCGTGTAACACTTTTTACAACTACAGCTATTTACCCCCCGTGCCCTTGGACACGAATTCTCTGCCTCCACATTCGTGCGGTATGCTGTGCACCTGTTGGTTGCTAACCTCACCCCAGACAGAGCCACATCACAGGGCACCAGTCTGAGAGCTCACCACTGTGTGAAGCAGTGTGCAACCTCTCAGGACAAGCTACAGAGTCACTAACTAACCACAGGCAGCTACCATATACAGAAATTTCAAGGGTTCCATCCTCCATAAATTCTTGAGCAAGCAGACAAAATACCCGGCCCACAGAATCAAAGAACACGCTGCAAAGGGTACAAATGAAGTTATTCAGTGCTTTAGGAGGGAGAAAGCACAGTCAGCTACTACTGATGTTTCAGTAGGGTTTTGATGGTTTTTATCCTCCAATCTGTAGTTATCTCCAACTTCCCTTGATAAACTTTAGGAAGTTGCTAATTTGCTGTTCCATTCTCTACTGCTTGCATCTCTTCAGATTTTAATTGCCCATGTATCAAATACAGCCTACACCCTCCTATGCTTACAAAGACTTTTGTAGGCCACTCTTAACACTGTTGGTTCAATTTTCTCCACAAAGAATATAATTTGTGTTGAGACTTGAATCAGTATCACAGTGGTTCAAGCAGCTTTATGGCATTGCCAATCGGATTCTGCTGGAGGACATCCTTGTAATTTGCTTTTTCTACCCCTGCTCATCTTCTGTGTATCAACTGACAACAGAAGAAAAGAATTTTAGTATATGAGCTTTCAGTTCATTTTCAGGGTGGGTTTTGGTGTTATTTTTGTTTGGTATTGATTTGTTTGTTTGTTTTCTGGAAACACACGAGATAGAAACAATTTTGCACCTAAGCAAGAGTCAGGATTCTTTGGTGTTACCACACCCTGAAACTCTGGGAGTTACTTTTCATTTGGTCGCCATTTTCATGATGTTTCTGCCTATTTTTCAAAAAGAGCTTAACCTTAAACACACATTTAAAGTGTGTACCACTACTATTTAAGCATCATGGGATATATTGGTATCTGTTCTCCATACCTATTCCTACCAATTTTAACATCTCTGATAACTTTTCCACCATAAGAACACAGAACAGAACACAGCAAGCATGTCAGATGCTGCTGGTACCTAAGCTACTCTGAAAGAAATAGGTAAGTCTCAGAAATGCAGGAAATTGTTATTCAGACAACAGACAGACAGCACTTCCTTTCCCAGAACAATCTGTCTCCTGCCCTGACAACCCGTTCCTGCTATATTTACCCAACCAAATTTTGCCAGTGATATATTTCCAGATGCACTTGAGCCACATGTCCCTGTCAGTCAGCCCCAGCACAGAGGAATCTGAGCAGAGAATGGCTCCTAGAAACCACTACATGTTAATCCATGCTTCCTCTCTTGCTTGTCTTTAGAGTTAAAGGAGTCAAAATGTGTAAAGCATTATTCTTGGTTTATTTTGGAAGCAGTTGTGGGGACAAGAGGTACTTCATTTGATACAGCTATTTACTTCAACTGCTTTCTTTATGTCTGACAGAGACACCTGAACAGTAAAGAAAAGAAAAAAAAAGAAAACAAAAAATCTGAAACATGCAGTTAAAAATAACTGGCTGTTTAAGCCATATAATACTGGATGTCTAGGAAGAAATCGTAAGGCTGTATGCTATACAAGTTGCTTACAGCTCTAATCTGCCATGGGAGAGCCATGAAATTTTCTCATCCAGAAAAAAAAATAATAATTGTGCCATCTTTGCTGGAGAAAGCAACACATATGAAGCAAGGAAGATCAGTTCTAGATTTTAGAGAGTTCAATTTAAAAATGCTGACTAGCTAAAATGAGTAGATCTGTGGAGCAGTAAGAATAGGATCTACTGGAAAGATAGTGTTATTTCTTCTGAGCTAAGCCACTTTACTATTTTAACAGTTAAATTCTTACTATAATCTACCAGACACTTCTGATCTCTTGCTACTGCTTCCAACCCTGACGGCACAGCTAGGATCTTTTCTTTTCATAATTTTATAAAATACCTAACACCTGACTTCTATTATCTCATTTCTTGCTGAATTCCTAAGTTCCCTGTGATCCTTTGAGCATAAGACCAAATAAACTCCCTTCCCTACTTCCACCTCTAGAATTTAAAAAGGTGCTCTTCACAGCTCCTACCTTGATACGGCTTTGACTCCAAAGTGCATTTTTTGAGCTTTTGGCAATGCGAAAAATCCCACGTCCACAGCAAAAAAAAAACAAAACAAATTAAATGAAACAGAACAAAACAGACAAACAAAAAAACAAATCACCAATGCCACCTCTCAGGATCTTACTATCAGGAAGACCTTGTCATCACATTGTTGGCCAGTCCGTGCAACCAAGGTATTTCTCAGTTTGAGGTACTATGAGTCTTCCAGAGAAGGAAATGGCAGCTAAATCAGTTATGCAAGAGGAAGAGGTGAACAAAGGAGCAGAAAGGGTTTAAAATTGTAAATATGCTTCCTTTGGTCCCCCTCCTCCACTCCTCTGAAAAACACACAGAGGCAGTTTCAACCTTTCCACGATTTATTTAAATGGCTTAACAGAGGGTCCTAACATGTCACAAATAAGCTTTTTAAATAAAAAGCCCAAGTAGAAATCAACTGTGGATATATCAAAACTCATGGCCAGCCCAATTTTATTACTCAGGGTAGAATTAAAAACCACCATAGCCTTCTTTTAATAGCAGATTCACATAACAAGACCTCTTCAGCCAGCTGAATACAAACACAGGTTCCTCGGAATGAAATCACTTTTGACCCATTCTTCTAAAACAAGCAAGTGGAAAAACCACCCCAATTTGTATCCAAAGCTAGTACTGCGTAAGGCCAAGTACATCCTTTAGAATCACAGAAGTCTAGAGTATTTTCATACTGCATTAAAACTTAACATTTTTTTAAATGTTTTTGCTAGAGATTACTCCTGCTTCTGCAGGTTTCTCTAGTACACTGGAATACTTCTCGAGCATCCGACTGGCACATCATACGAGAGTAGTGGAGACCAGCACAAGAAAGAACATGAGCATCCTATGGGTGGCACTGAAAGATGTTTAAGAAACAGACTGACCAGTGCTCAGCAGGATCGAGTGAAATGTGGGCAAAATATAAACTGCATTACATGTTAAAAGTTTATTAGCAGCCTCACACAGCTGCTCAAATTCAGGCATCTAATACAGGGATGTGAACAGCTGGTACCATCACCTGCTGTTCCTGCAGAGTGAAAGGCAGCGTGTGACCTTCCGCTGCAGCACGAGTCTTGTGCATGTGAACAAGTACCAGCCTGGCTTGCGAAACCCAATAGCATTAAGAACTGCCATCCAAAAGGAAACTGCAACCTAAAGGCAGCTGAATGTGAATGAACTTCACTTCCAGATTTTTAATGGGTTGTTGGTAAAAGCCAAATGGAGAAAACAATTTGCAAAACTTAAGGTGATGCTGTCTCTGACACGAAACTTTAATATCAGTTAGCAAACAATCATTATATTAAACATCCTGGGATGTCTATGACCAACCAGGGAGGAAGGATCCCATTATTTAGTAATATATTTCTTCAGTAATTTCTTTCTCTGAAGTAAGCAGAAGAAGCAGAAGCCCTCATGGTGAATGCATTCAGGCTTCTGCATCATGAAAAGAAGTCATATGCTTTCAGAAAAGCTTGTTGTTTAGAATTTACCTCTTTGCCAAGGCAAGACCTTGTTTATCTACAATATCACAGTACTTGTGTTTCAACTGAAGTCGTCTCTTCCTGATGATCATATTTTAAAAGAACAGTAAATATTTGAGCAAACTTATTTCCTACATTTTTGTGTTCAACATCGAAAATGCTCCAAAGCAAATATTCCCAGAACTGTGTTCTCCCACCTCCCTGTACCAGCCTGATCACTTCAGATCTGAAGTGCCAATTTCATGCTGAAGCAGTATGTATTTAAGATAGGGGAAGAACAGAAGTAAAACTTGACAGTGCTTGCTGTATCTTAAGCCTGAGTGAATATATTTGCACTTTGGACACTGAGAAAACAAATGTTTTAACTAAGAGATGAGTATGCAAAGAAAAATATAGTATTTCTGAAGGACAAATGGGAAAACCTCAGACTGAAGATAAAACCAGCTAATGGTGTCTACTTCCATGCTGCCATAACAGACATCTTCGTTATTACAGAACTATTACAGGTCATTATGAACTATCTAATCCTGCTTTGAAGAACATCCAAGTTCCTAAGTGCAGTTACTAAAGATGCTTACATAAGCAACCATATTTTCCCACTGCCACTCATTTTATTTCTAGAATAAAGCCCCTCCCCTAGGCTATACCCAGATCTAGTAGACTGTTCCCCTTCACCATGCCATGATCAAGGTAAGAACCACATTATTTTTCCCTCATTTATTTCAACACCACCTCATATTTACAATTTGCTACCTGAATTATTTAAGCAGTTAAGAGGTAAATGGAATCTTATTCAACAGCCACTTGGCAGACTTAGCAACTACATCAAGAAAAATTACAATTTCCTGAAAAGTAATGAGGCACAAAGACAAGTTTTAATAAAAAACTTCCTCCCAGAATTACATTAAACATGATCAAAAGCAAACAGCACTGTTTCCAAGTCGCTCATCTTGTTTAAGCAGCACACATGCACTTAGAATTATTTACAGCCACAGAAGCATTCAGACTCCTGCACCAAGCAAAGGCAGCATACACCTTCTGAAAGGCTGATCTGTTTGTAACCTGATGTTTCAATACGACTAGGAATAAGTTTCAGCTAATTGTTACAAGGACAGAACTTCTGGAAATTAGAACTTCTGAAGTGCTTATATTAGGGTACAGATAGAGGACCAAACAATCAAAGTGCCACCACCACTGGAGATTTTAATATATTCAGCTAACAAGCATTAATCAAGAGCACCTCTTGAGTATTACAATCGTGTAATTGTGGCTGCAGCACAAAATACATTAGTCCAATCTGTCATGGAAACAGTTTATCAATCTATTCATTTTAACAAGATAGCTAAAGCCCCTATCGCCCCAAAATTTAGTTCTATTGCACATAGGTGCAAGCTTTCATCCAACATGTTTTACTTCTACATTTCCATCCGTCTCACACTGTCCATTTTTTGGTCATGTTTCACCCCGTTCCTCAACTGTCAGGTAACTATATACCTCCTCTTTCCTCCACAGAGTGCTTGAATACAGAAGTCATCTGAAGCACTGTGCAAACAGCATGGACACAAGACACAGTCATTCCCGGAAGTTCAAGTCCTGAAGAGCCTGTGTCTATCCATGCTCTCAAACTAAACAAGAAATGTCCTTTTGTAATCAAAAATTCAAAGCAAGGTCAGGTTGCTTTAGCACTTCCAATGGCATTTCCAAGTCACATGGATTCAGTACATCATGCAATACTAAGGTAGATCTATCAATTTTCTACAGTAACTGTGACTAGTTGATAAACAGTCCTGTTCAGGAGGAGTTTTATTTCCTACAATTTAGAGACAATATGTACTGATTCACTGGCCCTCCAAGATTTACATACATTGACTCGTGATTTAGCCTTCCTCACTCTAATAACAAATTCATAGATTTTTCATTCACTTCCCAAGTTTTTCCCCGGGAAGTATCTGTTGTTACCACCAACAGTGGAATGAATACCCTTCAAACTCATCCATGACAAGATATTTCCATCTTTTTCACCTCAGAATCCATCGTATCACAAGACCTGAGACAAACCAACCTTTAGCAATAATCTATTCCAAAACACTCATATAGCAGGCACACTAGGTACAGTTACCTTAAAAAGCTCTTGCAAGTTTACCTCAAACTGTCAAGCCACCAGCTGCACATCCCTCACTATTAACATTCCCTAACCAACCTGCTATTTTAATAACAATGTTCTCCATTACTCTGCTGCTTTTATGCTTACCTCTAAATCCCTTCTGTTCAGCCTCTCCTCTTGGTGGCTTTTTTTCCCCACACTAATTATTGAGAGAAGCAGCACTTTATAACACAACCCTGCACTGTTCCTGAAAGAAAGGGACACTCTGCCCAATTGAATCTTCTTTCAGACATCTCCTTATCTAGCCATAAACTGTATTAGGGCTCACCCAACAACAGTGTGTTTGAAGGACAAATGGAGGTACTCATTAAGAAAAACACTCATGTGTTTAACAACTTTGTATACTTAATGACTTCTCTCTGCTTCTACCCTCTTAAGCTACAAACTCTTTGAGGTGAGGAATGCTTCAGTATGCTTGCTGTGTATGTACAACCAATGCTTCTTGTCAGTCCTATTACTTATATAACTATATATAAATATGCACATTCTGACACAAGTTCTTTGAAGTAAATCACCTTTAAGACATTGATTTTAACAGGTTAGATGGCAGCATTTTAGTGAGAAGACAGTTAAAAGAAGGAAAGGTGACATAAGAGCTCCCTATTTAATAAACTTCTACTGTAACTCAGCAATTTCATCTACCCTCCTACTTCCAGAGGGTTTTTACTATAATGCAAATAGTCTTAACATCTCTTAATTGGTCACTATTCCTTTTAACTAGTCTTGACCAAATCAAAGACATCATCAGCAAAAAAAATCTGGAATAAAACCTTCATGGATGACTTAAGAGGAACCTTAACTTCAACAGAGCATCTGGTACTGCCTTTATACCAAATCAAACTGCAATTTATTGCCCTCTAATGTATGTACATTAGGCCATTTCCTTTATGGCTCCACTTCACACAGAAGCAGTAACTGAAGGAAATAATGGAGTGACCAACAAGTGGGAAAGTAATTGCTCAACAAGCGTGGAACAAGAGTCAGTTGCACACCATGCACATGTGGCAGCTCTTCACAGTGGTAACAGAAGGCTGGTGTTACAGAACAAGCCCACTGTGGGAACTCTGCCAAGCAACAGCCAGGAGTGCTTGTCCATCTAAATCCTTGGGTCCTTAAGGATTAAGGGCCAGGAAACAATTCCTTCCAACACCACCACCTCCTGCCTGTACCTGCCAGTCATTAGGCATGCACAGATGGAAGACTCTCAAGCCCTAGTTTAAATTGCACCCAAAGAAATGTATTAAAAGAATGCTTAGGTGGCATCACAAGGACAGTGGCGCTGGACTGCAGAAGGGAGAGTTCAGATGTTCATCTTCCTGGGTTGTCTGGATTTTCTTGCTCTAGCTATTCCTAGGGTCACTCCACTTCTTTTGAATTTACTCAGGAAGTTACTCACTGCTCACAAAAAAACAAAATAGAAGATGAACACTAAAGAGCTAAAAAGATATCAATTACCAAATTAAACATTGGAACACAATCACAGTTTAGCCTTTTCTGCCTGTTCAGTCTTAGTTAAAGAGTCTCTCAGTTACAAGCTTCCCCTTCTCAGGAGTCCCAGTTTCATTCAGTAACTCGTGTCAAAGGATTCAGTGAACAATCCAACAGAATCAATTATTCAGAGTGACTCCACCCACACCGGACTCTTCACACGCTCTGCACAAGTGTCCTGCACACAACAGAAAAAGCCTTGGAAAAGGTTATGGTGCTTGTCTTGCTACACCTATAAACTTCACAAAAATTAACACTTTTTCTTCATCAAGCACACTCCTCCTTTTTATTCCTTTGTAGAGTAAATAAGCAAAATCTTAACTGAATTTATGACAATTTTGGCATTAGTTTTGGGCTTGAGACGTTCACATTCCAGGTCTCCCGGTGCAACTACAGGGCACATTAGTGTCATTCCAGGAAAAACACTTAGGAAGTAAAGCACAAAATTAGCAACCACCTGGGAAAACTCTGTTTTATTAATTCTACAGTAACACCAAGAAAATCCATGCCGAAGATATCAATAGAAAACCATTATCTGAGGGAAATTCAAAGCCATCAGCCGTAAGACAGTCATCTGATTCATCTGACACCACAATGAGATTAAAAAGAAGATTAATCTCTCTTTAAGAGTGTGTTTGGAACTACCTGCAGCTTCAAAGCGAAAATACTGTACTGGTTTACATTCTCTGTGCACTTGGCAGGATGCCTGCATTCATGAAGACTAGGAACATGCTTTTAAAATGAAAACTTCCATGGCATCCTTTGAACACAGTTTGCAAAAATCAAGTCTGGATTCAGCCTGCAAGCAAAGCATCAGATTAAGGCCGCCACCTGAATCTTCATTTTTCTTACAGTAAGAAGGTGACAGAAATTATTAAGAGAAATTAATTACCACTTCTGTACACTGTGTCAGGTCATTGGATATGGACTGAATATATATTGCCATCCACTAATTAGAGTAAGACTGAGTTAAAGTTATGGAAGAAACCTTATTTTATCAATTGTCTAACCTTTCTTACACCATTTCCATTCTTCAATTTTACAGAGAATGCTACAAAAGCTAAATGCTAACCTGAGTTTCTTGGTCTTCCAAAGTACCAAATTAACATGTATGGATACCTGTTATTTACAAATTAAAAATAAATGAAGAAAGGAAAGGAACAAAACTAAAAGGAAAGGAGCAGACAATCTAGGATACAAGTGAGTCTTCTAGATATTTATACAAAGCTGATATGATAGGTGATTTTTCCCCCCCCCATGTCTGCTCTAGGTAGCATCACAAACCTTCAATGCAATCAAGGGCAGAATTATCACAGATAGGAGTTCATCAGTATTTCTTACTGCTAATAATTCCAGGCACTTCCTGCAGAAACTCAGGATATAAATATTAAATTCGGGCATTGCTCTCACCTGCAAAATAACAAGCACTGCAGCACTGTACATACCACACATCCCACACTTCTAAAAAACAAACAAAACAAAACACCAAACACACCACAATCCAAACAAACAACAGAACAACTTGTTCTTAACTTGACCAGAGCACAAGGGATATCTCAGATTCTCTTCAGCAGCACTGCAGTAGCACTGAGAGCAGGCCAATTTACTGCTTCACTACCACCTTCAGAAAAAGTTCAGAAGTTAATTCCAAGCCCTGATAGAACTCCTGCATTGTTTTATACAGATGTCAGATTTTTCCTAAAAATGGAGTTTCCAGAGCTTAGAAGTGAGAGTGAGTGTGCAATCAAATCTACATAGCAGAAAGCTGATGGCTATAGTAACAAGTATATTAAGTCAGTACACTGGGCAAAGGTTCTCTTACAGTTACAGTCATCTGACCTTTAGTCAGCTCTTAATGCCCCAGCCAGCCCTCTAAAGATGGAGATTTGCAGCAGCTTACTCTCTGAAATAAACCAAGATTCTTCTGAACTCACTGTACAAGCATTCATTTGAAATGTCATGAATGTGCATGAAATCAGAGTGCTTCTAACAGCTTACTTTGCAGCTTCTGTTTAAATGCACTAACTCTGAACCCCCAGAGGATAAAAGGACTCAAACCTTCCAGTCTGGCACTCATGGACCTAAAATATACACAAGCACCTCTTTCCAGGTGTGTTTACCTAGTTTAAACCTTATTTAAATAGACTCTCGATGCACACACTTTCCACAAACACCTGCTTCTCCCACTGCAGTGCTGACTTGTACAAGGCAGTTGTATGCACTCATTTTCTGTCCTGAAGCCATCCTACGCACCAATAAACTGCACTTTAGTCACAAAAAGCTGGTTACTGGCTCATCCCCCCGTCAGAGCAAAGCACAAATCCTTCAGTGAGGAAAACACCTACAGAAGCAACCTGCTCTTACCTCTCTATATCATATTGGAATGGTCTGAAGACTTCAACAGCCGCAGCAAGATTTAGGGAAACTCAATCCTCACCAGACCATGGAAAAGCAGGCTTATAATTAATTCATACTTCCAGCCATTTGTGGTTATAAAACCTCTCTTTTGTGTTGACCTAAACCCGTAACAAATCTGATGAGATGAAGAAATATTTCAACATTCAAACACATTTTCTAGATACTTAGCTTAATATAACAAGCAGTCAAATGCAAGTTGTGGTGACAGTGACCCTAGATCCAAACTTCTATCAATACTATGGCTTCCATCAGTTTCAATTTTGCAAGCGTGCAGAAAGCTTGACAGTCACTACTTCCTTATGGACGTAACACAGGACACCAATTTTTGCTTTTTCCTAAGAACTGGAAGCACAAGACACTACTTTGTACTCAGGCTTACTGTGCTTATCTTAGTGCAACAAGCATTCAGCCATTACATTTACCTTGGAGTAACTTACACATTTTCCATGAAAATCAAGTCTCTCTGTCAGAATTTTTACAGACGACACCATTCCACATAATTCAGGTCTAAGGCCTTCAGCTAGGTATGCTGAACTGTAGAAGTGAAGTTACTTTTACCACAGTCACGGGATTGATTGTGCCCAGCAACGCATCTTCTCCAGATGCCTCCTTCAAGAGCCCATTTAGATGCTAGAGCAGGATGGGAGACCACCGGCTAGTTGCAGGTGAGCTTTTACTACTTTGATAATCAAGTAAAACACATTATGTAATTTAGTCACTCTTGAGGAGCAGCACTTTGAAATGGGCATCTTTAGCTGTTGGAGGCATACGGTGCATCTTTATGCCCTTGACGAGGGTATTTCAGCATCCTGGTCATGACAGAGTTAACACCCACTAGCTCAGAGGAGAACAAAAGGTACTCCACTGCAACATGCCTAACATTTACATTGCCTCTCTTTGCTCATTAAACAGGTTTTGGTTAAATAATGAACAAACTGTATTACAGACTCCGATGAGAATTCCAAAATTATAAATCAACTGGTAAAGCCCAGAGGAGAATGAAGGGAGTGGGAGGGAAGGAAGGATAATATTGACTAATATAAAGGGCGCAGCTTGACAGTGGATATTCCTGCCACACCTGATCAAACATGCTCCGTGGGGGAGGGGAAGGGAGGGCAAGAGCAAGAGGGGAGATGGGACAAGGCAGCCTGAAATTTGCATCCGGAACAGATTAAAATGAGTTCTTGGGGGATTGAGAAAATACATAATATATATTACTATAAATGCAAAATTGTACTAAAAGCTAACTCAAATGTCAAAGATTACAGCTTGAATAAATTTAAATATAAAAGCAATGCGTTTCCATGAGCTAATGAAAAAGACATGAAAGAAAGGTCTAGGCCAAACAAAAAAAAAACCAACAAAACCATACAAAACCAAACAAACAAACAAAACCCAAACACACAAAGCCAACCAACACCCACAGTCTGAAGCTTGGACTTTTCATTGCCTGAAAGATGAGGCAGGTAACTCTGTATCATTCAAAGTATTGTTTGGGAGCCAGTCCACGTCCAAAACTGAAACAAATGGAGCACAGCAATGATGTCCTATCTCAAGACACTCGTTGGTAAATAGCAGGCACTGAAGCTGAAATTACCTGTTTAAAAGAACCTCATGTAGTCAAACCAACACACTATCATCACCATATAGAACCAATTACTACCTGAGCATGAACACTTACCCATTACTTACAAGGAGTCTATGAACCTCTCAGTACCTTAAACTGTTGTTTCCCTAAAACAAGCACATAGTGGACATACATTTTTTCCCCAGCAAGTTACCAGCACACTGTATCTACCTACTCCAGATAAATGACCCGTCCCTGACATTTACTCATACTTCATTTATTTAAGCATCCTGACATTCCCTGCTCTTGTTGATGACAAGATACATTTGCAAGAATGGCAAAGAACTTCAGGAGTCTTAAGTTAAGGAAAATTTTATCTCATAGAGGAGAGAGAAGGAAAATTTCCTCCCAAAACACTTCTGATGACTATGTGCATGTCCTCCAGAAAATCAGTGAACTACACTGAAGTGAACTTATAAAAAAACAACCACAACCAACACAAATCCATAGTCATGTAGTGTGGGTACAAGCATAACATCCAGAACAATGATAGTATCCAGATACTCAAGGTGAGCAGCTGTTCCCTGAGATGTCATGACCTTGCAGAAGAGTCCTGCTCCCAACCAAGGGAAGCTGACCTGGCAAAGAAGAGTAAAGAATTATACCTGCAGGTAGCCACAAAAGAGGAAGGAATAAGGGCTTGGAGCTGGCACATGTCTTCAGCACCTGGAAACAGCATTACTGCATTTCCAGGTAACGCTAAGTTTTATGGATTCCAGGCTCAGCACTGACATAAGAACGGGCACTTTTCACAATTAGAAATGCAAAAAATCCATCTCAAACTTAGGTTGAGTGCAATTCTGAACACTCACTGTAAAAAAGGGGCCAGAAATAAAGCTCATTTTCAAATATTACAATCAGTAAGATGCACCCGAGGAAGACCCAGCAGAATGCTACGTGCAGCACAGGATTAGCCTCACTCCCAGATTCTCACCATGTACTCATGTTACGCTTAAACCATCGCTCCTGAGACTGCAAAACTACAGAATGTGGGGTGAAGGGGGAGAAAGAGTGGTTGGGACACAACAAACAAAAATACAACCAAACTCCAACCCACAAACTGCCAGAATACACATCACCGCTTTGTGTTCTACTTCCATAATCAATAAAGATTTCCTGTTCCTTTTGGTGTGACGGGTCACAAAGTAAGCTTTTAACTACAAGATTGAAGACACCCAAAAGGAAAGTGAAGTCTGAAGTCTGTACTTAACTTGGTAATTATTACCAATAACAGATGATGAAAATCAACAAACCAAAGAGCATAAGGTGAAAACAGATACTGGGAGGCTACCTTCTAAGCAGATTTTTTTTCCATGATTCACAGATCAGAAAGCATAAACAAAGGACAGAAAGACTATGCATAATAATACAGCAGATTTCATCTCTAACTAGAAATTTCAGTATATTGCAGAAACATGCATATTTATACACAATAGCATCCGTGTGTATACACACATGGATATCTATCCACCTTTCTCCAGCCAGCGGCAGCAGTGGTATTTGTGTACTAGTTTACGTTGGTATTATTTGTCTGAAAGTATATACATATTTGCTCTTTCCTTGTCATTCAATATATGACCTCTGGATAGTAAGACAGACAAACAAGTACAGCTGTAAGTTTATTTATATATCCCCCAGCAGGTACACGTACCTGCCTATTACAGCAAAAGCTTACCTGTTATGTTATTCAGCACTTCCTTTAAGAGGCTAAAGCTATGCAGCAGGGGATCCCTTTCTTCATCCTATAGATTATATATAGGAAGGAAGTCTATTAATAAAGTAAACATATTCCTGAGGACAAATTTTAATAATGGGCCTGTAAAGATCTCACCTTCGTATTCAGGGGTACTGTGGTTGAGTTTATAACTGTCAGTGCATTTACTCCATCAAAATCAAGAGAAGCATTTTGATTTTCCTACTAGTGCTCCTCAATGTCCTACAGCTCAAATGTCAAACCATAGGTTCAAGACTGAGCATCATGGTTTGGTTTTATTGTCCTTAGAAGTATCTCTGATTAGCCTTCCACTGTTCAATCAATTTCAGGGCAAGTCTACCTCATACCATATTGAAATGGCTCATCTGTATTTGCTATAACGTTGATCTATGCAGATTGTAATGGGAACAGCAATACAATGACATTTGGTGCCATTAAAATAACTTGCAAGGAAGAATCACAGTGCAAAAATTTATACAGATAGCTGCATCCTTTAGCTTTGGTCTATTCTTACAGCATAAGGAGGAGCAGCAGTTTCTCCAAGCTGGGTACACCCGCAGCCACACCTCCTACTGGGTGGCAGGGAGCTCTAATGAACAAATGCCTGTGAGAAAGAAAAAGGGCCCTGCCCTTGGACAAACTGAAACCACTTGTGCTGGAAGACAGCCATCTGCTATTCATGCAACAGTCTGAAGTGCACCACAGATACAGTACAGCACATGCACGCATTTACACTGGGGGAGCCATGGACTGACCAGTGTGTCACTAGACATGGAAATACTGTATTAATGGCTTTTAACAAAACAGGTTTAACTATTAACGAGTTTCAGTCAGGAACATAGCTAGCAGACACAAAAAAAAGATACTTTGCCATAGGAAAAATTTTTAAATACCCTATATATGACTTCCCAATTTCTATATCATGGCTTTCATGATTAAAACTGTCTTCTCTAAGAGGGCATAAAAGATATAAAGAAATATTGTGCTAAATAAAATAACACCATATATTCAAAATTCCTAACATAGCACGCAACAAGTCTAAGCAAGATGATTCCCATGTGGAATAAAATATGGGGGGGTTGTTTGTTTGCAGGGTATATAGGTAGATTTCCAACTTTGTACCACTTGCAGTCACAAGAAGCCAAAACTGCTCAGCATGAAACAACGCAGAAAGTTATTCAACTTTACTTACAAAAATACTCTAACGAGTGCTAAAAAAAAAGGAGATACTTTTCTATCACGTGGCTTCTGCCAGAGCACGACCAGGTAGGAAGAATTCAAGGTAACTTACCAGATGTGTGTGAGTGCTCCATCGGGCATTACGCTTTATGGCTCCCACCACCGCGTTGATTTCACCTTGTACAATGTATATGTTCTTATCCACCATCCTGACAACCCTGAAAATAAAGGTAATTCAATTAACCTCCAGCCCCTCAGAATCAATTTCTTCCTCAGATGAAACACCAAGTTGGCCCTAGTCAAGCAGGAAGCCTGCAAAAACCCAAGAACCTCTTTCAGAACTTTGTTTTATGCACGCAGAGAAATGCAGTTACTTTGTCAAAAGGAAGATGCTTTTCCAGAGAGTGCATTTTCACGACCATAAGGGCACACAGTTATTTTTAACAGGGCATCTGGGAAGCAAGAGACAACTCTGCCACGGCACATTCCTCGTTTTTTTCCAGTCTATGTAAGTTCACAGAAAAATAAAGTGCTAGGGCACCAGGACAGACATCCGTGACAATGCAGTAACACACGTATCTCCAGCACTTATGCAAACCCCGCAGCTCTACCCAGAGCACAAAGCCCATCTTGTACTCCATTAAATAAGCATCAGTGGCTGGAATAAGCTGGGCAGAGCAAAACTCTTTCAGACTTTAAACTTTGACAAAATAAAGTAATTTGTAACAGATGTTGATTTCACACTTGTTTCATGAAAAAAAGCTTTCAAGAAAGTGGGCAAGTAAAAAAATCATGGGTAAGAACCCACAAAGAAATGAGCAAAACTAGAGACAGAACTGGATGGAACACGATGAGAAAAAGTGAGAAAGCTAAAGTCAGACATTTACTCTCATGTAGCCTGAGGTCTTACAGGGAAAAAATAAAACCGATGTGTCCAGAGAGAGATGCAGAAGAGGGGAAAAAAAATTGCAAGCAAGAAATACTTGTCTGAAATGGTCCGAGAAAAAGAAATGCTGAGTGGATTACTATAGGACTGCTCTCTCTATACTAGCTGTAGCCCAGACATTCAAGCATCAAGAAACCAGGATGGAAGGGAATGAATAGAAACAACTCTTCATAGAATAAACAGGACTTAAAAAGAAGCCAGAAAGTCAAATGGTACCACGTCTGCATATGAGAAGGATTTAGTGAAATGGTAGCCAAGTAAGGAGACTTTTTTAGAAGACAGAAAGGAAAAAGAGGAATCCAGCCTGAAATCACAACAGGCCATCTATAGGGAAGAAGACTGAAAACAGATGAGACATTGGTCATACTTCAAATCATACAGGCTCATTTACAGGGCTCAGCTGGGAAGGGGGTTAATAAAACACAGAGACTACAACAAGAAGTTTTGTCCGTGTAGCAAAAGCAAAGTTGGAAGGAAATATTTTTGGTGTACTACTCTGGACCTCAGAAACACTACCACAGAAATTTCAGAGCATACATTCTGGATCTGTCAAGCTTCATATTGATTAACATGTTTAAATTATCCACAACACTTCAAATACACAAACATCCCCTGAATGAAAGAGACTAATTTGCTTCAGGGCTCTGTAAATAATTAAAAGCAAGCAGGATACTATAAAAAGCTACTTGATCAAGGAGGAGCAGCAGATTTGTTGTTTCTGTTTCTTATATATTTGCAACAGGATGAATAATCTTATGGCAAAACTGTTTCTTACTTCATTAGATTAATTATACATAATGGTATTCCTAAGTGTTAAACTACAAATCAGGGGCAAAGACAGAAGCATTTTATAATATAGGAACTGCCATGAGATCAGGTCAATAGTTTATCTCATTCAGTACTAGATGTCTCAGAAAAATAAAACAAATAATTCTGCTCTGCCAAGTAGGTTGCCCTGAAGAATGAAGGTTTATATCCTCCCTCCACAGCTGTATACCACAGAACCACACACATTCTTCCTACTCCTGGGCCTAATGCTTGAAAGATGTTTCCATCCTTAACAGTAACTTACTACATATATTATGTATATGGCTGCATTAATATATTGCATTAAAATACCCTTTATCACATTGTTTTACTACTTTAGAATGTTGTCTTTGCTTTAATACAAGCCACTAATGGGAGACTTTCTCTTCTATGTAAAATTTCTCATTTATTTCTAATTTCAGTAATTCCAGTATTTTCCGTATTTCTACGTAGCCAACCACAGGGATCAAAACTCCACTCCACAGAAATGCTTTACACATTCAAATGTGTCAAAACTTAGGTTTTTTCCATCTTCACTGTTACAAAACTATACAGAGCATGTAAACTTTGTAGTGCCATTTAGTGATGCCAAAGCTTAAATGCTACTCTGCAGACTACTCTATCTGCTTGCAGGACTCCTATTTCATCTCCTCTACTTCAACCTAAAAGAATCAGGACCAAAAAGTTTGCTAAAGTCAGTCCTTCCTGGATATAGGAGACTTCCAGCACTCAACCGATCCCAAACCTGGTGCCATCTCCAAGCAGAGAATAGGAGTAGGAAAGACACAAACTTCCAACACACAGCTTTTGATTTTAACCTGCTGGGAAACTGGATGTGTTGATCATTTCAAGCAAGGGTGGAAAAAAATATCCATGTTGATTGGCAGGGCTCGCCCGACTTACTGAAAATCCTGCAACATTTAAGTTGGGGTTTTTTTTTCAATTATATCCTTTCATTGCTAACTATTTGAGCAGGCTCAACGAGAATGCCCTTCTTTACTCACTGTAGATTCCATTCAATGCAACTTTATTCAAAAGTACAAAAATGCACTTTATGCATACCAAAACCTTACTGGTCCAATGCAACTGGAATAACCTGTCATGCTGGAGACAGGAATTCCCTCTCAGATCTCTGAACATCACACATACAGCCCAGTTCACCATAAACACTGGGTAAAAACAGACAACTATTTTCAGATATGCAAAGCTAAACCCACTAAAAGCACCATCCATCCTTACAGAAGTTTAAAAGTTTATTTCAAGCAATGGGAATCGCTTCTCTAAACTCCACACTTCCCAAAGCTACCCCTTTTAAACTAACTGATCATTTCAGTGTGCATTCCTTCAACTCTATCTTCATCACAAACAACGACTGCTCACACTTTAGAGCTCAGTATAGATGTCTTATACTAAAAGACGTTTCAAGATTGAAATTAACACTCTGAAACTGCAGAAAGTCACAAGATATGAAAGGCACTGAATGGTCAGCTGGATTTATGAGCTTATGGTGGCAGTCAAGCAAAACCACTAAACATTTGTTCAGCATACAAAAAAGTTGCTAACGTGCATTTGGGTTTAATGTTACAAAGACAGGGCCTGAAGAGTGGGATATTGTATCACTGCTGGTTGGACCCATTAACAGAACTGTTAATGCTGAAGAACATCAGAATAGTTGAAACAACCTCTGGAGCAAAGCCGTGGTTCTGACACCTCGTAATGTCTTCAGATGAAGACCAGATGCCTTTCTCGAGTGCAGTCTTTACTCAAACACAATATTGTGGACTTAGTATAGAAACAAATGGATTCAGTTCTCTGGTCTTGCATTATGCAGGAAAAACAAAACACTCAGAAAAGTACACATTAAATGTCTATTGCTTTTTAGCTCCTTATCTCTTCACTTCTACATAAATTGCTGTTTCCTGACAGGTTCATACATCTGCTTAAATCTACAGACCACTCCTCAGATTTTGCTCCCATGCAGAACTTTGACAGGCAGCACAGTGAAATGACAGCTCCAAACCAAGGCAAGACAGCTGCCCAGCCCACCATGAGAAACGAGGAAGTTGTCAGCATTCACGGCCTCACTGCTAACGTTAGGAACATGAGGAGTGGAAAATGGTAGATAACAGCGTGTCATAAAAGAACAAAATCTAACGTTCATGTGCTTCTCAAAGCCTTCAGCAATGTTCTGTGGACAGTAATTAGCGCTATTCTGAAGCTGCTGAAATAGTATCAGATGTGAAAACTTCATCTAAGAGCACTGCCAAGATTTAGAACTGTGTTAGCTCCCGTGTGCACTGAACACTCCACTGCTCAACCTTCGAACACAGCGCCCCAAAACATCCCAGTGTATAGGAGCCCCTATCTTTCCTGGGTATTACCTTAAGAAGTCTCAGGCACTCCCTCCCCTGCAGGGAAATGTCTCCAACTCTTTTGGAAACTAGCAAGAATTACCAGCAGAAGTGACAGAGTCTGGCAGACTTCCATCAAGTCATTTCTTCCTATCACTAACTTTAGCCTTCAGCCATGGTAACTAACTCAGACCCGGTGAAACTAATTCAGTAAAAAGTCCTAATAAAAACAACATAATGACCACACAGGCAAGAAAGGCAGCATTTCAAAGGAAGCTGCTGCTGACCTGGATTTGCACTGTTTATGATAATGCATGAATTAACTATATAGTCTCTCACCTGGATTGGGCCACTCGAGTCCCGATACAATACACTGCTACCAAAACAGAGCAAACAACACCCTTCAGTCCAGGAATCACAAACAATTCCTGCCTAACTCAGAGCTAGCTAGCTTACCCAGAAGCCCCCTCAGCTGACAATGAAGAAGCTCCTTCCTTCCTTTGAAACCACATACGGAAGGTACAGGAATTTCTATCAGGAAATTTAACTTGCTCGGATTTTTCATGTAATAACTATTCTGCAATAGACATCCCAGACAGTAAAAGTTCAGCGAGCTGAAGACGTTTCTTCAAACACTAGCTCCTAATGACTGGACAAAAATAACAGAAAAATACTGATCTGTAAGTACAGCAAGGAACTGTGCAGTCTAGTGAGGGCAAAACTCTGGGCAATTAAGAACGCCCTTTAAAAGATAAGCAGCAGTAACATGCCAGTGGCAGGCAGCACATCAGAGAAAGAGGTGGGACAGGCTTCTCTGCAAGCCTCCGCATTTAGTTGCAACCGTGAGATAGTGCCTGGGAATAATGAAGAGACGGCAACTCACATTTAACTGAGTAAAGTGCAGAGTAAAAGCTAAGGTTAACACGGAGTGGGGGATTTTCTTTCTTCCAAATCATACTGTTGTAACCAACACGGTACCAGCTGAACTCATACAGCCCAAGCTAGCTCTGAGCCTTCAGCCTCAGAAGCTGTGAAGATAGCTATATGCTGGGGAAAGCCTCGGTTTCCACCGATTTTGAGGCACGCCAGCCCCGCGCACGGTAAGCGGGTACCCGTGCGGGTGCAGAGCACACCTCGTACCGCCCCCCGCGGTGCGGCAGCCAGCCC